>QRDG01002534.1:145000-494816 GCA_012064385.1 Puccinellia tenuiflora
ATCTTTATAACAGCAATTCTTCTAAATTAAATAGGTCACTAGTCAACTAAACATGTGGCTAGCCTAACAGGTTTGCATAGCATATAACTTTATTAAAAATAGCCTATCATGCATGCTACTGGAAAATAGTCTACAGTGCAATATAAAAATAGTAATAGGTCATTCATGAATTGTGTATGCACTTGTCTTGACAGTTGTTCAGGTTGCAGCAACACTCACGGCACTCTTGGCACTCTTCACAATCTGAACAAACAATTTGCATAAAATCAATACACAGGAAAAATGGCAGTACAATAAAATATGCATGCAAGATGATTTGCTAACACACAAGTCAAGGTTAAACAATTAATAAAGTTATTACTTTCTGTTATTTACTATATGCATGACGCTCATGATACATAATTTTAGTGATTTAAATAATTTTAAAACAATTACTATGGTCAAAATGCCACTATTTGAGTTTTTACAAAACATTATCAATGCATGATGCAAAAGTGCAAACTAAAAATACTACTGGACAGAGGACACTAAAAGACACACTTTTGCAGAAGAAAATAATTTAAAATAACTTACAGATTTAAAGTTATGCCAAAATTACTCAAATCTCTCATTTGAAATTTTGAATAATTTCAAAATGGCAAAAGAGAAAACTAATGGTTCTAAAATAATCTACTGATCATAAGGTTTTCAAAAAATATAAAGTTCATTAAATTTGGCCGAGCCATTAAAAAGATATGATGGTTTTAAGGTTCCGGGGTTTTTCTGCAAAACTGCCAAATTAAAACAATTTGGCCGAAATACAGAAAAAAGAGGGGGCTGACGTGGCGCTGACGCGGATGCTGACTGTGCACTGACTGGGCGTGCCCTGATTGGTCGGTACCGATTCGGGTTAGGGAAATAAAACGGGCCGTACTTTCCCGACGTTCTAGAGTGCTCGAGGACGCGCGGATTGTACCTGGACGATCAGCGTGACGAGGCAGTCCAGGTGGCGAGGTGGTGCACTCCGGTGTCTTCTTCATCTCCGGTGATTGCTTGCCGGAGTTGCTTCGGGCGGCGGTGGGCTTCGGGTGAGCACGGTCGCGTCGATCTGGCGACAGAAAAATGAGGAGGTGATGTCCAAAAGGTGCACCACAAAGAGGTGAAGCGAAAGGGGGAAAGAGAAAAGCTGGGGCGTCGGAGAGCGGCCGGAGTTGTCCACTTACCGATGGCGGGCGGCGGAGCAGCTCGAGCTCCTGCGCGACGGCCTGGCGGCGTTAGAATTAGGGTTTTCAGGGGCGAAAGAGAGAGGGGTTCGTCGGGTTTAAGTAGATGGTGCGGGGAAAATGAATCCGTGCCGATTTCGTTAGGATTTCGTGGAGTTCGTTTCGGTCACGGTCGAACGAGAGAGAGAAGAGAAATAAAGAGAGGAGGGAGAGAAGGGCCGGGGTGCGGGATGGTGCTGGGCTGGTCTCGGGCCGGTAGTGGGCTGGCTCGGGCTGGCTGGCCGGGTTTTTTTTTTTGACAACAAAAAATCTTTCCCTTTTTCTTTTTCTGTTTTCAAAACTGCAAATAAAAACATATCACAACTTCTTTATTAAATTTGCAAAAATGCTTTTTAGGGAGCTTTTCAAACATAGAATATTATGGCACTTATCTTGCCAACAAAATAAAATAAAATATTTGAAACATGGCTAGGGTTACTTAGCACCCTTTATTCCATTATTTGAATTGATAAAACCAAAAATCAAAACAAGCCACCTAAAATAATTGAACTAAATGCACAAACAAATGCATATGATGACATGAATGCATGTTTATGCAAATTTTGAAAATTGGGATGTTACACCTACTGGTTCGATAAACCTCGGTTCGTTAAACGAGGGAAAACTGCTACTAGCTGCAATTCCGCCTTCGCTTGGGGCACCACCCAACTTATTTTAATACAGCAGCACCGCCCCACATCCCCGCCGCCTCGCGCACCGCCCCGCCCCCGCATCCTCCGCCAACGCGCCCTGCTGCGTCGTCGAGCCTCGCCACCTCACCGTCGCGCATCGCCTCGCTGCATCCCGCGCTGACGCGCCCCTCCGCGCCGTCGAGCATCGCCTCGCCACATCCCGCGGCGGCGCGCCTCGTCGCCTCGCCGCGCTAGCGCCTCTCTGCATCCCGCGACGACGCATTGTGCCATGCTGCACTGACCTCGACGGCGTGATGTGGTGCCGACGCCGTGCGCATCTTCCTCTGCTTCTCCTGTTCTGGTGAAATTCGGGTAATCCGGAATTTCCCGAACCCGATCCCGAATTGTCGGGATCCCGAACTGTCGGGAATCAAAAAAATGAGTGTAAAATCAGGAGTCATTTTGTGGATCCCGAACTTTTTTTTCCTGAATTTCCCGTCCCGAAATTTAGGGAAGTCCCGAACGCCCAACCTGACTCCAGATATGATCGAGACTCCTCTCCAATCAATGATCATCAGCGGGATTGGGATGCCCATAATGACCCCTGTGCATTCCACGAAATAACTTTGTCGTTGAACCATAAACATAGAGTCTCATTCCCTTTTCAATCAAGATACTAACTTGCCCGAGATATGATCATCTAGCATTTCCATGCTTAGTTCTATCTCGTTACCGGTCAAGTCTCGTTCAACTCGTTCCCGTGATCTTTCATCCCCATGACCTAGTCATATGCTGCGCATCTTATTTGGATGAAGACTCACCGAGTGGGCCCAGAGTATCTCTCCATCACGCGGAGGTGCAAATACCGCTTCTTGATACATACTTCTCAACATATCACCTTTGCATACCTGAGCTGCACCTTTATGATCACCCTGTTACGGTGTGACGGTTGATACAGTCAAGGCATCCTCCGATGATAGTGATAGGATTATTATCTCACGGTCTAAGGAATAAGTACCACGTTTCCTAATTATCACAACGGTGAACTTCGTGACTTGATGTAATGATCGCTATTGGGTAACATCCATCACTTTCATTTATCCAATGAAATGACTCCATTGTCAATTGGCATAAATGCCCATGATTGGGAAACCTCAATCATCAGTTGACCAATGAACTAGCATATCCTTATACATGCCAGGGACCTGGTTGTTTACATACCACATATGTATTAATGTTTCCTCTTAATACAGTTCTAGCATGGTATAAAACTAATTATAAAGTTTAAGCAAAATATAAATATAACCCACGATTCTCCTCCGCACAGTGCAAACCTGAGAAATCAGTAAAACATTGGTTAGTGCTGAAACAAAGGAGACGAGGAGTGACCTCATTCCTCTAAGTACCAGCCACTCTCAAAAGTCTAAAAGCCTTTCTTGAAATGGAGGACTAGCTAGTTTCTTTACTGTGAAGTCGTTGACGAAAGCATGCATATCTCAAAATTCTTTTACTTCTGTAAAAAAAAGCTCTAGCACATGATTAATCCCTGCTTCCCTCTGCGAAGGGCCTTTCTTTTACTTTTATGTTGAGTCAGTCTTCCTCTTCCTTCTTTACCCCTAAAGCAATCACTTGGTGTCAACTTCCGTTCAAGTTTTACTTCATGTTATCTATATGTCTAACCGTGAAAACTTTGTATTGACTTTACCTTGAGATAAATATGTTGCAAGTTGAAGCTTTTTGCTGAAAACTTAAATCTTCCTTTGTGTTGGCCAAACTCCTTTGCCGAAATAATATTTCTTTGTGAGATATCAATCATTGTCAAGTGTTATACTTTTAAATCTCCAAAGTACTCTTTTCTAGTAAATTCTTGCTTAGATGTTGCACCTGGTTAATCATTGTTTGTTTTATTCAATGAACCGTTGTTTTGGATCAATGCATTCAGTTCATATGCTTTACATGATTACTTGATCAAGATTGTGTTGGTAGCATGTCACTTCAAAAATTATTCTGTTATCATTTACCTACTCGAGGACGAGCAGGAATTAAGCTTGGTGATGCTGATACGTCTTCGACGTATCTATAATTTTTTGATGTTCCATGCTTGATTATATATCGGTGCCACATGTTTTTATACTATTTTTATTTTATTTTGGCATGATTTATGAAACTAATCTATTAACAAGATGTCCCGTGCCAGTTCCTGTTTTCCGTTGTCTTTTGGTTTCAGAAAAGTTGTTCGGGGAAGTTTCGCGGAATCAGCTAGAAATTTACGTGAATTATTTTCAAAAAGGAACACACTACTAGGAAACTAGCTATAGGTGGATAGCTATTCTGTGGCGCACCAAAGTTGACGTGCGCCACAGAATATATTCTGTGGCGCATCTCTGTAGGTGCGCCACAGAAATACTTTCCTTTTTGTGGCGCATATATAAGAGGTGCGCCACTGAAATGTGTTATTCTGTGGCGCACGAGTGTACATGCGCCACAGAAAACGAGTGGGCCCCACAACCCACGGCTGTATTGCATCCTACCACACCTTTTCTGTGGCGCATGGCTACAGATGCGCCACAAACAATTTTGTTTCTGTGGCACAGCTGCACCTATGCGCCACAGAAATAAGGGTGGGCCCCGGCACAAAAAATTGAAGGAGCCATTTGTGTGGCGCATCCAGCGGCGTGCGCCACAGATGCGCCACAGAACTCCTGTGCAGAAATTCAAAAGTGTGGCAGCATATGAATTTTAGTATTATACATACTAAAGATGTCTATTCTTTCTTTAAAAATATTAACAAATATGTGTGTGTTCTTTCTTTAAATTTAACCAAAACTTTATTTTTTGAAAAGAAAAAAAATATCATTAAAAAGAATAACAAATATGTATGTGTTCTTTCTTTAAATTTAACCAATTTTTTTTGTATTATACCTACTAAAGGTGTCTATTCTTTCTTTAAAAATATTAACAAATATGTGTGTGTTCTTTCTTTAAATTTAACCAAAAACTTTATTTTTGAAAAGAAAAAAATATCATTAAAAAGAATAACAAATATGTGTGTTCTTTCTTTAAATTTAACCAATTTATTTTGTATTATACCTACTAAAGGTGTATATTCTTTATTTAAAAATATTAACAAATATGTGTGTGTTCTTTCTTTAAATTTAACCAAAACTTTATTTTTTGAAAGAAAAAAAATATCATTAAAAAGAATAACAAATATGTGTGTGTTCTTTCTTTAAATTTAACCAATTTTTTTTGTATTATACCTACTAAAGGTGTCTATTCTTTCTTTAAAAATATTAACAAATATGTGTGTGTTCTTTCTTTAAATTTAACCAAAACTTTTTTTTTGAAAAGAAAAAAATATCATTAAAAAGAATAACAAATATGTGTGTGTTCTTTCTTTAAATTTAACCAATTTTTTTGTATTATACCTACTAAAGGTGTATATTCTTTATTTAAAAATATTAACAAATATGTGTGTGTTCTTTCTTTAAATTTAACCAAAACTTTATTTTTTGAAAAGAAAAAAATATCATTAAAAAGAATAACAAATATGTGTGTGTTCTTTCTTTAAATTTAACCAATTTTTTTTGTATTATACCTACTAAAGGTGTCTATTCTTTCTTTAAAAATATTAACAAATATGTGTGTGTTCTTTCTTTAAATTTAACCAAAACTTTATTTTTTGAAAAGAAAAAAAATATCGCGCATTTCTGTGGCGCACTCCTCCAACAGTGCGCCACAGAATCCTTCCTTTCTGTGGCGCACCCTTCCCGCGGTGCGCCACAGAATCCTTCCTTTCTGTGGCGCACCCTTCCCGCGGTGCGCCACAGAATTCTATCGCGCCCACTTACATGTGGGTCCGCCAACGCGCCTCCCTCACATCGCGAAAACGGCTAAGTCCCAAATTTTCGCGCGCTCGAGACGACCACCACCGCGTCCTCGCCGCCGGCAGCTCCCGCCCGCGCGCTCGACGACCACCGCACGTCCTCGCCGCCACTCCACCGCGCTCTACCTGCCCCGCCACTGACGGCCAGGAGCACCTCCACCGCCACGCCCGCACCGCCCTTGCCCGAACCGCACACTCGGCCCCCGCGTGGCGCCGCCGACGAAGACCTCCCACCCTCGCACCTCCCTTCCCTCCACACCGGCGACGACCTCTACACCGCGCTCGACAACCTCCCCTCCCTCCCCTCCCCGAGGTGCTTCCTTTCCCCCTCCTCCCTCCCCTACCGAACTGCTGCACCCAAGGTGTTTGTAGAAATTCCCCTACCGAACTGCTGCACCCAAGTTGTTTGGCTGTTTGATTTCTATTGTTGATTGCTAGTAGCGTTGCTGATAATTGCTTTTAGTGCTGGTTGCTGTTAGTTGAGATGAAAAAATTGAGAAAAAAAATGTTAGTGCATGCAGTAGATGTTTAGGTTAGTGCTAGGTGCTTGATATATGTTGTTATATGGAAAAATGCAGTAGATGTTTAGGTTAGTGCATAGTTGCTAGTTCTAGGTTAGTGCATAGTTGCTTGCTGTTAGTGCTAGGTTAGTGCTAGTGCTAGGTTAGTGCTAGTGCTATTGGTACTTTTTTTGTTGCTTGCTACTGCCACTATGTTGCTTGCTTGCTCTAGTTGCTTGCTGCATAGTTGCTAATGCTCTAGTTGCTTGATGCATAGTTGCTAATGCTTTTCTTGTAAAAAAATTGCTACTGCCACTATGTTAATTGCTATGGTGTACTACTGCCACTATGTTAATTGCTAAATCATGGTTTTGTTAATTTATTGCAGCGCCACGAGGAGCACCTCCACCACGCCGATCTCGGACCCGAGCCTCCCTTCCCTACCCGAGGTAGTTCCTCTCTCCCTCGATGTGGATGTGGATGTGGTGATGTATATGTGCATGAGGATATGTGTCCACGACCATCGTGTCGTGGTTGTTGTGCTCCGACCATCGTGTCGTGGAGATTGTTGTGGTTGTTTGTGCTCCGACCATCGTGTCGTGGAGATGCCGGCCGGAGATGTGGATTTTTTGTGAAATGCTTGCAGGTACCCCGAGAGGCCCTTGAGATTGCCGGAACGTTGATTAACTTCCGTTCCGGCAAATTCGGGTACTCCATATGTCCCTTTTTTAGCAAAGGTCATGCCGAAATTTTTCGTGAATTTTGGCATGACTCTGCTAAAAAAGGGACATATGGGGTATTGCGACTAATGCATGGGCCGGGGTATCCTAGTACTTAATTAATTGATTTTTTTTCTTATATTTCTGTTGTACTAACTTTTTGTCTTTTTTTAATTAAGTGCAAACATGTCGGACTCCGCGGGACCTTCTAAGAAGATGAGCGTCGAAGAAATAGCTAGAGACGCCAACAAGTCATTCTGGGAAGCGTCCCAAGAGTTGGAGGAGGCCGCCGCCGCCGGAGCTGCTAGTGGCGACCGTGCTGACGATGAGCAAGACACCCTGGAGGGCGACGACGCCGAAACCACCGATGGAGCTGCTAGTGGCGGCCATGAGGATGACACCACTGATGGCGGCGACCACACGGATGGTGGTGTCGACCCGACCGCTCCGAAGCAGAATAAGGAAAGGAGGGATAGGACACCTCAAGTGCTCGCCAACGTCACAGACCATTTCACCGAGGTCACGCCAAGTGGCCTACCAGTGGCGCCTAAGGCCACTGCCAAAGGGTACAGCATGCAACTAGGGTGCATCCTCCGGGAAAGCGTGTCCATCAACACGAAGGACATCAGAAGCACGGCCAATAAGGCTTTGCGCGACGTCCTCCTCCAGAAGCTTCACCAACGGTACACATTCCCGGAGCCGTTCAACAAAAAGGTGGACAGTTTAGCCATCTCAAAGATGAGCACCGCCTTGAGCAGCTGGAAACACCGGGTGAAGCGGAAGATTGAGAAGGGTCAGGAGATAAGCAAAGAGCCGATGCTCGACCAAGAAGAGTTCGAGGAATTCAAGTTGTTCTTAAGAACTGAGGAGGCTAAAAAATGGACCAAGTGGGGGAAGGACATGCGGGAGCAAAACATAGGTAACCACCGTTGTGGAAGCGGCGGTTACCGAGGAAAGAAGCCCATTTGGGACAAGGAGGATGCCGAGTATGCACGTCTCGGAAAAGAGAACCCGTGGGAAAAAATCACGGACGAGCAGACGAGGTTCTTTGTCCGGTCCCGCTACTATCTGGACATGACCACGGGGGAATTTGTTACCGACGATACCGCCGTGAAGGATTTTGAGAAGTATCTGGTAAGGAATTTAATTACCGTGGATATCTCAAAGTCCATTGCGTTGATCTAGTTAGATAACGAAGCCAAATAAATTAATGCCTAATTTGTCTGCAGGAGGCAGAGTTGAAGGCTGACGCTGAGGCCGGCGGCCCGTCGTCCCAGGGGTCGACAGAGCCGTGGGACACGACTTTCAACAGGGCGACGAACGCCTACAAGGGTAGGCCCCTGTCGATGCCGCCGACGTCAGCTGGCCGTGTGTCCGGCTTCGGTACGAGCATGAAGTTCATCAACTACTACCACTCGGACGCCGAGACGAAAAAGGAGAGGAGGAGGCCAAGTAAGGATAAAGCCGAGGTTGTGGAGCTAAGAAAAAAGGTGGAGACACTGGAGAATCAAAAAGTGGACTCCACCACGGTTGAGCGGTTAGTGGACGAGAGGCTGAAAAGTTTCTTACCCCCTGGGTTGGTGGAGGGGTTAGCTGCTTGGAATGCGGCTGGTCGACAGGGGCCGATATACGTGCCCAGCGTCAGCGGCAGCAACTCCATCATGAACCAAAACGTGTCGCCGGACCTGACGACCCCACAGCCCAACGCAACGACGCCCCCTACCGCGAAAGATATCGAGCCGCAGCCGGCGGCGGCTGTTCTTCATAATGCAACCGAGCGGCCGGAGAATGATAGGAAGGCCGCCGGCACCGACGCCCTTGTCTCGACAGTTGCCGAGCTCGACGCCATCACCCAGGTAACTAATTAGTTAGTCCGCAGAATCTTCTATAACTATGCCTATGATGACTGCCATCTCATGATGTCCAACATGTTTTGACTCAGGACATGCCTTGCATACTACTGCATAGGTTGGTGCCGGCGGCGAGTTGAAGGACTGTGCTCAGGGCACTGTCGTACAACCAATGAGCCGCGATATGCACCACAGTAAAATGGACGAGGACGTGATGAGGGTCAGGTTGGTTACGATAGTGCCTGAGTTTCGCGACGTCGAGCCCCCCATTCAACCTCCGGGAGCCGACGAGGATCACATGGTCCTTAAAGATTGCATCAAGTGGCCGATGACATGGCCGAAGACCCAGATTCGTCTTGGGACTGGACTTCTAGGGTTAAGGCGCAGCACCGGCGCCACCTCGAGGCCCCCGATCGTTCGGCCCTCGAGGCCCCCGATCGTTCGGCCCTCCTCGAAGCCTGCAGCCATCACCGCCACCCAGAAGGAACCGACGGTCGTCGCCACCAGCAGTCGCCACCAAAAACTGTTGGGAGCGCCTGTACCGCAACCATCCAAAGGCGCTGCCAATGCACCTCAACTTGGTGGCAACGACGATGATGGTGATAATGTCGACGTCGAGGGCTACCTCAACACTGGTGCCAGCATGGACATGTACATGCCTCCTGTGGATGAAGAACCCTTCCGCGCTCAAGGCGATCAAGCTGCTCGTCCCAGTACATGCACGTAGCGCCTGGACTTCCAGGGTTTATCTCAAGACACGCCTCCGGAGGCCGGCGATCAACCTCCACGCAAATTACCGTCTACCATTTTCAGCCCTGGTACACTACGTAAGACAGTTTTCCCGGAGTCCGCACCCCAACCACCCTCACCATCCCCGGAGATGAAGAAGAAGAACAAGAACAAGAAGAGAAAGAGGGGGCCAGGCGCCTCTGCGAGCCAGCCAGCTCCTAAGACTATCCGGGGTCATGAAGACACGGTATCACCCCGTGCGGTTGTTGGCTTGACCCGGGTTCATGAAGCTGGTAAAGCGATACTGCCTCCGGAGCTACTCTGCCTCGCACGTGGATCCATGCACGCTTTGCATGAATCTGTCTTGGTGCTAGAGCGCCTCCTTATTCAAGACAAGGACCCAAATTACCCGGTGTTCACGGTCAGGGTGCCAATGGACTTGGACTTCATCTGTGATGCCCCCGCGAATCCGTTCTTCATCGCGTACGAGGACGTCTTCAATCTCTTTCACTCTAGACGGTTGGACTATAACTTGGTCCGCCTATACGCGCTTGATATGTCGATGAAGATCAAGAGAGATAATACCCAGTCCATCGCGGTAGCGGATCCCTACTATATGCGTGACTGCCAGCTGGTGGAAGGATCAGCGACACGGACCAAGGCGATAGAGTACCTCCGGAGTTTCATGCTGACCAACAAGAGGAAGAACAACATTCTTCTGCCTTTCTTTCCCGAGTAAGTACACATCCGCTCGCTGCCGTCGTAACTTATGCTTTCTTGTAGATTTGTTTCATTGCTGATCCTTTCCAACATTTCGTTTCAATTGTGTTGAGCAGGAACAAGTACTGCACACTCGTCGTCCTGAACCCGAGGTGGTCCAGTGCCACTTATCTCGACTCGGGGAGTTTGGATATGAAGAAAGACTACACGAAGTTAAAGGGTGTTCTCGATGAGGCTCTCGAGGGCTATGCCAAAAAGGGAGGCCCCTTCAAAAAGAAGCAACAAGTTTTGAGCAATGACGGCACACACCGGTTCAAGCATGTGACCGAGTTCTGCTGCATCAAGCAGAAGTCTGGCAGCGTGAAGGAGGCCTTCTACGCCCTCCATCACCTTAAAGGGTTTGTCCGGGATGCTGAGAAATTGAAGTTGCCATCTAGCCTCCAAGAATGGACCAAATGTGCGGGGGCGATCACCGATGCCGATCTTAGAGAAGACTTCCATCGCATCCAGGTGCAGTTATCACGAATCATCGTCGAAGATGTCACCAATCATCGGGGGTCCTTACACAACATCAGAGGTAGCAATAAGTGCTTCTTTGTTTTCTTTATTATAGACTTGTCCACTTAGATTTGTATTATTAATCAATCTATTTATATCCCAATCCATCTACAGGGTTGCCTAAGAGGGAGATCGAAGAAATCCTAGAGGCTCAGTTGGACACCAGGACATGGACGACGAAAGAGGGCTGCAAACCGTTACCGGCACCGACAAAGAAGAAGGATCCATGATCGTCCTCCCCGCTCTTCCTCACCATCATCACGGATCATAGTTAGGCGGTGTGACCTATTCCTTTGTAATGTGTAAAACGATGTTAAAAATTCGGCACTTGTAATTATTGTGTGACACGATGAACTTTTGGATCATACTTGTGTAAAAATTGTGTATCTCGGGCTCTAAGTAATGTGATATACCTGTATTTTCTGTTTCCTATAATATACCTGTATTTTCTGTAATATACCGGTATTTGTACAGCAGGCAGCAGAAAACTGAAAATACATTTAAATTATTCTGTGGCGCATCTTTTTATTTTTCTGTGGCGCATATAGTTCTGTGGCGCATTGGTGGCTGATGCGCCACAGAAATATTTCTGTGGCGCACTTTTTCTCGTGCGCCACAGAATCTCGGTATTTCTGTGGCGCACTGTTGGGATGCGCCACAGAAATATATTTTAGTGGCGAGACTTCTATGGCGCATCCCCCCATTTCCTGGATGCGCCACAGAAATCCAATAATGGTGCGCCACTAATGACCATTTCCCTAGTAGTGACAATTCCAGAGCCAGGAGGACGCCTGAGGAGGGGGGGCTCTCAGCCCCCAGATGACCCCCAGGCGCGGCGTACACCTTGCCCGCGCCTGTTGTGGTATTGTCGAATCTAGCCGGGACAGGGGTGCCATCCGGCTAGGTAGAGAGGTGGGTGTAGGAGATGTAGGTAATTCCGGTGACGGGATGAGCACAAGTTTACCCAGCTTCGGATCTCGCAACGGTGGCGAAACCCTACGTGCTGCTATAATTCACTATAATGCAATATGAGCCGATTACAATGAAAGTTAGAGCGTGCCCAGAGGTGTCCCTTAGGCCGGCTTATAAAGGCGTCCATACCTAGGGATTACAGGAAGGAACCTAACCGACTAAGTTACAGAGTTCTACTCTAATCCGGCTTGGGCCTTTCCTTGGCGTTAAATCGACATCAATGCAAGCCGCCTTCTGGAACCTTCTCTTAGCCGGATGGGCCTCATGCGCTTCACCATACGGGGCCGCCCGGTAAGATGGATTTTGGCTTACCACCACTTTGGTCCACCCTGGTACGCTGGCTTTAGTCACTTCCGTGTTGGTACCTGTTCGGCATATCCCCAACAGTAGCCCCCGGAAAGCTTCAAGTTCTTCAGCAGTTGGCTTTTGTCTCCCGGCAATGCGTTGTCTGGGAAATTCTTCATCCGTTATTAGACTTGGAGCATTCCCAGAAACTTGTAGTCTTCAAGTCATGCCGAACAGCTTTGTCGATCCTTGTATGCCGACTTATCATGTCGGAAAAACACTTGAGTGCGTATAGACATGTGTCCGGCGATTTGACAGGTCCGTCAGACTCTGCAGAACGAGTTGAATGCAGGGGCTAGTTTGCGTTTTCCTGCGTAAAAACCGAAGTGTCAGGGAGAAGGATCCCCCCATAACGGCATGATCTCGTGACGCGTGGCGGAAATCTCGCTCCGGAGCCGTTGCACAAATCTCGGCACCCCGCTATAAAAGCGGGCCTCCTCATCTTCGCCGAGGACATGCCTCCATTCGTTGCAACTGTGGCACCCCGATCCGGAGATCGAGTTACCCCATATATCAGTCCCAGGAGCACTGAATATATGACAACTTGATAACAGAACATAACCACTTTATTAAGGGGGTCGGGAACCGACGATGGATTACAAGGGTCTCATTACAAGGCTGCGCCCTAGCGCACACAACAGTTTGTACATTATTTATCGAACATAACTTCATCAGAGGGTGTCAGCGGATTGGCGGAAGCGTGCGACGAAGAGGGCCTAACTCCACAGGGCTCTGCCTGGATACCGGATCTAGTTCTCGTATAAGGGGTACTCGGCGACGGGGGTAGGAGGATCTGGCCACATGAAAAGCCAGGTGAGTACATGGAATGTACTCGCAAGACATCAATCCTCAATCAACCGTAACCAACGATCCTATATGGCATGGCATGTGCAAGTGCGAGTCCAAGCTTAACGGTTGGACTTAACTTACCTACTTACCTGTGACGAAAACCGTGGCTTGTGAGAACGAGTCTCAACACTATCCACAACACTTATATTCTCAAGCTTGACCAACTCTGGTCCACTTTTGGGCTTAGCTTTGACCAACTATGGTCCACTTTTCAGCTCATTCAACTTTGGCCAACTCTGACCGTTTGGTGAATTTATTTCTCCGTGTTCGACTGGACTGACTCTAGTGTGACTGGACCCAACACCGTTCCTTAGGTAGGAACAATACTAGATTCTAGATTTGACACTCTCGAGAGGTTGCAACTTTTATCCACACGTTGGGGTCTAAGCTTGTACAGCCGGTACCTGCCGCACAAACCTATTCCCCCGTAGCCGTCCGCTCTACCAAGACACTCCTTGTATAGCTACCGACTTACCACTCGGGCTAAGTCTTATGACGAAGTGAATCCGGCACGTCCCCAACTCATGAGCAACGCCTAGCTCCGGAACCTTCACAAGACTAGCCCCGACCACAACTATGCAGTATCCGACTAGACTTGCCAAGTGGGTAGCATCAAAAGAGGCTCGATAGGCTACTAAGCTACGGTCTTCCCATTTCAATGACGCATGGTTGTGCGGGTGTGTTTGGCGAGTGGCACTATTTGACTCAATCTAGTCGACGGAGGTGGTTATCTTTTTAGTAAATTTTATTCTCAACCACAAGACAGCAACAAACGTTAGTCCACAAGATATACATGAGCATAAAATAACCACATAGCAGTTCAGTAAGGTAAAGTAAAGTCAACCGGGAGATGGCGGAGTTTCCTCCGGCCAGTAGCAGCCACGGGTCGAGTAAGAAATGAAAATAACAAAATCAACCAGGCGAGGAAGGAGATGTCTCCGGCCAGTTGCAGCCACGGGTCGAGTAAGAAGATAAAATCACAAAATCAACCGGGCGAGGACGGAGATGTCTCCGGCCAGTAGCAGCCACGGGTTGAGTAAATAAATACGCACACCCCACTCTACGGAAAGTAGACGAGATTCAATCCACGTGGGCGGAGCCCGACATGTATTTAGTCGCCGGCCGGAACTCAACCCACACTTGATGGGTTTATCGTATTGCAGGAAAGTAAAGTTGCTTGGAATAAAAGTACTGAAAGTAGGCGAGATTCAATCCACGCGGGCGGTGCCCAACATGTATTTAGTCGCCGGCCGGAACTCAACCCACACTTGATGGGTTTATCGTATTGCAGGAAAGTAAAGGTACATGAAATAATAATACTGAAAGTAGGCGAGATTCAATCCACGTGGGCGGTGCCCAACATGTATTTAGTCGCCGGCCGGAACTCAACCCACACTTGATGGGTTTATCGTATTGCAGAAAGTAAAAGTCGCATTAGGTCACATGAAATAATAGGCATGAGATAAGACATGCGGGATGCAACTATCGCGCAAACAAGTTAAACAAGGCTTCTACAACTTGGAAACAGGTGGTTGGGGGCTGATGGCTTGCCTTCTGGTGTTGGATCAACTTCTCCTTCGATAAAATGGTTGGAATCTATTAAAGAAATCAAAACTAGGCATTAAAACCCTTAAAAAGATTCTCAACAACTTCCCAAGCAAATAAGCTTCAAATATTTCAAAACCAGTGCCATTGGATAGAGAATTTCAAAACAAAGCTACTGCAAAAAGATTCGCATTTTTCTGAATTTTTTTGAGAGAGTTATGATCTCCCAAAGTTAACCCTAGCATCTGCCTTTTCTAAAAACAGAAACAAATAAAGAAAATCGTTTCGGAAAAGTTCAAAAATCTGACGGGCGGGGCCCACTGGCCAGCGGCCCATTAGCGAACCGGTACGCTCCGAAAAAAAGAAGAAAAGGAACAGAGGGGAGGGAGTCGCCGTCGCCGGCGTTCTCACCGTCGAGGACGAGGGCGTCGATTCCGGCGGTCCTAGGGCAAGGTGAAGGTGGCTACGGGCTCCGGGGAACTTGGATTGGGGAAGGGGTGAGGTGTGGGCGGCGGGGTGGCTCTGGGGGTGAGGAATCGGTCGGCGACCGAGCGGCGGGGGCGAGGTTGCCGCCGGCAACTGGTGGCTCCCCGGTGGCCAATCCGGGAGGAGTAGGGGGTGGAGAGGGAGTGTGAGTTGTTGTGCTCCTTAGGGCGGCCGAGGGGCTCCTTTTATAGCTCGATACGGTGGGGGTCCGGAGGGAGCTTGCGGCGAGGTGTCGAGGTGCGGTGGCCGGGCAGGGGATTGACGACGGACGACACGCCGATGGTGTAGCATCCTGGCGGTGCTGGACGGCGGAAAATGCGCGTCGTGGATAAGCACGGGGTGGCGTGGCACTTGGCGGCGGTGGGGGTCCGGGCGGTCGTGGTGTGGCGGCGACACGGGGAGGCCGGGGCAGGGCAGTCGACGGGCGGCGCGCTGATGGTGTTGCGTGCAGGCACTGCTGGACGACGGTTTTCGCGGAGCTGCGGATAGGCACGGGTGCACAGGGGCTACAGGCGAGCGGGGTCCCGCGGCGGCGCTGTTCCGAGCGGCGCGTCGTCTAGCGGACCGCGGCGTGCGGGGCGAGGGAGGGGCGACGCGTGGGTGCTGGAGTCGATGGAGGAGGTGGGGAAGGCAGGGGAACACGAGGGGAGGCGAGGGGGAGGTCACCGGCGGCGACCATAAAGGGGCGGCGCCGTCGGGTGCGGGCATGCCCATGTCATGGCCATGCTGACATCGGCATGGAGATGTTTCCGTCAGGTTACTGCTCTAAATGCACAACCTTTCGCGTCACTAGGTGCCAAATTCAAAGTACTACAACTTCGCAGAACAAATTTTGTCCAAATTCGAAACTTTGGTTAAGCAAAAATTTCAACAAACACCTCTGGTCAAAAAGGGAAAAGGGGTTTTGGGCATTTAAAATAAAGGACAATTGGCCAGAAAAATTCATGTAGGTAGGGATTGGTCTAGGGCTCCTACCCTATAAATTTTGTAATTTTTGAAAAATATTCAGTAGGGTTTCCAAAAATAACAAGTTTGGGGCAGAAAGTAAAGTGGAGAAAATCTCCAAAAATTCTCTAGCAAGGTAGGGAATATTTTTGCATATTTGGGTTACATACTTGTTAGAGATCTTCCCTGAATTTTTGTAGAATTTTTGAAAAAGGTTTTGACCTACTTCCTTTGGAACGCTAGGGTTTTGGGGTTTTCGGCAGAAATTAAATCAGGGAAAAAGTCAAATCCTTTCCTAACAAGTCACCAAATATTTTTGTATAATTAGGTTCTAAGCTAGATGGGGATCACTCTGGAATTTTTGGGGAATTTTTGAAGTCACCCTTGATATAGCTCCTTTGGAAGGCTAGGGTTTAGGTCCCTTTTGTATTAAAGAAAAGACAAATATTTTGGGAACCTTGAGGGTTTTGGAAATGTGGAATAAAATAGAGGTGCCAAGATCAGAAGATCCAAATCCAAGTCCAAATTTTGGTTTTGTCAAAGAAAATTTTATAGGGCCAAAATTCGGGATGTGACAGCAACCCTAACTCCCCTTGCCTCCGGATCTCATCTCCGAGCTCGAGTTCTTCCACTGCACCTCGAGCTCCATGGCCTCCAGCGCTCCGGGTTCTCCCATCCCCATCGACGCGACACCGCTTGACTCTGCGCTGCCGATGGGAGCCGCGACATCCACTGCTGCCGCCGCGATCGGTATGACCTCCGCCGCTGCGCTGATCTCTTCCACCGCGGCGATGAACTCCTCCACTGTCGCAGTCTCGGGCCGCGATGAAATCGCCCTCTCCCAAGCTGCAGCTGAAGCTGCAACTTCGGTTGCTTTGGCTTCCGCAGCCGTCGCCGACGCGGCCGAAGAAGCCAGTGCCAATGAAGAAGAAGAAGAGGAGGAAGCCAGCGACAATGAAGGCGCCGCCAGCAACCCCACCCACAACTGGGCATGCTCGGGTGTGGATTAAGGCGAGCTGATGGGAATGGCGGCACATGGCGCCATTCCTCCATCTTCCGAGTCTGCGCCGACTTGGCGATCCGCCTTCGGCGACCCGTCCCCGACTCCCATAAAAAACGAACGGGTACTGCTTTCTTCCCACGTTGCTCGGGGGTTTTCTTTGCCGCCCTCGGCTTTCATGATAGAGATTCTGGACCATTATGGTCTCCAGCTCCACAACACCACTCCCAACAGCCTCCTGTATATCTCCGGCTTCGTAGCGCTATTTGAAGGATACTTAGGATTAGCTCCTAGGTTAGATTTCTTCCAGTACTGCTTCGGAGTCAAGAGGAAGACAGTCAACAAGGAGTTGTTGGTTGCCGGCTCCATCAGCTTCAACACACGTCGAGACATAGATTGGTACCCTCAGGTGCCGAACGTGGATTCGGCTAAAGGATGGGCGTCCACCTTCTTCTACTGCAAGGATGTGGCGCCTCCAAACAGGCTGCAGGGGCTCGCCGCCTTCGAGGACAGAGCCGGCACGCCCCTGCCTTCATGGAAGAAGAAGCCGACAGCAAAGATGCCGGCTGACCTCGCTGCCATTGAGGCAAGGATGACGGAGTTAACCTCCGGCTCTTCTCCCGTGACTGGGGAGGATACAATAATTTGCTAGATGAAGAGACGGATCCAGCCTCTCCAACATCATCATGCTCGCCTCTTGTGTGAGTACACAGACAACAAGTCTGTTCCCATGCGGATCAACGAAAAGAACTTGGAGCAAGACCTCTTTGAGGCTTGCTTCAACAAGCTCATCAAAGCACAGCCTAACGAAGGCCGGCAATACGAAGAATCGCTGCCAATGTACACGGCTGCCAACCCTCCCCCAAGGTACTTTGCCGAACCAAAGTTCAATTCTTTAGGGTTTCGGCTTAGTTTTGATAGACTAACATGTATTCTTTGCCAGATTCCCGAAGTCTCCACCGCTCGTCCCGCTGTTGTATTATCATCCAGCAAGGCGGTTAAGCGGCCCATCTCCTTTTCTTCAGCGTCTGTAGAGAGCCGGAAGAGGAAGAGCCAAACACTCACGATTGGCGCCAAGTCGTCCGAGAACGATGACGCCCTTGCTGGGCTTAATATTCCCAGCAAGAAGTAAGTCGGCCAAACATCTCTTCTTTGCTTGCAAACTTGCCGGATTTTCCATTCTTACTCCTTTGAATTTGCAGGATGAAGAAAGGCACACCTTTGAAACCAAAGGTGTTAGCCGTGCGGAAGAAAGCCTCTCCCGCTATTCCTCCCGCCACTCCTTCGGCTTCTAAGCCGATACCAGCGGAGGAACACTCCACCCTCACCATGGGAGGTCCGTCTCTCGGGAGAGCCGGAATTACACCTCCCACCAAGTGGACGGAGATGACGGGGAAGGTGACAGAGCCTTCCTCTCCACCAAGGGCTGAAGCTCCGGCTAATGATGCCCTGACTTTTCCTCCAATAAAGGCGGAGGCTTTTGACGAAGAGGGGCGCATCAAGCCGGAGTTCATGAGCCGGTTTATGTGAGATCCACGCCTACCCCGGAAGAAGGGAACGACCCTTCGGGATGATGAGCCGGGTGAGACCCCGGCCTATGACACATTTGATGTCATAGACATCCTTGAAGATCAGCAAAATTATTTTGCTGAAAGTTTTGAAGCCGGCATGACTCTTCTGCGCGAGCACTACCAGGTAATTATCTTCCCCAGTAGCCCCCGAGCACTATGCCGGGTTAAGTTTTCCAACAAGCCGACATAGTGGTCCGAGTTACTTCGCATGCAGATTTTTAGCCCCCTAGCGATGAAATGTCATCTTGTAGCCAATTTTACTCGTCAATGTAGCTTTAGGCTTTTAGCACCTCCTTACGCAGATCCATCGCCGAATTGGTGCTGAAACCATCAATTTTTTGGGTGTGCGAAATCAGGAGATGCGCCGGTTGAAGACTGAGCTGGCGAACAAGGATGCCATCATCGCCGGCTTTGAGGCGGATCGCGTCGCATACCAAGGTATGAATGCCGGAACCTTAGCCTTTTGTATCAGGCTTTTCTCTTTATACTGCTGACATTTTTTCTGTCGCAGACGCCATCAACAAGGCCAAGGAGCTTGCCGAAATCGTAGGCAGCCTCGATCGGCTCCGCAACGAGAACATTGAGCTGAATAAGCTAAATCAATCAATGTCGGCGGAGCTAAAGACGACCAAGGATAGCCTATCCAAATCCGAGCAAGCCCTGGAGACGGAGAAACAGAAACATAAAGATGCGCTCCGTGAAGTCCAGGACCGGCTAGACAAACGTCTCGATGACTCGGTGGCTATCGACGACCAGCTTCTGAGTAAGTTTTATTTAAAAACTTGTACTCATTGCCTTTTTGCCTTAGCCATTTGAGTTTATAACTGTTCTTTGCTTTTGCCAGCTCCGGCGGGTTATGGCCATGAGCGATCAGCGGATAACCGGCTTGACCAGATTCTGGAGGTAGGGGAGCTCCTCCCGAAGATTCTTTCTTCGGGCAAGAAGTTTGTCGAGAAGTTCTTTCCCGGCAACCCCGAGCCACTGGCCGACCTTGCGAGCCTGCCGGTTGAATTGGATGAAGCAACTTCGTCCTTTGATGAACAGCTTCGCTCCAGCACCCGCGGAGGCGTAAAGACAGCTCTGGGCCTGATGATGCACATTACCCGGAGGCGGAGGCTTGGCGCGTCGCGGACGGCTTTCCTCTTGAGAAAGAGGACGACACTCCTTTGGATGAAAAGGACCGAAAGGGGATTCTCCATTCCGTCTCCGGTTATGCCAGCAAGGTCGCGAAGATGGTCTCCCTCACCACCATTTTCAAGGAAGTGCCGTGCCCGCCGACTCCCATCCAGTCTGATGACGAAGGCGAAGAGGCGGAGAAAACCGCATGAGCCGAATTTGCTCTTTGAGTCGGCTATCCCTGAAAAATGTAATATATGCTATTAAGTCGTCCAAACACTATGTATTTCTGTTTGTAAAACAACTAAGTCTTTTGCTGTATATTAAGTCAGCTTTTCAGTTGCAAATTTGCAATTTTTATGCCATCCATTTTTCTAGCCTTGACACCTTAGCCTTTAAGCGCCGGCAAACCTATTGCGGAACGACTTGCTGAATAACAGGGTACATAGGACCAATCTGTTTAGACCCAGAACAAGCACCGCCTTTCGGTGCCGAAACGCTTTGAAGCAACCCGGCGCAAAAAGCTATCAGAAGAACATTATTTTAACAAAACGTTGTTTTTTCATCACCTTAAAGGCGGATTCAACATGAAAGATAGTTTACCAACAAGCAACACAGGCAATTTCGGGTAAACAACATATAACAATAAGATCATTGGGAAATAAAGGATGGCACAGATTCTCGAATTGCACATGAGAGGAACCAATTTTTATTTCATGATCACATTGATATGGTTACAATAGAATTTGCTAAGTGTAAAAGGGACGTAGCTGAGCGATATTCCACGGACGTTTCATCTCATCTAAGTCATCATCTACATGCCTTTTCCTCTTGCGACCTTTCTTCCTGGGATCTTTCTTTGAATCCCTTAAGTCGAGGAGATAGTATGACCCGTTTTTTAGTGCTTTGCTGATAACGAAAGGTCATTCCCATGGAGGGGATAACTTGTGCTGCCGGCTTTGTACAAGCCGAAGCACTAAGTCGCCTTCTCGAAAAGATCGATTCCGCACTCTACGGCTTTGGTAGCGACGTAGATCTTACTGATAGATGGCGGATCGTTGGAGAGCAACTTTCTTTCTTCTTCGAGGAAATATAAGCTGTCTTGACGTGCTTCTTCTGCGTCTTCTTCGATGTAGGCTGCGACTCGAGGCGAATCATGGATCATGTCGGTTGGAAATACTGCTTCTGCTCCGTAAACAAGGAAGAAAGGAGTGAAGCCGGTCGATCTGTTTGTGGTAGTACGAATACTCCATAAGACGGCCGGCAATTCATCAACCCAAGCGCCGGCTGCTTGAGGAAAGGAGTGTCAAGCATTGGCTTAATACCCTGCAGAATAATGCCGTTAGTGCGCTCTACCTGTCCGTTGAATTGCGGATGTGCCACCGATGCCACGCCAAGCCGGATTTTCGACCGGTTGCAAAACTTGGATAGCTCACCAACGGCAAATTTTGTGCCATTATCAGTGATGATGCTATGTGGTATGCCGAACCGGGTCGTTATCTCGACGATGAACTTCATAGCTGTAGCTCCGTCGAGTTTCTTGATGGGCTTTGCCTCCACCCACTTTGTGAATTTGTCAACCACCACCAGCAGATGAGTTAAGCCTCCTCTTGCGGTCTTGAAGGGTCCCACCATGTCGAGCCCGCAGACCACGAACGGCCAGGTTATAGGGATCTTCCGGAGCTCCTGTGCTGGCAAATGAGCCTGCTTCGCATAGCGCTGACAACCTTCACAAGTTTTGACGATGTTGATAGCATCCTCCTTAGCCATTAGCCAGAAGAAACCGTGCCGAAACGCCTTGGCGACCAGTGCCTTTGCCGCCACGTGATGCCCACACTCGCCGGAGTGGATTTTCTGGAGGATTTTCCGCCCTTCCTCTAGAGAGATGCATTGTTGAAAGATGCCGGATGTGCTTCATTTGTAAAGCTGTTCGTCAATGATCGTGCACGCCTTTGCTCGTCGTTCAATTTGGTGGCTCAACACATCATCGTCCTTCGGCAGTTCTTTTTTTACCAGGCAATTGATGTATGGCGTGGTCCAATCCGGGGTTACCAGGCATACATGGACTGATTCTGCCGACAAGGGGTAGTCTTCGTCGCCGCCTTTAATGGATGGCTTATGTAGATGATGGAGAAATACGTCTGGAGGCACCTCCTTCTATCTAGAGCCTATCCTGGCCAAAGCGTCAGCAGCTTCATTGTCGTCTCGAGAAATATGCCGAACCTCCAAGCCGGCAAAACATCTGCCGAATTCATCGACTGTTCGCCTGTATTCCGCCATCATGGGACTCTTCGTGTCCCAAGTTCCGTCGAGTTGCTGAACAACAAGATCCGAGTCGCCGTAACAGAGAATGCGTTTTACTCCCAACTCCTTAGCCATATGAAGACCATGGAGGAGAGCCTCATACTCTGCCACGTTGTTTGTAGCGTTGAAGTGGATTCGAAGGACATAGCTGAGTTTATCACCTTTAGGCGACTTTAACACTACTCTAGCCCCCGAGCCCTCCTTCATCTTGGAGCCATCAAAGTGCATTATCCAGTACTGAGAATCCGGCAAAGGTGTGCTTTCCATCGCCTCTGTCCAGTCTGCTACAGTTGGCTAAGACTTGAGATTTGATAGCGGTTCTCAGCTTGTAGTGGATGTCAAAAGCTGCTAACTCGATGCCCCATTTGGCGACTCGGCCTGTTGCATCGGCATTGTTGATGATATCCTTCAAAGGAGGTTTGCTGACCACCGTAATTGTGTGATCGTGAAAGTAATGCCGCAGCTTCCTGGCGACAAAGAACACGCTGTAAGCTAACTTCTGGTAGTGAGGGTAGCGTTGCTTTGAATCTAAAAACACCTCGCTAATGAAATAGACGGGGCGTTGATCCGGCCATTGCTTCCCTTCTTCCAGGCGTTCAACTACGATGACGGCACTTATCATGAAATTGGTGGCCAACATGTAGAGCAAGAGCAGCTCTTTTTTCTTTGGAGCTGGCAGGATTGGAGCATGCGTCAATGTATACTTCAGCTGTGCCAAGGCTGCCTCTGCTTCCTCTGTCCAAACAAAATTGTCCGACTTTTTGAGAAGCTTGTATAGGGGCAATGCTTTGTCACCAAGCCGGCTAATGAATCGGGTAACAGCTGCGGCGGAACCCGTAATCCGTTGTATGTCCTTAAGACAAGTCGGCCTCTCGATGTTCTGAATCGCCTTTATCTTTTCCTGGTTTACTTCAATTCCCCTTTGGGAAACAATGAAGCCCAGAAGCTTGCCTGCGGGAACTCCGAAGACGCATTTTGCCGGATTAAGCTTCATCTGGTACTCGCTTAGATTTGCAAAGGTTTCCGACAGATCGGCGATGAGATCGCCTCGCTACCTCGACATGACTGCAATGTCATCGACATAGACATGAACGTTGCGGCCAATCTGCTTGTCTAAACAACGCTGCATACACCTTTGGTAAATAGCACCGGCATTTTTTAAGTCGAAGGGCATTGTGACATAGCAGTAATTGCCATATGGCGTGATGAAGGACGTCTTGATTTGATCTGACTCCTTCATCTTTATCTGATGGTAACCCGAATAAGCATCCAGAAAACACAGCAACTCGGAGCCGGCAGTTGAATCAATGACCTGATCGATACGCGGTAAGGCCAACGGATCTTTAGGATAGGCTTTGTTTAAGCCGGTGAAATCAATGCACATACGTAGCTCGGAGGTGTTTTTCTTTGTGACGAGGACAGGATTTTCCAACCAATCAGTGTGGACGACTTCTCGGATGAAGTTGGCGGCAGTGAGCCTTAGGATCTCCTTTCCTACCGCCTTGCGCTTCTCTGTTTCTAGCCACCGGAGACCTTGTTTAACCGGCTTAGCATCTTTGTTGACCTTTAAGGAGTGCTCAGCAAGTTTCCTCGGGACACCTGGCATGTCAGAAGGTGACTCAGCAAGATATCCCGATTCTGACGGAGAAACTTGACGAGCTTGCTTTCCTATTTGTCGTCGAGGCCGGCACCAATGATGGCCTCTTTTGTCGGATCATCTTCTGAGAGCTTGATTTTCTTTGTGTCATCCTTTGGCTTGAAACTTGAGTCGACTTTAGAGGACGGCTTTTCAGTTGCCGGCATCTCATTGGGACCCATTGTTTTCTTGAGGTCCTCCAGTTCTTCCCTGGAGATTTCTTCTTCAGCATGGACGACATTGGCAGCTTTGCACTCCTTTGCCTTCTTGAAGTCTCCCTTGATTGTGATGATCCCATTGGGCCCTGGCATTTTAAGCTTGCTATAGATGTAGCATGGCCGAGCCATGAATTTGGCGAAAGTCGGACGCCCAAAAATTGCGTGATACGCGCTTCTGAAAGGAACAACCTCAAAAGAGACGTCTTCCGTCCGGAAATTATCTGTGCCGCCAAAGGTGACTTTCAGGGTGATCTTTCCCATCGAAGAGGCCTATCGTCCCGGCGCAATCCCATGAAACTTCACATTGCTGTGGCTGAGTTGTGACTCGGAGAGACGCATCCTTTTCAATGTGGTCGCATAGAGTATATTGATACTACTTCCTCCGTCCATGACACCTTTGTCAAACTTATATTTGTCGACTATAGGGCTAACGACCAGAGCGTAAGTGCGCATTGTAGGGACTCTGTCCGGGTGGTCGCTGCGATCCCATGTAATGGGAGTGTCGGACCAATCCAAGTATTGTGGAACCGCGGGCACCGTGGCATTAAGTTCTCGCCAAGCCGCCTTTTCCTTGCGAGACGAGTCAGTCGCTAGGTTGACGATGAGACTTTCAGTGTGCTTGGGGAACTTGCTGCCTTTTCCTTGTTTGGAGGCCGCGTCATCAGATTCTGATGCAGCGTCTTCCTTTTCTTTGTCGTCCTTTCGAGACTTACACTTGTTTCTTGACTTGCCGGCTTTGGGGTACTTGGCGATGTCCCGATTAATGTGACATTGCTGGATCGTGTGGGAGCTCGTCCCATCTGGCCTCAGATGATGCACATAGGGGTTATGCTTGATGTCGTCGTACTTCACCGTTGGTGGTCGCACTAGTAGGAAAATGCTTATAGGTGGGCCAAATAGCCGTGGCGCACGAATCACGGCCTGCGCCACGGCTAAGTATACGTGGCGCACCATCTCGTCCTGCGCCACGGGTAATCCCATTGTAACGCCCCGACCCGGAATTATACAGAGAGGCTATGTAGTTGGCACAACCATCCATGTATAAACAAAGATCGAGACTTGTGGAACAAACCGGCACATTGCATGATCTACGACACAAGACATATATCAACTCATATAAAGAGAAGAATACAAATATTACACGGCAAAAGGTCACGGACCATCAATTCAACAAGCGGAAGCGGGTAGTGCTGTCTAACAACAAGAAGCAAATCTATGGCCTAATAGGCCTACAATAAACATCACCCAAGCCAGCCTTGTTCCACGGTCCCAAGCTGCCACCTGGAACCCCAGACTAGTAGTCGACGTCAACGAAGAACCCACCTAGCTGCTTGGTGTCGTCCTCCTCTGAATACAAATATAGAGACAGCAAAGAGAGACTGAGTACGATGTACTCGCAAGTTTAGTAGGGCGATATAGGCACAATGACTGACGGAGGCTCTAAGCTATTTGTGTACTTGTTTGCATAAAGCCAATTTTCATTTAAAAGAGATAAAAAGACACAAGGCATCGTCTACTCTGAATACTTTTCATAAAGGGGATAAGAGAGTAACTTTGTCATCAATGGTTCTCATCGAACCCTTTTTGTCACCAACCACACTCATCTCCACCAGGCACCCCTCGAATCACCCTCGAGGAATGAACCTTTGTCATACGTTGATTTTGCAACCTTAGCTGCCATAATCAATTAGGTTAATATTCTCTATGATCTTATATCCGATCCCAAGTCGTCCATAACCGCGGGAACACGGCTTTTCGAAAAGATTAACCCTGCAGGGGGGTACTATTTTACCCATTGGTACGTCCGGCTCACCTAGTTGGCCCTCTTCCGGGGAAGGCCGGCAAGCAGGCGCGGTTACTTTACCTCGCATGAGACTATCCAAGCCAGTTCTGTGGCCACAGGGCAAGTTTACCCAGCCTCAGCCCCTGCCCCATCGCCACGTCCTAAACACCCACCATCCTCGTCATTTCTTTTCCGCTCACACACACGCAAATGGAAATAGCAAACTAGAGGACCCTTGGATACGCCCGCACAAGTTATTTGGTCATAAGGCGCCCATACACCCACCAATGACAGCACGCTCGTCTGTGGTTCAAGAGGTAAAGAACTCGCACCTAGGGGCTAGAGTGAGGCAAAACACCATCCCCGATGGCAACTCACCCAAGCCGTATTAGCATTTTAATTAAGCATCACATTTATCCACCATGCCCGAATCATTCCATCATCATCAACAATTACGGAATTAATAACGGACATTAAAGCATTTATTTAGCATGGCTAAGCATAGCTAAGCATATGAATACAACAACATTTTATCTTTATCTCGGCCAACACTTCAACCTAGGTTTCATAGGTAGGGATACATGTGATTGGCTCGGGGAAGAACATGCATTCATAGGATATTCTAATATTTACCAAAAGAGACATTTGAACCGCATGCAAATTTATGGTGGATAAAAATTTGATAAAATCATAGGATGCTAGATGCCAAGAAGGTTAGGTTATCTCTTGCCTTGCTGCCCGGGCGCGTAGTACTGATCGTCGGGGTAGTTTCGGTAACCTCGACTCCAGAATCTATCGATACCCAAAAGAATACAACGAAACTAAATCACAGTCACAAGGTGCAATGCTCAATCCATGATGACATGACAAGTTGATGCATTGATATTCATTTAATTTTTAACAAATTAAATGGAGTTCCAATAATTAGTGCAATTATTTGACACAACTCCATATTATCTTAGTGACCACATTCTTCATAAATTATCAAATTATTAGAGAAGTGGCTCAAAATGCATGAACATGACATGATGGATAGGGTTCGTCCTTCCGATCGTTTTGGTACTTTATTCGTACATTTCGGAGCACCGGAGAATAATTGACAAATTAATTAATAATTGAATTTAATTCATTTAATCAAATTATGAATAACATCAATAAGAATTTGGGATCATGACATGATATCAACATGGTTGAATAGCATTTGACAAGTGGATCACATTGATAGCTTATTCATAAATTTTGGATCAATATTTAATAACTTATGAATTTTCCTAATTTGGGATTATTTAACCCATTTTAGGAATTCTTAAATAACCAAAATAATATAATTCCAAAAGAAAGTTACAATGACTCCAAGTGGTAGAGTTTGTTTTTCTGAACAATTTGACATTTGGTTTGTCCAATTTGAAACATTATTCAAATAGTTATGAAAATTTTAACTTCCAATTTATTTTCCCAATTTGCAGAGATTACTGTTGCGGGCCGGCCCACAGGTCGGCCCAGGCCGGGGTGCAGGCCGGGCCAGTGGCAGAGGGAGCCGGCCTCAAAGCCGGCCCAACCCGGGGCGCAGGCCGGGGTGTGGCCCGAGGGAGCCGGCCTCACGGTCGGTCCAGGCCGGGCGCTAGGCCGGCCACGCACCCGAGCCCATCGGCCCCCAGGCCGGCCAGGCCGGTGCCCCAGGCCGGGCGCGCGTGCGACGGCCACCGGCGGGAAGCGGCCGGCGACGACCAGGATGGAGCGGCGCCCCGTGAGTGCGCGAGCGTGCCAAAATTCGTGCGGGTGCGGGACCGTTCCGATGCGCGTGTCTGCGGGCGGAGGGAAGGTGCCGGGGCGACGTACGCGTGCTCGACGCGCCAAGCCGCGCGAATGGCGGCGACCTCCGCACGGAAGCGGGGATACAGAGGGGAAGGAGGCGGGAAAAGGTGTCAAAGAGGACGGCGGGCTCACCAGGGACGCTTGAGCCTGCACGGTGGAGGAAGGGGAGGCTTGAGGCAGCGGCAAATCGAGCCGGAGCGCGGCGGCCGAAGGCGGAAGGGATCGGCCCGCGAGGTCGTTGGCGGCGAGCTCCGGCCAATTCCGGAGGCGGAAGGTGCAGCTTGGCGAGCCGGAGCTGATGGCCGTCGATGGCGTGCTCCGGGGTGGCGGAGCCGACGGCGAGGAGCGGGAACGGCGGCGGAAGACGTCGGTCATGGGAGCCGCCTAGGTTCGGTCTCGATCCAGAAAACGGGGCTCTGGGTTGGGAGAGAGAGATAGAGCAGGTGCGCGTTGACATGGTCCACTTGACCTCCAGGAGGGCGAGGGAGCGACGGCCGCTTGCGCGGCATGGCACCAGTGCCATGGCGCACAGTGAGAGGTAGGGAAGAGAAGGAGAGGCTGACGGNACATAGACTCGAATGCTCCGTTGTATGCGGGATGGGCCCGAGGATACCCGCTTGAAAGTAACGCTCATGGCTCTGCAGATGAAGGCAAAACACAAATGGACAGACGCAAGCTTCGACGAGAACTTGAAATTTTGGCACGATCGTCTTCCTGAGGGGAACACGTGTCCTAGTAGTATCGAAGAGGCCAAAAAAATCGTGTGCCCTTTTGATTTACCGCACATCAAATACCACGTTTGCATCAATGATTGCTTCATTTATCCGGAAAATGACGCGGAGAAACTGCATGTCCGGTGTGCGGCGCTGCTCGATACAAGAAAGGGAAAAGAAAGCTCCTCGGAAAGTGGTATGGTACCTTCCGATCATTCCTCGTCTGCAGCGGCTTTTCACAGATCCTAAGGAAGCAAAGTTAATGCGCTGGCACGCGGAAAGGAATAAGCCGGAAAACGAAGGGACGGATAAGATGCTGAGACACCCTTCAGATGCTAAGCAGTGGGAAGCGTTAGACTTTGAATGCCCAACTTTTGGGGACGATCCAAGAAACGTCAGGTTGGGTGTGAGCACCGATGGGCTCAATCCGTTTGGCAACCAGAGCAGCACACCTAGCGCGTGGCCCGTGTTTGTATGGATATACAACCTACCCCCATTGTTGTGCATGAAGAGGAAGTACATTCACATGAGCATGCTAATCTAAGGGACGAAACAACCAGAAACGACATCAATCTATATCTGCAGCTCTTGAGAGATGAGCTAAACAAGATATGGACTAAAGGGGTCAGCCACATGGGACACCGTCGCGGAAGATTACTTCCCTATGAGAGCCGCGTTGATCACAACGGTGCAAGACTATCTCGGTTACGGCTATATAGCAGGCCAGGTGGCCCACGGACACTATTGCATGCATTAGGTGCACGGACGATACAACATATATGCAGCTAGAGAAAGATCTCGGGTCCTCAAAAACAGTGTTCACGGGACATCGAAGGTGGCTTCGCAAGGATGACCCGTGGAAGAAACGCAAAGAGCTGTTCGATGGTACCGTTGAGATCCGAAGAGCTTCACGTAAGAGGAGCGGCGAAGAAATCGACATGCTGTTGATAAACTGGGATGAGTGCCCTCCTCCGGGGAAGAAGCAAAAGGCTCCGCCACCACTGCTGAAGGTATGGAAAACAAGGTCTGTTTCTGGGACTTGCCATATTGGAAGATCCTCGAAACACCTCATAGCATTGATGTCATGCATATCACGAAGAATGTGTGCGAGAGTCTGCTTGGCACCCTTCTCAACATGCCGGAGAGGACCAAAGATGGGCCGAAAGCAAGAAAACGACCTAAGATCATTGGGCATCAGGAAAGATCTCCATGGAGGACGCCCTGACGATGATAATGATCTGTTCGAGGAGGAGGAGACGGAAGGTCATCGGAAGGGAAAAAATACGAAACAGAATGACTATTACTGCCCTCCTTCGTGCTTCACTCTAAGCCAGAAGGAGATCGCACAGTTTATCAAGTGCCTTATCGGAGTGAAATTTCCTTCCGGTTACGCGGGGAAGATAAGCAGATATCTGGACGCCGCGAAACAAAAGTTCAGCGGGATGAAGTCTCATGACTGTCACGTGCTGATGACGCAGATTCTTCCGGTTGCACTCTGAGGGATAATGGGCCCACACGTCCGTAAGGCTACAGGAAGAGGTCATTGTGATACTAAATGAGCTTGAGATTTACTTCCCTCCTGCATTCTTCGACGTTATGGTGCATTTGCTGATCCATGTCGTGGATGATATCATCCAGCTCGGGCCGATGTTCCTGCACGGCATGATGCCGTTCGAAAGGATGAATGGTGTCATCAAAGGATATGTTCGTAACAGGGCAAGTCCAGATGGAAGCATCGTCCGGGGTTATCTCAGCGAAGAGTGCATCTCTTTCTGCACGATTTTTCTAGACGTCTAGAACCCTGTTGGTCTGCCCAAAAATAAGCACATTGGCAGGCTCGATGGAGCAGGTCACAAAACAGGCAGGAGGGAACTAGAAGTGGACGACTCTGGCCGACGCGCCTGACTTTGACAGTGCAAACTTTGTAGCGCTACAACACATACAAGTGGTCGATCCTTGGTTGGAAAAGCACAAAAACTTTATTGAGAAGAAGTATAGTGAATGTGGTCAGCATTGAACGGACGTCGAAATAATCAAATGGCACAACGCCACCTTCACGCGTTAGTTCAAACGCCACCTTCTAGATAATCCTCCGTCAATGACTTCCGCGGAAAGAAAAACTCATATTACTCTTGTCACAGGGCCCCGCGCCCAACCTAATGACATATCAGGCATACGATATCAACGGTTACACGTTCTATACGGAGGGAAAAGACAGGAATAGCGAATATCATAACTCAGGGGTAACGATGGAATCCTTCACCGGTGACGGCAAATAAAGGTACTACGGAAGGATTGAGGAGATCTGGGAGCTGGACTACTCTGGAGACAAGGTGCTGATGTTCCGTGTCAGATGGGCTAAGAACGTCAGTCCAAAAAAAGAAGATGGATATTTCACAACAATGTCTATACCCGAAGCCTCCGCGAGCGTCATCGCAAAAACTGAACCATGGGTACTGGCTAGCCAAGTTGACCAATGCTTCTTCATCACCGACCCGACAATGCCTAGCCGTGTTGTTGTGAGAAGAGGAAAAAGGACCATCATCGGAATGGATGGAGTCGCCAATGAGCAAGATTTTGACCAGTACGGAGACCCAAAGATGGAAGATGACGATGACGACGAAGAAACATACACCACAACAAGAAGTAGGACAACACTACCCAAGTCAGGTGGTCTTCCGTTTTCAAGAAGAAGTCGAGATGTTCCGGGTCTAAATTATTCAACCGCCACCAAGAAGGGAAAGAAGATTGTGAAACGCTAGCTAGATGGTGTGGAAAATACGACGGTCGATTTTGTAACCCTAGGAATTAATATTATAAATTAAGTATCCTATAATATTATATATCGATCCTATAATATTAAGTATTTTTTATATTTTAAATGTGTCTTAAAATTAAATTGAAATATGATATGCAATCCTAATATTGAAATGTGTGTCTTAAATGAAATGCAATGGAAATTGAAATTCAATTAAAAATGAAATGCAATGAAAAATTAAAATGCAATGAAAAATGGAATGCAATGAAAAATTGAAATGCAATGAAAAATAAAATGCAATGAAAATTGAAATTGCAATGATAAGAAATATTATAAATTAAATGCAATTGTAAGAAGTATTAAATGAAAATGAATGTCTTAAATAAAATGCACAAAAGGAAAATTGAAAAGCAAATGAAAAATTAAATGCAAAAAGAAAATATAAAAAAAACTCGTTAGCCGTGGCGCAGGGAACTGAACCCTGCGCCATAGGTAACTTACCCGTGGCGTAGGTCAGTGACCCTGCGCTACGGCTATTCTACGTACCCGTGCCGCACCGAAGCGACCGTGTGCCACGGCTAATTTAACCTAGATCTAAATCGCGCGCGGCCGAACCGTTCCCCATCGACTCCCTTCTCCTACCTCTCGCTCTCGCGCCCGCGTGCTCTCGTCGCCGTTCTTGCCGCATGCTCCCTGCCCGCATCCTCACCTCCTCCCTGACGTCGCCTCCCCCTCCAGGTCGTGGCCGCCGTGCGCCTATCCCACCCCGATCCCCCTCCTCCCCCTAGCCCTCCTCCTCCACGAGCCCCTCCCCGAGCCCCCCTCCTTCCTCCCCTAGCCGTGCGCCGCCGTCTCCCCCTCCTGGCCGTGGCCGCTGCTCTGCCCTCCCCGAGCCCTCTTCGTCCCCGCGCACCGGTGGCCGCTGCTCCTCGTCGGATCAAGGTGACCCGGTCCCTCCTCCTCCTCCTAATTTTTGGACAGAAATGCAATAGAAATTTAGATTTAGAGTTTACATTTTAGAAATTAGATTTTAGGTAGATTTTTCGACAGAAATGCAAATTAGAATTGAGGGTTAGTTTTGAAATTTAGTGTTAGTTAAAATGAAATGCAAAATGAAATAGGGTTAGGGTTTAGCACAATGCAAAATCAAAAATAAAATGCAAAATCAGTGTGTTAGGGTTAGATAGAAATTTTGCAAAATCCAAATTAGAATGGGGAATTTAGGGTTAGTTTTCAAATTAGAATGGAGTTTTTAGGGTTAGATTTAAAATTAGAATTTGAATTTAGGGTTAGCTTTTCAATTAAAAATGGAATGCAAAATGCAAAATTAACAATTTATCAAATTTTATTTCAGTTTTCAAATTTCGGCAAAATTCTGGCTGAAATGCTCTACAAATGTTGTTTGCAGGTTGTGGTGGTGGTTTTGCTTGCTGCTGGTAGGGGTGCTGCTGTTGCTGCTGCTGGTGAAGTTGAAGCAAGGTAGGATGCATGTGATGGAATGTGTGTTGCCGGAGTTGTGTGCCGGCTTAATTATCTGTGATGAATGTTTGTATCCTGCCGGAGTTGTGTGCCGGCTTAATTATCTGTGATGAATGTTTGTATCCTGCCGGAGTTGTGTGCCGGTTTAATTATCTGTGATGAATGTTTCGATCCTGCCTGCCGGAGTTGTGTGCCGGTTTTTTGTTCTGAACTTTGCAGGGATTTTAGATGAGTGCCGATGTTTTGCCGAAATGTCGATTCATTTCTGTTTCGGCAAATTTCCGGCACTCCTATGGCCAAAAATTAGCAAAGGTCATGCCGAATTTTTCCGTGAAAAATTCGGCATGACCTTTGCTAATTTTTGGCACTAGGAGTGCCGCCGGAAATTTGCCGGAATGGAAATGATTCGACATTTCGATAAAACATCGGCATATGTATTTTTTTTGTTTCTTTTAACTAAGACGTTCCATTTTGCTGTCACACACAGAACACATGGCTAACAACGATGAGGACCGAGCTTCTTCTCGGCAGTTAAGCGTGGAAGAACTAGCCAGAGAGAAGAACGCTGACTTCTGGAGCTTCTATGATGAGTCGGCCGGGGATGTTACTCAGGATGTCCATGGTGGCGACGAGGGCACCAATAATAGTGGCACCGGGGATGGCGACGAGGACGCCAATAATAGTGGCGCCGAGGATGGCGACGATACCACTACTAATGGCACCGGGGATGGCGACGCGACCACTGATGGCGGAGAACGCACAGATGGTAGCCAAGCCAAAAAGGCTAGTAAGGAGAGAAGTAAGAACAAGGTCTGGGCCTTGAGGCAAGCGATCACCCAAGTGTCCGACAGTGGGGGCCCCTCTAGAGCCTACTAGGGGTCGCCGCAGGGTATGGCCTCCAAGTGGCATGCATCCTTCGAGAGGTCGTCCCGGTCTATGAGGATAACATAAGGGATGCTAATAAGCGGGTTTGCGCCTCCGCCTCATCAAGAGGCTGCACGAACGTTATGAGTTCCCGCCGGCCTACAAGGCCAATAAAGAAGGTCATCATAATATGAAAAAACTCAATGCCGTCAACAACTTTGCCCTCAGAAAGATGAGCAAGGCCTTGTCCGGCTGGAGAGGTAGGGTCAAAAAATTGATCGAAGACGATAAAAGTCCCGAGGAGATCTGGAACAAGGAGCGGGTCAACGAAGAAGACCTTAGGATTTTCCGGGGCAGGCTAGGACTACCTACATCCCAGAAAATGAGTGAATGGGGGAGGTGGATGAACTCGAAGAATGTAGGTCACCACCATCTCGGAAGTGGTGGTTATTTCGCGGCAGAGCCCAAGTGGGAGAAGCAGGACGCTGAGTGGGCAGCTAAGGGCATCTCTAACCCCTACGACAAATTTAAAGACAAACAGACTAGAAATTTTGTCAGGGCTCGGTTCACGGAGGACCTGGTTACCATGGAACTTAAGACGGATCCTGCAGTCGTGAAGTTCCAAGAGGCTCTAGAGGACATAGAAAGTTCTAGAGCCGCGGATGAGAGCTCCTCAAAGGGATCGACGAAGCCCATGTGGGACACTCCATTCAACGCGGCGTTGAACAAGGTCAAGGGGCAGGCTCTGGACAAGCCACCGTCAGGTGGCCGTGTTGTCGGCCATGGCAAGGCCCTATGGTGTGACTATTATGCCAACACCGCGTCGGTGGCTTCGTCCGCCAACACCGCACCGTCACCTCCACCTCTTCGGGATAATCCGCCGGTCCACACCATGCCGTCGCCTCTTCCGGAGAATTCGTCGGTCGGCACCACGCCAAGTGGCGCCCACTCTGACTCCGTGTCGCAAGCCGTCGGCGGTGTCTCGACAATGGCCGAGCTCGACGCCCTCATGGTATCTAAGCGTCGTAGGCTCAACGCATATTACTTCATCCATTTTGCCTTTGCCTTGCATCTCTAACGCCCTACATGCATGTTCTTCGCAGGGCGACACTAGATGCACTCTTCTACACCATGTGAATGGAGAGTTGAAGGATGTTGCTAGGGCTACCATCATTGGGCCCAAAAATCGCATGCACCACAATAGGCCGATACCCGATGGCTGCTTTAAGGTTTCACTGATTAGAGTGTTCTCGGGCTGCGATGAGGTGGATCCTCCTTATCAACCCGTGGGAGCCGAGGACCATCTGCTCCTCCGTGAATGCATCCCCTGGGCCATGGTATGGCCGAAAAGCCAGATCCATCTAAGCCCGGCCACTCCACAGACAACACCGCAAGTCGGGTTGGGGCAAAACCCTGTCAAGGCCAGCGCACCAGCACCACCACAACTTAAAGAGCCCGCGGCATAGAAAGACGACATCTTCGATGACTGCTACATTGATGATGACCGCTGCGAAGATGGAGGATTAATGGCTCCTCTTGATGAACCGCCGACTGCTCCGCACACTCACGAGCCCGCTGGTCAAGCAGATAAAGCCGCGTTCACAGAGCGTCTGTTCGATTCTCAAGATATGCCTCTAGCCGACGACTTCACGCAGAAAGAAGCAACACAAGCTATCCTGTGCCCCAACACACTACTTGGGACCTGTCGTGAAGCGCTAGCGGCCGGAGGAGGCATCCCTCCGAAGCCTAAGAAGACGCGGAAAAGAACTAGGAAGAGCGACTATGCATCCGCCAGCCAGCCGTCGCAGCCTCCAAAGCTGAAGCAGGGTGCCCATGCCTCCAGCAGCCAGCCGGCGGCTCTGCGGCCGATCCTGTTTAAGGACGGGCCAGGACCCAGCAAAGATGTTACGCAGGAAATGCATATTGCGGGTCGACCGATGGTACCCCGTGATGTGCTCCAACTCATGAGTGGGGATATGTAGATGCTGCATGAGCGTGTTCTGACACGAGAGCTGGATCTTCTTAAAATGAAAGATCCAACACACCCACACCTGCTTTTCACTGCCAAGGTGCCAGAGGAAATTGATGGCTTTTGCAAACAAGACCCAGCGGATTTGATTTTCGTGCGATTTGATGACATCTTCAAGATGTTTAACCTCAAGCGGCTCCATCCTCATTTAGTCCGCCTATTCTGTCTCAGTATAGCCCACCAGGTCTTAAAAGAGAAGATCGGGGGCGTCACGATAGCGGACCCCTACTACATGATCGAGACCAACTTCAGAAGCCATAATGGCTGGCAATTTATGTCGAAACACCTCGAAGAAATCATGGTGGAGAATAAGTGGAAGGATTACATTCTCTTGCCTTACTATCCCGAGTAAGTAGTCATTCTCTACGTCATAATGAAAATGCTTCATTAGATTTCTATCATTATTTTTTTAACACTCTGTCTAAATTGTTTTGCCCAGAGACAAGTACTGCGTCCTGCTCGTTCTTTGCCTGACATATTCCGTAGTCACATATTTGGACTCGGGTAGGGAGGACAAGCCGAAAGACTACACCAACCTCAAGAAGGCTCTGGATAATGCTCTAGTTGGCTTCAGTATGAGGGGAGGCATCTTCAAAAGGAAGAGACCTGGAAGAGGAGGTGTGCTATCATTCCACCACATTATCAACTTCACGTGCGTCACGCAACCAAAGAACAGAGAGAGGGATGCCTACTACGTCATCCATCAGATCCGTACCTTCGTACGGGATTAAGAGAAACTCAAGTTGCCAGATCAACTCCAACGTTGGGCCGAACACTTGGCAACGATCCAAGATCGTGATCTCTGACAAGAATTCTATCGCATCCACGTTCGCGCGGATCATAGTACACGATGGCTGCACCATTGGAGGCATGTTCTACTACGACGACGACGCTCTACTTGATAATGCGGAGGTGGAACGGCGTATAAAGGCACAAGGCGACATCCGGCCCTTCACGATGAAAGATGGCGTCCACCCCTTCCCGGCCCCGAAGACCGTAGACGCCTAGCTTATCTAGCTGTCTAGCTTATGTTCAAATAGTCGATGAAATTCATGTTGTAATTAAACATTCTTTAGTTTGTAATGTGATGATCGAACTTGCTACTCGATCTCGATGGAGATGCATGTGATGTATATAATTTTGTCTACTTATATCTATTTTCAGTTATAATGCATGTGATATATGTATTTTGTATATTGTTCTGCAAAATGTATTATAGAATATATGTGTATAAATACATGTATATTAGCATCTGTATAAATACACAGTATATAAAAAAATACAGAAAATGTTACCTGTGGTGCATCAGAAAATCTATCCATGGCGCACATTAGTCGTGGCGCACACTGGGGATGTGCGCCACGGGTATTCTTCCTTAGCCATGGCGCATGTACCTGCCTGCACCACGGCTAACTACGCGTGGCGCACCAGGTCCTATGCGCCACGGCTAACATAATATACCCGTGGCGCACCGAGCTGCCTGCACCACGGCTAAAAATTACCCGTGGCGTGGCAATCAGTGGCGCAGGCCCCTGCGCCACGGGTAAGCAATTTTGGTGCGCCACGGGTAAGCATTTTCCTACTAGTGTCGGGCAGGTCGGTTGTTTGCCGGCTTTTTGTCCTGCCACTTGCTGTTACTTGGGCCGCCTTTTCCATAGGTGGCAGCAACTTCGTGTGAAGGGCCGGCTTGGTCTTCAACCTTTTTCTTCCCAGACTCGCGTCGGATGGATTCGCCTTCTTCCCTGTTGTCATCGTCAGCAGCGCCGTATTTGTTTGCACAAGCTAGTAAGCCACCCAAAGTTTCCGACTCGTCGCTGTAGATCATGAAGCGGAAAGTCGTCCCCTTCCTTAGAGACTGCTTGAATGCATGAATTGCCTATGTTTCTGAGACGCCTTCGCAAGCGTTTTTTATTTCACTCCATCGTGAAACGAATTCACGGCTAGACTCGTTTTTTTGCTGCACACACTGCTGTAAGTCGAACATCGACTTGGGGCGTTTATACGTGACCTGGAAGTGCTGGATAAAGACGCGCTTCATGTCGCTCTAGGTATGAACAGTCCTTTCCGGCAAGCCTTCAACCCACATGCGTTTTATCCCGGTTAACATCAGGGGCAAGAAGCGTACCGCGGAGTCGGCACTGCCTTCATATATGTCACAGTCACTGACATAATCTGAGAGCCAGGTCTCAGGATTCGTTGTGCCGCTGTACTTCTCCACCATCTTTGTTATGTTCGACAAAGTCGGCGGTAGGATTTGTTCTCTGATTGTTCTGCCAAAACACTTGGGGCCGAGGTACTGGGCATCTCTAGCCGACTTCCTCTCCTCGATTAGGCTTCGAACATCATTGACTGTAGACGGCTTAGTATCAACTAATTTTCCTTGCCTTGGATCATCCCTGTGATGGCTTTGGCTCACCCGACTCGCGTTATGCGGTGGGCTTGGAGACCTTTGCCGTCGTGGAGGGGGTATATATTTGGAGGTGTTATCTCCCTCTTTGCGCGGTGGAGGCGGCGGTGGAGGTGGCATATTATCTCTGTTACCCTCCCTTCGAGGTGGATTCTCCCCTTCTCGCTGTCGTTCCTGATGAGATGGTGCCGCCTTCTCCTTACGAGGGTCCTCCTTTTACACCCGGCTTCGATGTCTTCCACGATTGTTGCCGGCTTCACGACGACGAGATGAACCTGTCCGATACTCCGCACCCTTAGGTGGTTGCTTGTCCTTCGGGTCCTTATCGTCGCCTTTGTTGTGGCTGCTTGAGCCGGCTGGATCATCGTTTGGGTCTGGTGGTGCAGCAGCCATTGGCTTCTTTGCTGTCGAGTTGCAAAGACGAGAATCGTTAAATAGCCTTCCCGACTTAACCTGCGAGTTGTTTTGCTGCTGCTGTGCTACCTCTAGTAGGTAAGCCGAGTACTTGAGACGAGCATCGCAGTCCAATGATTTGTCGAACATGACCTCCTGGGCTACCTCCATGTTTTTGGCTGGGGCGTTAAAGTAACACAAATTGGTCACCGGATCACGTCGGTGGTGGTACTTTCTCTAGACTGAATTCACATGGTCGGCTTCCCACTTGCTGCGGAAATCCAGCTTCTTGTGCAGATTCTTGTCGCGAGCCGGACGGAAAACATCGTCAACCCCTTTTTCTCTTTGCTTCCGGATGAACTCCGTTTCCTTATTGGTGAGATCGAGTTCGCGCTCCACAACCTTGGCTGCCTTCTCTTCCAGTAGGGCGCGACTCTTCTCTATGTCGTCCAGCGATGCGTCGGGAGGAAGTGGAGTTAGCAGTTTCCACAGTTTTGCCATCCTTTCTTCGTGCTCCTTCTCTATCGCTGCTCCGATTGTAGCATTAATGTTGTCTCCAGCAGCCGGCAATTTACTGGCTCCCTTCATTGGTGCAAGTGGCAGCATAAAGTCCACTTTTGATTTCCAGCTTCTGGAGTTTTTTCTTCTCCATTGGCGGGTTTTGAGGCGGCAGGGTCTCCTTGTGGATCAGAGACATCATCATCCATGAAGACCTTGACTGGGCGTCCTAAGCAAGATGCAACTTTCCGACTAAAATCATCGGATTCTCCTTCAGATTCAAGGTCCTGCTCCATAGGGGCAGTGTCCCCTGATCCGGCTTCTGAATCAGCCCCAGCCTGCAAAGTAGGAAGGATAGACTCAGGATCAGCCATCGACTCGTTCGAGCCGGATTCTCCTAGGATGCCAACGAAGTGGAAGTCCGGCGCCACCATAGTAGAGCTTGCGTCGTCTCCAGAGTCTTCATCATCAGCGTCGAAAGCTAGATCTAGATCGGCAATCTCATCAGAGTCCAGATCCGATCCGTCTTCGAAGTTGCTGGGGTGGGTGGCGGGCATGCTTGAGGTGAAGCCGAGATCGTCCAAAGCCTTGGCGGTGAAGCTAACGAAGATGTCGCTGCCGTCGATGGAAACCGTGGACCAGCCGACGGGATCCTCCTTTGCCGGCATCCAGAAGCCGTCGTTGAGGACGTGGCCAACTCCTGTCTCATCGAAGTAGCTGACCAAGCCGACCGCGATGGTGTCTCCTATACCCCCAGCAGATCCCGCCCGAAACGTAACCCTGGACTTCTCTTGCCCCACGGTTGGCGCCAACTGTCGTGGTATTGTCGAATCTGGCCGGGACAGGGGTGCCATCCGGCTAGGTAGAGAGGTGGGTGTAGGAGATGTAGGTAATTCCGGTGACGGGATGAGCACGAGTTTACCCAGCTTCGGATCTCGCAACGGTGGCGAAACCCTACGTGCTGCTATAATTCACTATAAGGCAATATGAGCCGATTACAATGAAAGTTAGAGCGTGCCCTGAGGCGTCCCTTAGGCCGGTTATAAAGGCGTCTAGACCTAGGGCTTACAGGAAGCAACCTAACCGACTAAGTTACACAGTTCTACTCTAATTCGGCTTGGGCCTTGCCTTGGGCGTTAAGTCGACATCAATGCAGGCAGCCTTCTAGAACCTTCCCTTAGGCGGATGGGCCTCCCACGCTTCACCGTACTGGGCCGCCTGGTAAGCCGGATTTCGGCTTACCACCACTTTGGGCCACCCTGGTACGCTGGCTTTAGTCACTTCCTTGTTGGTACCTATTCGGCATATCCCCAACAGCGCCTGGGCCCCACCTGGTGCCCTCCGGCGTCGTCTCGAGTTGCCCCTTCACCTATAAATTTGTCTTCGACCCGAAAACCCTAAATACCCGACCATATTTTCCAGAAGACGTCCGAGGCTGCCGCCGTCGCCAACCCTAGTTCGGGAGGGTTCTGCGGCTCTTCCTGGCACCCTGCCGGAGAGGGCAATTGTGACTGGAGGCATCTACACCACCATGCCTGCCTCCGGAGTGATGCGTGAGTAGTCCACCACGGGACTACGGGTCCATAGGAGTAGCTAGATGGTTTTCTCTCCTCCTTGTACTCCATTCCTTAGATCTTGTGAGCTGCCTATCATGATCAAGATCATATTATCTGTAACTGCTACATGATTGTGTTTGCATGGATCCGATGAATTGTGGAAATCATTACTTTTGTTCATCTATGTGTTATGTTTTATCTATGATCTTGCATGCTCTCCGATGCTAGTGGATGATTTGGCCAAGTAATTGTTAGTGTCTTCAGAGAGGGTATTTATGCTAGATAGTGGGTTCATGCATCTTTTTGTCTGAGCTCGGGTTGACAGAAACGATCAAGACTAAAGATGTGCTGTTGCCAATAGGGAGAAAATAGCGGTGTGATTTCCTTATGTTATTTACATTGCTTACATTATGCACTTTGCTTATTGCAATGATCTGTTGCTTGCAACTTAATACTTCTGGGTGACATGCTGGATAGCGATCCCGAGGTGGATTATTAGTCATAGACGTAGTTGGATAACGGTCTATGTATTTTGACGTAATGCCCATATTAGATGAAGTGGTAAACTATATTGTTTTATGATAGCATCGTTATGCGCCCACAATTCTGTCAATTGCCATGCTGGAATTTGTTTACCCATCATGTAAATCTTTTGGAGAGACAGCACTAGTAAACTGTAGACCCCGGTCCTATTTTCCTACATTGTTTACAACCGTTCTAATAGCTTTTCATCACCATTTTCTCGCTGGTCATATTTCACTCTCATCACATTTTACATCTGCACAATTAATCCTTTGTGTTCAGCAAGCCGGAGAGATTGACAACATCTCTGTTTCGTTGGGGCAAATTACTTGTTTGTGATTGTGTGCAGGTCCTCGTTAATCTACAAGCGCCAAAGTAGATTGACACCTCGCTAAGCCTTCTCCAAGTGCTACTGGATTTGACAACCTTGGTTTTGTAATCAAGGGAAATTGCTGCTTTGCTGCATCATACCTTCCTCTTGGGGTTCCTCAGCGAACGCGTGATCCATGTCATCAGCCGACGATCACGGTTGAGATGGTTCGGTGTGATAGACATGAAGGCTTTCTTGACGGCGTTCCAACCATTAATTTGGAGTCATCGAGCCGTGAGTGCACTGGATTAGGGATGATGGACAATGATGCAATCCATGGTGCATAGAGATGTGTGGACTTTCTTTGTATGTTTGGCCATTTGACGACATGTTTTTTTTGTTTGGTATTGTCGGAGTTTCGGACCCGGCTAGTGTATTTTTATGTAGGTATGGCTTGTAACTACAGTCCGATGGGCTAACAGCCTCAGTCACGTATGGATTTATACAGGTTCGGGAATCGGGATCATCTTCGATAACAACTCTACTCCTGTGTGGTGGATTCCGAATGTCCCGGGATGGTGAGTTCTCAAAAAGAGATAGTTTATCACAAAGCCATGAAGGCACCATGTTTGCGGTTCAAAATGGGATGCCCGATAGCTTAGCATGAAGAATCTTTGTGTTTACAATTGACATGTACGCACTCTTTTGTCAATCGTCCGCATTAAAGACAACACCTCACATGAAAACATGAAAATGGATAAACTAAGCCGCTATCGACGTCAACGTTACCTCCTTCTGAAAGATTATTTTGACTTTATGCAACACACAAGTGTTAAATTTGGGGTTTGAACTCTCATGGGTTGAGTACAACCAGTCTTCAAACCATCCAACTATAGATTGGTTGGCAGACTGCAAACCTACGGTTGAATTATGTGGCCGATCATGTAGTAAGCCCTACCCAAACAGCTTTTGTGCAGGGTAGGAATATCCTTGATGGGGTGGCCATTCTACATGAGACGGTACATGAGATGCATAGGCAAAAACTTAATGGAGTCATTTTAAAAATTGACTTTGAGAAAGCCTATGATAAGGTCAATTGGTATTTTTTGCAGCAAACACTGAGGGTGAAAGGATTTTCTCGGGAATGGTGTGATTGGTGCGCAATTTTGTTGCTGGAGGTAGTGTGGCTACTAAAGTTAATAATGAAACTAGCCATTACTTCCAAACAAAAAAGGACTTAGACAAGGTGATTCCCTATCGCCGATACTATTTAATATAGTGGCTGATATGTTGGCGGTCATGATTAGGCGGGCTAAGGAGGATGGTCAATTTGAGGGGGTTATCCCACACCTAGTCGATGGTGGATTGTCTATCCTTCAATATGCAGATGAGACAATTATTTTTATTGACCATGATCCGGAGAAAGCTCGGAGTCTGAAATTAATTCTTTCAGCTTTTGAGCAACTCTTTGGGTTGAAAATCAACTTACATAAAAGTGAATTGTTTTGCTTCGGCGAGTCTCAAGAGGCAGCTGGGCAGTACGCCGAATTATTCGACTGTGCACAAGGTCATTTTCCGATTAGGTATTTGGGTATCCCAATTCACTATCGGAGATTGACAAATGCTGAATGGAAGCATGTCGAAGATCGTTTGCAAGCAAGGTTGAGTAGTTGGAAAGGAAAGTTCCTATCTATAGGTGGAAGATTGGTTCTCATTAATTCAGTGCTAAGTAATATGGTACTATATATGATTTCCTTCTTCCAGCTACCAAAAGGAGTCTTACATAAATTGGATTATTTCCGATCTAGATTCTTTTGGCAAGGGGATAGTGAAACGAAGAAATACCGACTGGCTCGTTGGGATGTGGTCTGCCGTCCAAAAGATCAGGGAGGGTTGGGTATCTCTTACCTACTGGTCAAAAACCTAGCTCTCCTTGGTAAATGGCTTTTTAAGCTGCTGTCAGAGGACGGTGTCTGGCAGACACTACTCAGGAGGAAATATATTGGCTTAAAAGCTTTGTCCCAGGTGTCTTGAAAACCGGGGGATTCTCACTTTTGGGTAGGGCTCATGGCGACTAAGAAACATTTCTTTCGCTTTGGAGCTTTCAATATTAAGGATGGGACGGAAATTCGTTTTTGGGAGGATAAATGGTTAGGCGATACCACCCTCCGGGAACAATATCCATCTCTATACAATATTGTCCGTCATAAGAGCGATACAATTGCTGCTGTTATGCAGTCCTCGCCTCCTAGTATGACGTTCAGGCGTTCTCTTCTTGGACCGCGGCTCATGATGTGGAATGCCTTATTAGGGTGACTGGCACAGGTTTAGTTATCACAAGGTTCGGATGAGTTTCGTTGGAACCTTCAGACAAACGGTTTGTTCTCTGTGGATTCCATGTATAGAGCTTTGATCCACTCCGATATACCGGTCGACGACAATAAGAAAATTTGGAAGATGAATATACCTCTCAATTTTTTTTGCTTGGTATCTTCGTCGAGGAGTTATCTTAACCAAAAACAACCTAGTCAAACGCAACTGGCAGGGAAGTACAAAATGTGTTTTCTGTCCTCAAGAGGAATCGATTAAACACTTATTCTTCCAATGCAGGGCAGCTAGTTCTATTTGGCCAGCCATTCAAATAGCTTCTAACTTATATCCGCCACAGTTGATTGCAAATATTTTTGGCAATTGGCTGCATGGCATTGATATGAAGAACAAAATTATTTTTAGAGTGGAAGCGTTAGGCGTTATATGGTCGCTCTGACTTTGTAGAAATGACAAGGTTTTTAATGATAAAAATACTACTCTTTTGCATGTCATATACCAATGCACAAGTTTGCTCCGGTCATGGTCCACATTACAGCGTGTGGAAAATCGAGACCTCTTTATGGAGGCATCTGCACGTCTGAAGCACACGGCGAGGGATATTTTTATCCGATATGGATGGTATAGGATCTTCGGATTGGCCCTCCTTCTACATAGGTGTTATTAAAAAAAATTTGTGATGCGTCTATGTGTGTTTTTTCTTTTTCTTTATTGTAATGGTGTTTGGGCTGTGTGCATCTTGTTATGCAGAGTCCGGGTGTGACATACATTGTATCTCTTGATACTATGAAATGAAAATCTCTTTATCGAAAAAAGATTGGTCGGCAGTCTGGATATTTTAAGGACCTAGTAGAAGTTTGTAAAAAGTTTAGTTGTGTAACCGGAAACGGAGTGAAAGTAGAAGAGGAGAAACTTGAGAACGAGCCCCTCTTTTCTTGCGGTCCCTAAGCTAATGGGAGATGCAATAATAAAAAATAAAATCGTGGAACTCGCGCTCCACCTCGTGCGTGCCGCGTGCCGGCCCGCATCGCCAGCCCATCGCGCGGTGATGGAGCCCGCGGAAGCAGAGCACGCGCCGCGTCGCCACTCGTGCCGGTGCGCGGCGCGCACGCGCGCGCGTGACGAAATTTTGCATCGGATCAGTGAAGCCCCAAAGGTACACATACACATACACACCACAGCAGGATCGATACACCATCTCGCTAGAACTAGTGTCAGTTGTACAACGAAAGGGACAGGTCGAGGCTAACTCCGGCGGCACGCCGCTGCCCCGAGCAGCAGCCGCCGCTAAGGCTCGTCGCCGACGACGACGTCAGGAAGCTTCCTTGCTCGCTGACATCGGCGCAGCATCGCTCCACGCTGAGGCGTCCCGAATCCAGCGTCAGCGCCAGAGACAGCTCGCCGCGCTCCACCGCCGCTGCCGGCCTCGCCCTCCCGTAGCTCCCCGGCGCGACACCGTGGCCGTGGACAAGCTCGCCGCTGTGCTCCTGCGAAACGAAGCACTTTCTGTCAGTGCACGCATGCAGATGCTTGCTTGCATGCTGCCCCCTGCCAAGAGGCTAGCTACGGATCTATCCATGCATGGGGACGATCGAGCTCGATCGATCGATCCACGCGCGTGCGGCTTGTCCCAAACGCTTTTGCAGCAGGGGGCCGGGGTCAGTGAGACGAGACGGGCTGGACGATGGCTATACCTCGTAGGGGTCACCACCTCCACGCCTGGACGCGAGCGTGCAGCTGGGACGAGCAGCCTGTTCGCCACCACCGCCTGCTGCAGGTGTGCGCTGCCATGTCCGGGAGTGGTGGCCCTGCTCGCCCGCCGTGTCCTCCGTCGACTGCATGTACTGGTAGTAGTAGCCGGCTACCGCTGCTTGGCCTGGAGCGGCGACGCCGTACGTGCCCGACGACACGTCCCTCTCGCGTATTCCTTGGCTCCTGAGCAAACTTTTCTGGGCTGCCTCTTGTGTGGTCTCCATCTCAGATGGCCTGCATAGCATAATTTCAGTTTGATTTTGGATGATGTAATACCTTTGTTAGTTGATTTAGCACAGCTGCGCAGGTTTTAAAAACTGGGGTCAGGAATAGAAGCATGAAAAGCTACCTAAAATATGGCCGAAAATCGAAATAGTGTTCCAATTTCATTGCTCCGCAGGTTTTACATGTATGCGTGCTATCAATTATTAAATTCCGTCACATAAGACTAGTCATAATGGGAGTAACTTAGATAGTAACATAGATACCATGTAAACAAAAAGATGATGTGTCGAGTAATTAATAAAAAAATATGGTAACACGATATATTACCGTAACATCACATATTTCAAGAAAACATAAATCTACAACATAATAAATACTCTCCAATATGGATGACACCGCACATATGTACTATCCAGTATGGAGGTGGAAACATAGCCTAATATCATGTACATGTTTACTACTTTATGTTACTCTCCACTATTACTAGTCTATATACTACTAAGATGTTATTAATGATATCTTATATTATATAGCAAGGAGAGATACATTTTATGTTATCAACTATTTCTATGGGTGTATTTTTTAAATGAAATTTGATGAGGATAGTCGTTTGGTAAAATATCCCGAGTAACTTTGGTCCCCCAACTTGAATACCCAGACCCAGAAACAACATGTTGACAGCCGTCTCACACATGTTGAATCACAATAAAATTGATTAAAAAAAGTATATAAAGAAGGGAAGATGAATAAGGGAAAAAGAGAAACATGAAAATTTGGGGCGAGAATAAGGATTTGGAACTATGAGTATTCTCTACTTTCTCGGTTTTGCAAAAGTAATTGACTTTTCCTTTTTTCCCTCTTTAACTTCCTTTATTTTTTCCTCCATTTATGATGATTATCATGACATATCTAGATTATTTTTCATGATCTATCATTTTAATTGTTTCTTATTCATTTTATTAACTCCTTCTTTTTAAGTCACTAATTTTCTTGATGTGTGGGCACCTGTGTGGAACCACTACCATGTCTTTTATCAAACTTCTTTGTGTTGGGAGAAAGACTAAAGTTGCGAGACAGATGTTTTTTCCAGTTGCATATGCACCTTTTATTTAAAATGCATCTTTAACGTATATCAAAATATCAAAAGAATCTCTAAAAAAAACAGGCATACATCTCCACATCCTACGTGCGCACAAATTTATTTCACAAAAACCAACAATTTTTGTGCCTGTGTAAAAAGAAAAAAAAAACAGTGCTAAAATAATTCTTTTCACGAGACATGGTTTGTCTTTTTACACTAGACACACAAAAATGTCGTTTTTTTGCAAAACTTTGTGTGCATACATAGGAAGTCGAGATCTATGTGTAATTTTTTTCCAGATTTTTTTGAAATTTTGAAATTTGATTTATTTTTGTGAAGGGAGCATACTCGACCCGGGTTCCAAAGTGATTTATGTAAAGTTGCCCGGTTTTTAAGATGAGGTTATTTTTCTAGCTGATGTACCAAAATTGTTTTGTAGTCCTAGTTGAGGGACCGTTGTATTATTCTTTATGAAATTATAATGTAGTTTTTTTTAATTAAAGAAGAGACAGCCTTGATGTGACAATAACTCTTCACAGTGGACTCTTATACAAATGTACCGTGTACAGTCTCTGAAAGCAACATCTCATTCTACTTGTAGGCATGCAAAACACCATGTACCCAACATACAACTTAGTACAGTATGTGTCTGAATGTCTATAGGCATCCTAGGTAGGAATATCTGATGGAGCCCTCATGCAGCATGCAAAAAGAATGCCAAGTTTCTGCAGTGTCAACACAGGTGTTGCTGTTCTCTTTGTCATCATGCATTCAGTCATTCATGTAAGAGGTGAAAAAAATAAATCAAGGAATGATTCCTGATGTGACCGATGAGCTAGGGATATTGGCAAAACATGGATCGAAAGAGAGAGAAAAGGCAATGACCTTTTCAGTTGAAGGTGGTGGAGCAGTGACCCGTTTGTATGCTTTGGAGAATGGCACCTGCAATAGGGTCCATCACAGTACTCATGATGATGATGAAGTTGCTGCATATCTGTCCAAACTTCCATGCCTCCTGCAAATGTATGCTGCTGATCCATTGCCTGGATGCCTGGTCATCGAGACAAGAGATTGCTACAACTGCTTAAGCTTTTGGCTCACAGGTGCATGCATGCATGGAGAATAAAGTACCACCTTTAGTAGCATTTTTCACCATTTAATTGCTAGCTTATTCTTTAACATAACAAGAATATGCAAAATCCTATTTAGAAGTATAGTGTGCCAGACATTGCACATGTGCCTAATGATTTTGTGCAGTACACTGCCATATAACAAAAAAGTTCATAATGATCATAACTAAAAACAAGATTAATCTTCTTATATCATAGCATACCTTGCATCATGTGAAGATCATTACCCCTCATGTTCCTGTACATCTGTTTTCAACATGTACAGAAACAACATATCAACTAAAGCAACAAGAGAGGAGAACATTGATCTTACCTTAGAAAGATCAATAAATGTTGTCAAGTGCATATGTACAAACCTGAAGATGGCTCTTTACATGAGATATGGTGAGTCCTCCCACTCCCATCAGCTGCAAAACTCTCTTAGGTGTAGCTCCTGAATCATCCACACACATTGCAAAAACAAACTACCAGCAGTCAAGCACAGCAAAACTGCGTAGATGTTCTATGGAGGTATGCAAGAACTCTGAAGTATTCGAAACCACACACTTGAACATAACAAAAACAAGAGAGAAAATAACAGAAAGGAAGCAATGAGATGAACATTCAAGAGAGTTTAGACGGTGGTACGTACTGTGCTGGCCTCCCAGATTGGCTATGGCATGGATGAAGCAGCGGTGGAGATCAGGCGTCCATCTCAGACGAGGCACCTTGGACCTGTTGTACTGCCTCACCCCTTCAACTCTATGATCTCTTCCGGCCGCCATTGTCATCTCTCAAGATCACCAAAGCAAGCCTTCGGAGTAAAGCTAGCTGCACAGTCTCACTGACCCTTGAACTTGTACGCATGGGAGATATAGGACCAATGACGATTGGAACGCAAACACTCGACATAGCAAGGAGGTTCTCCATAAATAACCTGTGCAGTTTGTTCCTTGCATGACAGAGAAAGTTGTGTGTGTGAAGAGAGAGAGAGGGAGAGAGAGATGTAAGGCAGGCAGGCAGGAAGAGACAAAAGGTTGGAGACAAAACAGCTTCTCAGGCGTCTTCAGATGTGATCATGCCATTTGCCGCAGAGGAGGGATAATTATGAGATTGGAGCAGAGGTGTTGACCCCAAGAAGGAAGAGGACGCGAGGAAAGCGAAGCATGCTGCATGCCCAAGTACCTCCCTGCTGACACCCACCTGCCATGCTCTCACTCGGTCGATCTGAACTCACTGAAGAATGTGCTTACTGGGGATTAACATGCCACCAAATGAATAATTATTATAACTCAACTTTAGTATAAAACTGCTACCACAGGGGTAGAGATGCAACATCGCTCCAATGTAACCGAAATTCTGAACAGTGAACAGCGAAGAGAGCGTGCATATTCAGTAAAACAAAGGAACAAAAGTGTCCTGCTAAAACAAGAATTGAAGATGTGCTCACCTCGTCACCCATCCTATGTGGGCAGGACATTGTAGGTCTCATGGACGGCAAACAGTGGGGGTTCGTTGGATGCTTGTGGAAATTCCTTTTGCATGCCTGACTCGCTGAAGAATTGTACAGTGCGCGCGGCTCTGCAGGTTTTGAAAAGATTGGTCGTTTACCACTTGGGTTATCAGAGAAGTTACTCCGTGTTTTTACATAGCGATCTGTGGTCGAGAAGAAACATAGTACTTGCACATGCCAGAAACACTGCGTTGGATGCGGTTTGATTGCAGTCTGTTGCACTCTTAGCATTCAATATCGATCGTTTCAGGTCTCAGAAGTTGTTGGTTAGTTACCTTGTCGGAGTACATCAGATATCACCGAGCGCAGACCGAGTTAACTCCTTTCAAACAAGGTAACTAATCAGTCATGATCCTATTAATGTTTTTTTTTGCGAGATGATCCTAGCTATTGGCGATGGTGCATGTAATATTTGCTTCAGTTCACCGTTGGCTTTTCACCTTGTATACTGTGAAACAAGATGAAACAAAATCAATGCCTTAACGCCTTATCCTATAAAACGGAGGGAGTTGCAAACTTCAAAGGCAGCTTACAAATTAGCCCCAAAGTTTATTTTTTGGTCTCTCAACTAGTATCTCCAAGGTCCAAGTTCAATGCCTTGACTTCAAACCACTAGTAGAAAACAGGCCTTTCGCCCGGGTCTTTAGTCGCGGCCGTGTCTCAACGCGCGACTAAAGGTCCGGCCACGTCGCCCCAAAACCGGCGGCACCTTTTGTCCCGGGTCGTTAGATCCCATTTATCCCAGTTTGAGATACAAACCGGGACAAAAGGTGTTTGCGGCCCGCTGCGGGCAGGTGCCCCCCCTTTTGTCCCGGTTCGTGTCTCGAACCGGGACTAGAGGTCCGCGCCTGTTAATCTCCCGCGGCGGTTCGTGTTTGAAAGCTGATCAAGCCGCCATTTTAATTGTGCTTTGGAAGATGATCAGCCGGCGTTGATTCGTACGTGATTTTAATTGCGCCGCCGTTTCTATTGCGCCGCCGCCGGTCTCCCTCTCTCCCGCCGTACTTCCTCTCCGCCCTATATAAAGCTACACTAATTCTTGGCCTTAAGCACACCTAAATCTCTCTCTAATCCTTGCAAAAACACTCTCGCTCGATCCCTCTCTCTTCTATTCCAATGGAGCCACTCGCGCGCCGACCTCAGTCTCGGTTGTACTACTTCATCAAAGAAGATATGCACTTCAAGGTATGGGTTACCCTCCGTGCATCACGCGTGGAGAGGTGGATCCGTGACGTGAAGAAGTTCTTCCTCGACGCCGCACCGATCAAGTGCGTTTCATTAGTAAACCCTAAACAAAATGAATTCTCTGCCGCGGCACAGAAAGTGCCCAAATTTCTGCTACGGCAGACAATCATTAGTAAACCCTAAACCCTAAACAAAATAAATTCTCTGTCGCGGCACCGAAAGTGCCCAAACCGCGGCAGAGAATCATTAGTCGCGGCCCGTTATACGAACCGCGACTAAAGGTTTTGCCCCCAACGCAGCCAGGTTGAGGGTCATTTGTCCCGTCTGGTAACAGGGCCGCGACTAAAGGTTGGACCTTTAGTCCCGCCTGGCCTGTCCCGGTTGGCCAACCGGGACAAATGGCCCTCACGACCCGAGACAATAGGCCCAGTCCCCATTAGTGAACTGCAAGAACACAAAATTGCCGCTTGTCTTCCGACGGATCATCGACGAGGCACGCACCTGCAGATTGGCTGGTCTACAGCCCATTGCAAGACTTTCCCAACCTCCTTGATCGAGCTCCTAGGATATTTAGCACAGCTACTTCTCCTTCTTTATCAATGAAAAATGGCGCTTCGCTAGCTCTCTTCTATAGGTTTACTTGCTTGCCAAAATGAAAGATATTTTGATGATGATATGGCCGAACACATGGTTTAGTTGCTTGTCATGACACTATTCTGTGTTTTTTGAGACTTTGTACATTGCAGACAAGCCATGATTCGGTTGTTAATACTAGGGAGCAGCGCGGCAGGAGCAGCTAGCACTGGTTAGTATTGGTCCATGCAGCCCAAATTTCCGCATGCCTGTTTGATTTCCTTGAACTCCCCAGTTCCTGACAGCCTGACAGGGATAGCGAGACAGCAGTAGCGCGAACAGCATCGGTCTAACCATCATGGCGTGCAGAGCACCAAGCGGATCATACGGCGCATCATGACCTGCACCCGTACACTTACGACCCTATTCGTACGTCCATGCATACATACGTGCAGTTTATCTATTTATTTTATTTCTGCAGTTTGATTGTGACATTCTTTCTCTGGAAATACAAAAACGGTTGTTCTTGGTTTTCGCAAAACAAAAATACACGTCTAAATTATAAACCGTTTTTCGGAGACCTGTTTTCTTAAGGCTAGAAGTCATATATTAACTGAGTATGACCCTTGCAAGAAAATCTTCAAAAAAATAAAAAAAAGACATGATGTCCGACAGAAATTCGATGACCGGACGAGAAGATCCAACACCTTGTTGGAGTTAAAAGTACCGCCACATGAACTTATTGACGAGACCACTAGTTTCAGAATGGAGACAGAAGCATGGTGGTTCATGACTCGCCGCACAACCCACTGGATCGGATATGGGGTAACCAACCCTCACTCCTGCGGCGACAATGGAACCAGCGCAGCTGAGATGAGAATATGGCCGGAGGTATCCATTCCAGTGAGTCGCACATAGAGACCAAGACTCCCCATGAGCGCCATGATCCATGGCCTGCCGGCTCGCAACACCTAAACCGGCTGTCGGAAATGAGAGACCGACGGAACCAACCGGCAAAGGTGAGAACTGTGTTAGGCTATGGTTTTAGAAGTTAGTTCTTGTTCCAGTAGATGTGTTTTGTGCACTGAAGACATCGTCATTCAGTGCAAGCCGTTAGTCACACTAGTAGAGAACAAGGCAACAGTACCGGTTGTAATGGGCCTTTAGTACCGGTTGTGCAACCGGTATTAAAAGGTTGGGACTAAAGGGTCACCCCTTTAGTACCGGTTGTATATACAACCGGTTCTAAAGTCCCTCCACGTGGGCGAACCTGCGAGCACGTAGCTGAGAACCTTTAGTACCGGTTGGTATTACCAATCGGTACTGAAGGTTCCTGCTTTTTTTTGGCCCCCGCTTATTTTTTTTCAGGGGTTTAGGTTTTCGGTTTTATTTCTTTTCGCTTATTTTTCGGGGTTTCTGTTTTTTTCCTTTTCACTCATTTTTCAGGGTTTCGGAGAAGATCACGTATAAATTACTCACTACACATATAAAATACTCATTACACATATAAAATACTCTCGTTAATTACATATAAAGTCATAATTACAATGGAGATCACCGCTAGCTAGTACATGCATGGAGGAAGTCTATTTTTCGACATAGTGGAATTCACCGAATTCATCTATGACATGCGTCAGTATGAATCCCGCCAATTCCTCCGCAATAGCTTTTACGCGGTTTTGTGGTAGGAGCTGGTTCCGCTTCCTTGACATCTTTAAAAGAAGGAAATCAGTTATGATCGAAACTAAACACAATTGATGGTAGCAAAATAAAAGTTGTGTATGATGTTTACGTACCTCTCGATTTCTTACACTATTGACTCTCTCATTGACCCTTATGTGAATATACTCGCAAACTTAGTATCCACATAGTTCTGTCCCCTGTGGTTGTCGCAGACACCACTATAGAAGAATATAATTTAATCAAATAATAATCAAGAGAATGATAATGGTATTAGAAAGATACACAGACCTAGATATGTAGTAGTACTTACTTTGTTAGCCTTGACCTCCAGCTTATCTTTCCATTTACCGCGTTCTTCCGCGATGAACTTTTTCCAAACCCTGTCCGGAAAAGAAAATGAATTGATATCCGGAAATGAACGAAAGAGGACGATATAGTGCGATGGAAATTACCTCTTGAGCATTAGACGCACGTCTTTGTAATCATTTTGATCTCTCCTTAATGAGTCCCAGACTTCAACTTCTCTTTCCTCGAGTCTAATGATTAGCAGAATGAAGTGGAACCTGCGCACATTTATATATGCAGGTATTCAGAACTCATCAATTACACTTAATATCGGGAAAGCAAAATAGAATGTGTACAAGACAGTAACACTCACCCGAAGTTGTAAGGAAAAAGTATTTCCTTTTTGTTACTTTGTCGCTTAAAAAACATTAGCAAAATGTCCTCTGTGTCCTGGACATATAGAAGACTTTCGACGGTGACTTCATTAACTTAATCCGGGTCAATGAACCCAATGTCCCAGATTCCTCCCATTCGGCATTAATGAATCTTCATTCTGCATAATAGCGTACAAAAGAATATTGTGAGTATAATTACAAGCAATGAAACGAGTTTAACTATAAATAATTAAATTACACGAATAAATTACTTACAGACAATAGCAGCTGATGATAGATTTGTCGAGAGCAAGTTGATTGTACATCTGAAAAAGTTCGGAGAACTCAACCTGCACACCATATTTTCGAAAGTAGTGTTGTTCCTTAACTCCCGCCATGAGATATTCTCTCCCTTGTTTTGCGGCGGCCATGTACCAGTTATTCAATTTATATAACTGTGTTGTTAGAGCACTCGGATTTTTGACCAGAGGCAGCCCGAGTTCAAATTTATATTGAATTGTTATCTACGCTATTTGGTAACCTGTGTCGCCAATGACAACTTCTCCATGCTCGATTTCCCGAGCTTCAGAAGGCACAATGAGCGGGGCGATCGATTGTGCTTCTTGTTCTCTGAGCTGGGCAACTCTTTTTCCGCATGCTTTATCTTTCTCCATCTGCGAGGAAAGTACCTTGTCAAAACCTCGCTCATAGTCTGAAAGGGGCAGCAGTGGAGGGTTATATAGGTTGTCAACGGTACGATCTTTTACCTCGGTTGGTATAGTCTTCAGAAGTTCCTTTATGGGGTCAAGTCTTGCCTCCAGTCTTTCCTTTTTTTTCTGTTCAAAAAAGGCTTTAGCCCTTCCTTGTGTGCTCAGTTCTAATTCCTCCATAGTCATCTCGCCAGCTAACTTCTCAGGAGCCTTGACTTCCTTGGGTTTTCTTGCACGTTTCTTGACAGGGGACGACGTGAACAGCTTCCGCTTTGTCAAATTACTAGTGGGCGCAGCAGTCGGCTGACGGGACGGCGCGAGCGATGGACTCGCGGTGGGATTCCAATCGTCGGGGGAGGAGGGTGGACTTTGCTGTGGTGAATTTCTGACCGGAGGAGTCGGTGGCCTTGGCGCCGAGTCTGGAAACTTGATGTATTTCTTCTTCCATAGAACGATACCAAGCTTGACTTCTCCCAATGTCTTCTCGCCTTCAGCTCTAGGAATGTCAAGATGCATTGAGTTGAATCCCGACAAAACTTTCGTGACCCCGACACGAGCAAATCCAGCTAGAATCTCACCAAAATGGAAGGTTGCTCCAAGTTGATGTGGTAAAGCATAGCCATTCTCCACCGGAAAACTAAGGTTATTCATTGGCGCATGTAACACACAATTTGTCTTCTCCGTGATATCATCCACGTGGTAGCGCGCCGCCGACGGTTCATCAACTGGTTCATCAACTGTAGGATCTTGTAACTGCGTAGAACCCACGCTGCTTTTCCGTTGAGATGGGCAGACATCGACTGCATGATCTTCTACTCGCAGCTGATATTCCCTTTGCTGGGTAATTAAGGCCAGTTCCTCCTTCACATCATGCATCTGGCGTTCTAATGCAGCAAACCTCTCCGCCTCCCTCTTCTTACTTCTGCAATGTTTTCTATAAGTTGCAGCATCCTCCGGAAACCCTTCAAGAAAACCAACCCCGCCTCCTCTGCCTCGACATCGTCCCAGTGTTCTTTATTCCCGAGGGCGAGTGAAAGCTCGTCGTCCTCTCTATCGGGAACATATTTTCCCTGTCGTACTAGTTCTATTGCGTCAACTAGTTTTTTGACGACTCTTGTAATTCTTTTCTTCCATTTTCCCTGTGCAACAATCAGCCCTGTGTCTGGGTCCAAAACTGCCCCATGCGCGAACAACCAGAACTTGGACCTGTCGGGCCAGTCATCTGTCTGTGGAGTGATCCCTTTTTGACGCAGCTCGTTTTCATAGGCTTCCCACTTAGGCAAGGCAGTCTTGTAGCCACCTGAGCCCAAATGATGGTGATATTTCTTCTTCTTAGCATTCAACTTATTTTGGGTCGATCGGGCCACAACGACGGCCGATTTCTTATACGCAACAAATTCAGGCCAGTCATCTTTTAGCTTCTCTAGATGTCCGGTGATATTTGGAGGTTCTTTCCCATATTTTCTCCACAATCCTTTCTTCCAGTTGTTGAATTGCTGGGCCATCTTGCTAAGAGTCCATTCCTTGACTTTATCCTTCCTCTTCTGTGGGAGATCTGCCGGTAGGGTGAAAGAAGCCAATATCGAGTCCCAAAGGGTATCTTTAATTCTTTCCTCGAGATATTTTGCGCCAATGTTGGCTTTCTTTGGCTGATTCCATTCTGCAACGGTGATCGGGACCATGTCCCTAACAAGAACACCGCATTGAGCTACATATTTAGTGTAGATTCCTTCGGGTTTCTCCGGTTTGCCTTTTATACTAACTTCGTCGATCGACAACTTTGCACCATCCGGCAGCTTTACCCCTTGGTTCGGGCCTCGTTTAGGGATTGACTTAGATCCAGAGGGCTAAAAGAAAAATGTTTCGTTAATAAGTGCAATATAAATCAATTAATGCATCTAGCTAGTGATCAACAAGACTAATATATACCTCGCCGGAATTTTTCTACGGAGTTTTCTAACGGCACTTCTTCGTCGTCGTCGTTGTCGTCTCTGAAATTTTCGAACTCAAGTCCCTCACCGGAGTCGTTCAAACATTTCACGCTGAAATCTTCATCGTCTTCTTCGCCGGAATCTTCTCCATCGGAATTGGGACCTGCAACCCTATCATATATAATTGCTTGCATCCGGTCTTCATTCTCCTCGTCTCGGATGAAGGGGGCGTCGTCTCGGGTGATGGGGGCGTCGTCCTCCATAGCTCAATGTCACTGCAAATTTTTAATTCATAGCAAACAACTTTAAATTTCATTGCAACTAAAAATAACATTGCTTTGATAAATTTTCAAACTTTGCTAAATTTTCTTATGCACTAATAAAATAATTTTCAAACTTTGCTACTAAAATTTTCTAACTTAGCAATATTTCAAACATAGGAATATTTCTAACTTAGCACTATTTCTAACTTAGCAATATTTCAAACTTAGCAATATTTCAAAATTTACTATGTTATCTAAATGACTTAGCAATATTTCTAACAAAATTGCTACACTAATAATAACCTAAAATAATTTTCAAACTTTGCTACTAAAATTTTCTAACTTAGCAATATTTCAAACTTAGGAATATTTCTAACTTAGCAAAGTGTTTCTATAAATTTTGATTTTTAACAGTACAAAACTAAAATTTTAGGGCACTAACAATACACTAACAATTTTCGTTTTAACAATTACAGAAATTATTTTTCAGAAAAAGAAAAAGGTGAGGATGACGTCACATGACGTCATCACTGGAGGCAGCAGCCTCTGTCGATCAAGGGATTGACGAAAGAGCGCGGGGAGGAGACCGCGAGGGCGCGGTCGATGCGCGGGGCGGCGCGGAGCCGAACGAGCGGCGCGCGGGACCATATGTTCACCGGAGCCACCGGCGGCGAGACTTTCCGCGGCGGCGGACGGCGGTGAACGACGCCAGGGTGATTCAAAGCGGAAGAGAGGGAAAGGAAGGGGTCCAGGAGGAGAAGCGGCTCACCAGGATCACTATGGAGGGGTCGGAATGTCCGGAGGAGGCCGGACGGCGACGGAAACTTGCCGAACACCGGCGGCCGGAGCTCGGGAAGATGGCCCGATTCGGCCGATTGAGGATAGGGGTGCGTGACCACGGGAGGGGCCGGAGCAGGGCACGCAACGGCCGCCGGAGCAGGAGCGTGCGACGGCGGGGGCGCGGCGGAGGCCGGAGCGTGGCCGCGGCCGAAAATTTTGGCAGGGCTTCGCCGGCCGGAGCAGGTTCGTGGAGGAGACGACGCGATCGATTTCTGCTAAGTGGAAGAAACAGCCGCGTTATATACAAAAACGCCTTTAGTACCGGTTGCACATACCAACCGGTACAAAAGACCCCCTTTAATACCGGTTGGTATCTGCAACTGGTACTAAAGGTCTTTTTTCGACCGCTTAAATTCCCGCGCGCGAAACAAACCTTTTGTATCGGTTGGTAGCTGCAACCGGTGCTAAAGGTATTTTTTTGGAATTTCTTTTTTCTTTGTTCTTTTTCCTGATTTCTTGATTCTATTGATTTAATTGTCCAAATTTGACAAACTTTATATCAAACTTAAGTTCTGGACATGTAGAATCTTTTGCTACTAGTTATTTTCAAATTTGACTATGTTGAATGTATTCAAATTTCAAATGGATAATTTGAGTAAATTTGACATAGATTTAAATCCATATCATAAAAAATTGAAACAAAATGCATGTTTGATTGTTTTTTATATAATTTGAATTTCTAAAAATGCTTTTAATATGAATTTTTTTTGCTCTAGTTTATTTTTCTTTTATACTTAGTTTAATTGTTTCAAAATTTATGAAAATCATATCTTTTTATGATTTGTTTTAGATCTATTGATTCAATTGTCCAAATTTGACAAACTTTATATAAAACTTAAGCCCTGGACATGTAGAATCTATGTCCAGCGCTAGGGGAGGACACACATGGCCAGGACAGCGATAGGGAGGACACGTTACTGACACGAGTCGTGACCTCAAAGCCCGCCTTTAGTCCCGGTTGGTAACACCAACCGGGAGTAAAGAAGCACATGGATCATGTGTTTCTTTCAAGTGCTTGTGAGCCGTTGGATCAGGAGTGTGTTTCTTTCAAGAACTTGTGAGCCGTTGGATCAGGGGTATGTGTTTCTTTTGAGGGCAAAACCAGTGTTGGATCAGCCACATGACCCTATATAAACCCCCCTCTCGAACATGTTCGACACTCAATGTAGTTCATTTGATATACAAAGCATTCGGATTCCCTGCATGCGTCCAACGGTGCATTTGATATGCGGGCACTCATGAGCCACCGTTGAGCTGTATGCAGGGAAACCGTGTGTTTTGTTCTATCTACAAAATACTTCAGTTCATCGACCGAATACAAATCATTCGGATTCCCGTCATATAGCTCAACGGTGCATTTGATATGCAGGCACTCACGAGCCACCGTTGGGCTGTATGACGGGGAAACTATGTGCATTTGATAAAAGGTTTAATACATTAATTATTACACATCACCAAGAACATCCCTATCTAGTGTTCACTTTTTTCTTCGTGTGTGTCCCTTTCTTCTGATTGCGCCGTAGCCATGGACAATCTTCATCATTTAACACGATGCTTGGGTCAGTTTTCACTTTGAAGGGCGAAATTTCATTAAACTTATTGTAATCTTCTGACATGTCTGTCTTGTCCTCCACTCCCACATTGTTTCTTTTCCCTGAAAGAACTATGTGGCGCTTTGGCTGATCGTATGATGTATCGGCTTGCTTATCTTTTCTTTTTTTTCGGTCTGGAAGACATGTCCTTCACATAGAAAACCTGAGCCACATCATTGGCTAGGACGAATGGCTCGGTGTGGTACCCAAGATTGTTGAGATCCACTGTAGTCATTCTGTACCGCAGGTCCATCTCTACCCCGCCTGACAGGTTGACCCATTTGCACTGAAACAAAGGGATCTTAAAAGAAGATCCATAGTCAAATTCACATATCTGCTGTATGCAACCATAATATGTGTTCTTTGTCCCATCGTCGTTTGTTGCATCAAAGCGGACACCACTGTTTTGGTTAGTGCTCTTTTTGTCTTGGGTTTCCGTGTAAAATGTATTCCCATCTATCTCGTACTCTTGGAAAGTCAATATAGTCGAGATGGTGACTTGGCCAACAAGTATAGCTCATCTCCAACAGTGGTGTTATTAATGAGATGTGTACGCAACCAACTGCCGAAAGTTTCCACGTGCTTTCCTTTAATCCAGAAGTTAGTCTGCTCCGAGTATTCGGAGCGTAAAATATCCATGTGTTTCACGATATACGGAGCCACCAATATGGAATTTTGTAGAACTGTGTAGTGTGATTGAGTGAAAGAATGCCCATTCATACTTCTTGTTGCTTTTTTTCCTAGCGTGCCTTTTCCACGCAGTATCCCCTCATGGCGCGATTGAGTAACACCGATCGGCTTAAGATCAGGAATAAAGTCAACACAAAACTCAATGACCTCATCTGTTTCATAGCCCTTGGACATGCTTCCTTCTGGCCTAGCACGGTTATGAACGTATTTATTTAAGACTCCCATGAACCTCTCAAAGGGGAACATGTTGTGTACAAGTACAGGACCGAGAATGGAAATCTCTTCGACCAGGTGAACTATGAGGTGCGTCATAATATTGAAGAAGGACGGTGGAAACACCAACTCGAAGCTGACAAGACATTGTACCACACCCGTCTGTAAACTTGGTAGAGTTGCTGGATCGATTACCTTCTGAGAAATTGCATTGAGGAATGCACATAGCTTCACAATGGGTACTCGAACGTTTTCCGGTAGAAGCCCCCTCAATGCAACCGGAAGTAATTGTGTCATAATCACGTGGCAGTCATGAGACTTCAGGTTTTGAAACTTTTTCTCTGCCATGTTTATTATTTCCTTTATATTCAACGAGTAGCCAGACGGGACCTTGATACTGCTCAGGACTTGAAAAAAGATCTCCTTCTCTTCTTTGGTAAGAGCGTAGCTGGCAGTACCTTGATACTTCTCTGGATTCAGGTTGTCTCTTTCGTGCGTACGTTGCTGTTCCTGCCGTGCATCCGCTATATCTTTCGTCTTCCCATACACGCCTAAGAAGTTTAGCAGGTTCACGCAAAGATTTTTCGTCACGTGCATCACGTCGATTGTAGAGCGAACCTCTAGGATTTTCCAATAGGGTAAATCCCAAAATATAGATTTCTTTTTCCACAAGGGTACGTGCTTGTTTGCGTCTTTCGGAACAGATAGACTGCCAGGACCCTTTCCAAAGATTACTTCTAAATCCTTGACCATGCCATATATAACATCACCATCAGGGCGTGTAGGATTCGTCCGGTTATCTGCCTCACCTTTGAAATGCTTGCCTCTGTTTCTTACGTGATGCCTGTTTGGAAGAAATCGACGACGCCCCAGGTACACATTCTTGTTACCTAAATATATACTGTTAGTCTTATCTAAACAGTGCGTGCATGCATTGTATCCCTTGTTCGACTGTCCTGAAATGTTACTAAGAGCAGACCAATCATTGATGGTTACAAACAGCAATGCTCGTAGGCCAAATTCCTGTTGTTTGTACTCATCCCACACACGTACGTCTTCGTCAGACCACAACTGTAAAAATTCGTTAACTAATGGCCTCAAATACACATCAATGTCGTTGCCGGGTTGCTTCGGGCCTTGGATAAGCACTGGCATCATAATATACTTTTGCTTCATGCACAACCAAGGAGAAAGGTTATAGATACATAGAGTCACGGGCCAGGTGCTATGACTGCTGCTCTGCTCCCCAAACGGATTCAAGCCATCTGTACTTAGACCAAACCTTAAGTTTCTTGCGTCAGCTGCAAAATCCCCAAACGCACTGTCGATGTTTCTCCACTGAGACCCATCAACGGGGTGTCTCAGCATCTCGTCTTCCTTACGGTCTTCTTTGTGCCATCGCAACAACTTGGCATGCTCTTTGTTTCGGAACAAACGTTTCAACCGTGGTATTATAGGAGCATACCACATCACCTTCGCGGGAACCCTCTTCCTGGGGCTCGGCTCGCCCTTAACATCACCTGGGTCATCTCGCCCGATCTTATACTACAATGCACTGCATATCGGGCATGCATTCAAATTCTCGTACTTCTCACCGCGGTAGAGGATGCAGTCATTGATGCATGCATGTATCTTCTCCACGTCTAATCCAAGAGGGCAGACAATCTTCTTTGCTTCGTATGTATTATGGGGCAATTCATTATTCCTTGGAAGACTCTTCTTAAATATTTGTAGCAACTCTTGAAATGCCTTGTCAGATATTCCATTCTTTGCCTTCCACTGCAGCAATTCCAGGGTGGTACCCAGCTTTTTCTGGCCATCTTCACAATTTGGGTACAACAATTTTTTGTGATCCTCTAACATGCGCTCCAACTTCAACCACTCGTTTTCACTTCCGCACTTCATCTGTTCATCAAGAATGACCCGATGAAGATCATCATCATCGGACTGATCAACAATGACCTCATGCTCAACTTCGTCTTCCCCCATTGTAGTATCATCGTGTTCAGAGAACACAGGATAGTTGTCATCATCCTCTTCTTCAGGGTCTTCCATTATAACCCCTCTTTCTCCATGCTTGGTCCAATAAAAATAATTGGGCATGAAGCCTTGTCGCAACAGGTGGGAGTGTATGGTTCTTACGCTCGGGTAATTCCTCGTATTCCGACATTCATCACATGGACAAATCATAAAACCAATCTTCAGCTTGTTTAACTTAACCACGACGAGAAAACAATGCATGCCATCAATGAACTCGGTACAGCGTCGATCACCGTACATCCATTCTCGGGTCATTTGCATTACATAAATACATCAAAAACCATTACACCAGCTAAATAATTAATACGTGATCAAATTAATTAATACAAGTTCATCACATTAAAACCAAAGTAGAGTGGTGCCCAAATGTAATACATAGTTCTCACGAAACATACATCAATCGAAACTAACATACAACTATCTAAAGAATTTTAATCCAACAACAAATGCGATCAGAATCGCAACCAAGGTAACTATTGAACCAACAGCATAATGATACCAAGCCTCTTGACTAATGAAATATTTTCTAATCTTTTTAAGCTTGCGCGCATTGCATCCATCTTCATCTCGTGAGCAGCGACGATGTCGGCAAGCTCGACCCCGTGGGCATCAACGATGTCGGCAATCTTCAAGTCCAATACCATCTTCTCTTCCAGGAATTGGAGACAAAGATCTTCACTTATCTTCAATTTTGCTTTCAAATCGTTGTTTTCTTTTTTCTAAAAACTCGACAATAGGGTCGGCTGGAATTTTCGGTTCAACTACCTCCTAAATAAAAATATATCTATGTCAAGTTGGTCGGCATGATTGTTATAACCACGAAACAAAATAAATAGTTATAAAAATATACCACCTCCGAATCATAGACCGGACGAGGGCCGACGGGGACGGATATCAAAACCATGACACTATACATATAAAAAAACATAAGAAAATTATACAAGAAATAATTATGCATTTAAATCATATAACTAACATTTTTTAAAATAAAAGATAAAAAAAGAGGCTCACCGAGGTGGTGTCGGTGACGGAGCGGCGCGGGCGATCGACGGCAGTGAGGAAGGGGACGGGACGACACTATATGAAACCACATATTATACTTTAATTTGAGCTCAAAATGCATATAAAATAAATGAAATCCCTAACTTAGGCATTTCATCAAACACCTTGCAAGCACTACAAAAATCAAACTAGTTTAACTTGCAAGAAAATGAGCTAAACTTGAAATGCCGGAAGAGAAGATGAAGAAGTTGCTAACCCTTGTATAGGGTGCCACAAATCTTGACAAATGTTGGAGAAAAATGGGGTGAACTAGAGCTTGGGAGAGAGGAAAAATGGAGTTTTGTGCTCGGGTTGCTTAAAAAATGGAGTTTTGTGCTCGGGTTGCTTAAAAAATGGAGCTGGCCGGCTCGGGGGGGAAGAAGATATAGGCAGAACTTTTTTTGTACCGGCTGTTCTGACCAACCGGTACTAAAGGACTACTCTTTAGTACCGGTTGATAATAACAACCGGTACTAAAGGGCTTGCCGTGGGGCCACCAACCGCGGCCGCATGTGCCGCGGGGCCTCCAACCCTTTAGTACCGGTTGGTATACACAACCGGTACTCTGCCGGTTGTGTATACCAACCGGTACTAAAGGGTTGGAGGCTTGGGGCACGGCTGGCACAGATATACAACCGGTGCTAATGCTCCCTTTAGTACCGGTTTTTGGACAACCGGTACTAAAGGGGGCGCACCGTTGCCCCCTTTTCTACTAGTGTCAGGGCTAGGCAATTGTGGCCTTTGAAGAATGCACACTTCAATCCGTGCTCGTCAATTATACTGCTTCTGTCCCCAAATACATGACGAATAAATGATGTGCATAATAATATTTTTTAACCAAGTATATATATAAAATATGAAAATTTATAATACCAAATCAAAATCAATACATCCATCATAAGATATATATTTTTTATAATGTGTTTGTTCAAGATTGTAGTTGTTGATATGATACTCTTCCATATATCTATTATATATTAAAAGTACATGACGGGCTACCAGAAAAAAGAGAAATAGTCTAGAAAATCCCACATAAATCAGAAACATCCGGCCATCAATTTTGCTATCTAGACAATAACAACCGATCGATTAACCGACCAATATTAAGTTTTAGAAAATTACCCACCAATGCCATTAATAAGTGTGTCCGTACCGGTTCAACTTATGTCTACGTAAAGAGAAACCCTCGTATTGCAATGCCCTAGCATCTCCTCACGATACTAGCCGCCCCTGCCGCCGCCGCCGAAAAAACTGCATGCTGCAGCCGCCGCAGTATTCCTACGCCCTCCTCACGTACACGCGGCCGTTGACGCCGTATTTGCCAACGTGCTCTCCTGTGCGTGCAGGTATGCAGGCAGCCAGGTACACCAGCGTTGCAGACTTGCAGGTCAATTTCCCTAACAGCATGAGACATGTAGCTGTGCAAAAGATGGATCAATCGATTGAGAGAGGTTGCTTCATGTAGGCGTGCAACAGAGGCGTCGATCATTGGAGGAACTTGCCTGGTGCAGCCGGACAAACCTAGAGATACTTAATGGGAAGTGTGTCTATTTTATTTTTGACTTTGTTTAGTTCTCTAATTTTAGAAACAATATGATATATACAGTCAAAACAATATGATATATACAGGTTCAAGAAAATCTCTGACTAGAGGCAGTGTCCACAGCAGCTTGAAGCGGGGGCATGGTGCTACATCGATTCACTCAAACCATCCAGGTCTCCCGTAAGTGTACCTACTACTTGTACGGACACTCCTTCGTTTATATCTTTAATCATAGAAACAGTTTGATACGCCCAAATTACATGTTTAAGCAAATATCTGATTCGCTGTAACAGGCAGCAGCTTTAATGAAATAGTTCTTGGATTGATATAAATTTAGGTCAGCTACTAGATCACGGCGTGAAGGCTATGTTTGTAGACCAGCTTGTGAATATGGTTTACATGTATAATCCATTATTTTGCTTCAGTGCCTTCGGCATCGGCTCACTGAAGCGACCACTAGCACCGAATCTCCTCCGTCGGGTCTCCAGTAAAACATCCGTGACATACCATCTACATAAAAGTATTTTTTTTCTGATTCAGTTTTCTAAGATCAGTGTAATTTTTACTCAATGATTAATGATTGCTCACTTGATTCTAATCAATAATTCAACGATACTGTAGTTACCTTTTGAATTTACTAATTAGAATCTCAATTTTATAAGCCTCAACCTATATAGGTCCTACATTTCTCGATGCTTTGGCTAGAAGAAAGTAGTCATGCAAAATAAGGAAAAGTTTGAAGACTTCGGGGCATAATCAACTATCGAACAATGAATTTATTAGTACCAATACAATTTGATTAGATTAAAATTGTATAACAATCCCGTGCATATCATGTGCTTACTTTCCCATATTCATTTTTGGCTGATAAAGTCTTTTTACATGGGCGACTATGATCTACTACTTATTAGAAACAAACTGGTCAGAACCTTTGAGCCAAATATTAAAGTCGAATCCATCTTGCGTACCTAAGATCTTCAAAATTTGGGATCCTGACCAAAAAATCCGTTGAAAAATATATACAAAGAAATTTCCTTTTCAATACAAAATAGCGGTTGATGGAGCTAGAGGAATTAAAGTAATGAGATATTTTAAGCCAATGCTAAATCCTTTGACCCTTTTGCTATTGTGCTCAGTGCGCGGGAAGTTGATGAACAAGCATCAGATTTTTGGACTATTACTTCAAATTTATTTACGATGATACACTGAAGAGTAGAGTAAACATTAATAAATAATGCTGATGAATGTGGATTGTCCATGTACAAAAACAATTGGATTTACAAGTATATTTTTATGTAGGTGCACTGCTGGCCTGCAGACCCAAATGGAACCGACAAATCAAGTACTCAACCAAACCGAGCCGAACATGCGCGAGATTGAAGTCCTTTTGCTGGAGTAAGTGGATATATATGCAGAATCATCAAGAGTCACGTGAAAGGACAAACTGCAAACAATGGTCAACTATAAAGATAGAAGGAGGACGATATGTTGAATAAAATAGTACACAAAGATATTTTCTCTAGGTACGACATACATATACCATATTTATAAGGTTTCACACCTTTTGCAATAATAGAAATGCATAGAGAACTTGCTTTTTAATTCAATGAAAATAGTATATTAATTATAATTAACAAACTTATACTACGTTTAAACTTTCTATTATAAATTATGGGAGCAAGATCACCATTTCATAGAGAATTCATAAAAGAAATCATTAAAAAAATTAGACACACATATTTCATTTGACAATACTGAGATTGAATAAGATTATGATTTCTTAGGACATCTATATTGAATGACATATTTTCAGATCAATTTATATTGTGATACTACAAATCATTGATACTCTATATTATCTTGATTTTTCATAATGCAAAAACTAAATCATGTTGATGTTTTAAAGCTTCAGGGTATTTTTTTGTCATTTATATAGTTCTAGAAAATAATTAAGATATCATCCATGCATTATTAATTGTTAGAGGAACGACAATGCAATCACATCCATTTTTCTATTCACCTTTTTCTTATTTTCTTTTTCTTTAAGAATAGTTATAACTATATGTACTTGATAATTGAGATGCATGACATCTGCTATGCAAGAAAATGGTAAATGTATAGACAAATGGATGTACGTATGTCATTTTAGGTCAAGTGGTTTGACCAATACATAGATAAATATTCATGTAACAACAATAATAATAATAATAATATTCAAAATAATGATAAAATGATCGTAACGAAAACTAATCTGACGATGAAGGGTTTATAGATAATCACATATACACTTACTGCTTCTCAGTTTTTTCAGGTATGTATATGGGTAGAAGAGTCCAACACTGCCAATGTCACATCTAAGGCTTGAATAAAATCCAGCTTGGTGAATCACAAGCTGCACGTTACATTCTATTATTAGACATTTCAATATTGGAACTTTGTTTCTCCACTAAAGTTCCATTACGCGCTTATTAATTTGTGCAACTTTGTGCAAGGAATGGAACTGAGAAGCCGACAAACCGTCATGACTATCTCAAAATTGCAAGCTCTTGAATTCTTTATGGCCACATAAGAAAGTTGTTGCACGGGTTTGTTTGGTCGCAAATAGATGGTCAAATATGTGTACAATGTGAGAAGTCCGCGTACATTTCGGAAGATAGTTGTCGTAGATAAATTAATTAAAAGTATTTTTAACTTAATGAAAACATATATATAAATGGCTAATCACTTAAGTTGTCAACGTCCAAATATACTACCTCTATACCAGAATATAAGACGTTTTAGTACATTGGTACAAAGATGAAACAACACCAAGTGGAAAACTATTTTTTAAATCAACAATCTATTAAGTAAACCTTTCGATACAAAATATGTGGACCGATCAAATCATAAACATGTTTTTCAGGGAACAATCAAAGAGATAAGGAAATGAGCTAAGCTTAAACGATTTTTTTTATCTTTACATAGATTGTTTTAAATAAAAGCATACAAACAGGTGGTTACCATTGATGCTGGCATTTTCCAATACGCAAATATCCTTTTCTTAACCACAGCTTTAAAAAGTGAGAGAATGCACCATATGGATATTTACCTGTCATGGACCATATCTGTTTGTACAAAAAAAAAATACAAAACTTACTAGGTCACACGCACTTACACAAGTCCTACCGAAAAACCTAATGGAAAATATGAAGTATGAGTTGACAACTTGAAGACAGCAACAAACATAACTTCTAGGGATCAACTAATAAAATCTTTTGCTAAAAAATAATATGTCATCACCGGTGTATTAATTGAAAATTTCAAGCAACAGTAAGTCAATTAAGTTCAGTTTGTTAAAGAAGATATACACAACCCAACCACCCGAGTTCCATTTATCATAGACGTGGATATATAGTAATCCTACTTATATTTTATGGGCTTTCCTCCCATATTCTTTTCTCTATTATAAAAATCAGAGAAACATGCTACAAATGCAAGCTACTATATCGATATGTGGATGGTTTGGTTGAAATGTTCATAGAACAATATAATTAAGTACACTCCAATATTAAATAAGATAATTAATGCATACATGTTAACAATTATAAGAGTTCCAGATTTTTCTATTTGTGATTTAGAGATACATACATTTTCACAAATGAATTACCCTCATATATCTTATATTTGAATACAAATAAACATGCAACATGCCTAAAATGAAACCATATTATTAAATTTGGACCATGAGAAAGTTAGGTAAAATTGTTTATACTATATGATTTACCGTTTGCTTATTTCTAAATTATATATTCAGTTACTAAATTGATAAATTTATATGTAAGAGGAATCATTAATAGTGTGTATGCCTAAGAATAATTCAATTACTCATAAAAATATGTATCCACAACAACTAAAGTGTTGCCCGCATGGCGCGGGCCACTATGCTAGTTTGGTCAAACTTGAAAATAATCGAGATTTGACAAAATTTATACACCACTTATTTAGAGATGGAGGGAGTAGTGCGAAATACATGTCCAACATGATCACGCGCAGCCAACAACACGCAATATGTCTCAACTCACATTTAAAACACGGTGGAAGTGAAGAAGTGCACAAGAAAACAGAGAGAAAAAACGCACCTAAGAATCCTGATATAAAATGAAAGAAGAAGCAGTCAAGTGAAGAAGAATGCCCAAACCGTTGATTTTCCCACCAACTACACGACCAGCTATGTAGCCATGTGAGATGACTGCACCCGTGCATATGGCCGGCCGGCTGACTTGAGCCCAAACGCAACGCTGGCGCGGCATGGCAGGTCGATCAGATCAGAAGCATGATTGCACGGGAGAAGGGGAACAACAGCCAGAACAGGGGATCACTCAAACACTCCAGTGATGTTCTCTGCCCGGCTGATCGATGAAATCATATTAGCAACAACCAAGTATATGTTCTCGATGGCTAATCTCGGTTTGAAGATCATCCAATCATATTAGCAACAACCAAGTATATGTTCTACAAGCTAGTTGGGTTTTACGGTGAAACCCCAGGCTAGCTCGATCACAAACTACATGTGGTACTGGTGCTCAACCTGTCAACCATGTCCTTCTCCACCGCCTTCCCTTGCTGCTGCTGCCAACATCGCGGCAGGGTATCTTCCACTGTCATTTCGAGTGACGTCTAGTGGATTCATGGGCGTCACTGGTTTTGGCCGCTGATAACTGATGAGTTTGTCGATGGAGGTTGTGCCATGGAAGTTGGAACTATGCAACCGACGGCCTAGCGTCAATCTAGGAGATCTCGGCCTGCCACGTCACGATGACACCGCTGGCTTCCTGATCTGTCTGGGATGAAACCGCACGTATGGCGGAAACAAAACCCTATGGCCCCCCTCCCCCCCTTCCTGCCTGTCTGTCGGCACGTCATTGCCGAGATCGTAACTTCCCAAAACCCTAGACCGCCCCGCTCATCCCCGCAGGCGATGGCGGCGGCTACCTGCTCCTCCCTCGCCTCGGCCCCCCACCCCCTTCCTCTCCCCGCCGCCGCCAAACAGCGTCGCGAATTCCGGGCGCTGGCGGCGGCGGGGCTCTCCGCTCCCTCGCACGGTCCTCTTGGCGCGGGCCGAGGGCGCCGGCCTGGGCGCTGCGCTGGGCTTGGGGCGCGACGGCGCATCTGCTCCGGCGGAGGCGTGGCTACCTGTGGCGATGCGGCTGGCGGCGGGGGTGACCCCGATGGCTGCGGATCCGGCGTCTTCGGCGGCGCGGGCGTGTTTGGTGGTGGCCGGCAAGTCTTCTACGCCTATCCCTCCCGGCGGCTCACGGGCCTCCTTCGGTTGGGGGTGGCGGGGGACGACTCGTCAACGGGTCTGTGGCTGGTGGCGGACTCCTCTTCCGCCGGGGAGGGCATCTAGCGGACGGCCCTGCTGGTCTTCGAGTTCCAAACAATCAATCTGCTACATGTGCTTCTCCATGATCTAGCTGCCGACGTGTTCCGGGATTTCCATCTGAGATCTCCACGGTTGGCGCATGGCGTCTTTGGATATCTAGATCGGAATTGATCCGGTCGTGCACGCTCTCATCTATGGCCAGAGATGCTTCATGAGGGCGAGGCGCGAAGCTTCGCTGTCTTCTCGTGGTCATGTGATATGTCTAAAATAGATTTCCATGATATTGACAGTAGCGAAGAAAGTCATGGTGGCCGTGATCGGAGGATTGTGCTGGTGGAGAGGAGGTTTGGTTGCGATGAAGACTCTAGACACAGGTTTTCTGTGTGTCGGGTGTTCGGGACTTGCAGCAGCGGCCTTGGCAACATGGGGCGGCAACACAGTTGGACAACATTCTAGTGGTACTAAATACCGAGCCGTGATGTTCAGGGTGAAAGATCAAGGTCTGGCCTTCATTGGTTGTACCTGGCAATGGCCTTGCTGAAGGCATTGTTTTGAAATCACGGTCTTTCTTCAGGGTGCAAGCCCAAGGTCTGATATTCATTTTTTGTACCTGGCAATGGCCTTGCTGAAGACATTGTTTTGGAGAACCTATTTGCGATCCGGGTGTTGTATTTTGGTGGTGATTAGAGTGTTGCTGTTGCGAGTGTTCATCACTCCGACGGGGTCTTTGTTTTATTTTTTTATCTTTTTTTATTTTTTCTTGGCTGTGTGCATCCTGGACGTCTTTTGATATCTTGTTGGTGCAGACGCTGGGTGTAATCGGTATCTCTTCGATATTAATATATTCCCTTTATCAAAAAATGGCGGAAACAAACGATGGTGGTGCAGCAGTGACAGAAAATAGCACGATGCTTTCTTCAACATGTTTCATACAAATTCTCGTTCGGCGCAAGCAATACTAGGATTTCTCCATACGAGGAGCCGGCTAGATGATGCTACATGTTACACTAGTAGAAAACGGACCTTTCGTCCAGAGGCCCTGCGACCTTTAGTCCCGGTCTACTTAAAAACCGGAACTAATGGGAGCATTAGTCCCGGTTTAAATGGCTAGGGCGGTCGCACACCTTTAGTCCCGGTTCGAACGGAACCTTCCGTACTAAAGATAGACCTTTAGTCCCGGTTGGAGCCACCAATTCGGACTAAAGGTTTTTCAAAAAAAAAATCAGAATTTTTGCCTCTCATGCCTACCCCCCCCCCCCCCCCCCCCGGTGCGGCAAAAACGTCCAAAACGAATAAACGAAAATGATAAAAAGTTCAAAATTTAAAATCCTTTGACGTGCCTGTACCTCACGCAACTACTTTTAGGGAAAATTGAAAACTTTGAATTTTGATTTTTTTTGCTAATTCTCAGTAAAACGGCAATAACTTTTGCGTACGAAATTGGAAAAATTGTTTAATATATCAACACGTTCAGCGCGAAAATCCGCATCCGCTCGCAACCGGGTTTACCCGTCTGGTATTTTTTTAGATTTTCAAAATTCCAAAGGGGACTATGAAAACATGAAGATGTTTTTCCAGAAATTCAATTTTTTTTGGAATTAATAATTGATTTCTGCATAAATATTAGTATTAATTAATCATTATTGTTTATGTTAATATAGGTTTAGAATTCAAAAAATAATATTATGTGCCATCGTGCAGGAAGATTTAAGTTTTTGCCGGAAATTCAAATTATTCTATTTTTTTGAAATTAATAATTGATTTCTGCATAAAGATTAGTATTACTTAATCATTGTTGTTTATGTTAATATAGATTTGGAATTAAAAAAATAATATCATGTGCCATCAAAGTGTATGGGATAATAAGATTGATCACATAGTATTATCAAGATGTACTCAATGCAATCTTGAAAGCTAGTTGGGAAGGAACTCAAAAGTTAAGCGTGCTGGGGTGGAGCAGTGTGAGGATGAGTGACCGATCAGGAAGTTTGCCTACAAGTATGCACTGTGCGGTGAGATTAGGGGTGATTCGAGATCTTGAGATTAGGATTGATTAGAGATTAAACCGACAAATAATTCAAATATTCGAAAAATTCAAAAAACAGATTCGAAAAAATTTAAAAAAAAATCGAAAAAATAGGACCTTTAGTCAACTGGGACTAATGGTCCTCCAGCCCCAGCGCCCAACCGGAACTAAAGGGTTGGATCTTTAGTCCCGATTGCGTAGTCCCGGTTACCGGGACTAAAGGCCCTTTGAACCCGGGACTAAAAGTTAGTTTTCCACTAATGTTAGCACACCGGCAGAAAGGGTGGCTAATGGCATCGGTTGCTTTCACGTTGAGTATGTATCTTCCCTGAATGAAAATTAAACTCTTGGTCTAGCTTTCTCGAAACAATGTCGATGTACAACCATTGTTTTCTCGCTGAAGGAGATGGACTCAAAGATTTGATCAAGGTGGTGGGCCCATGATTGACATTTTGTCTGGACCCGATCAGGTTACAAGCAGCGGATTCTTCTTAAAGGTGTTGACTTTTAGAGAGTTTTTCCTCCGATATTAAATTAATAATGCCCTTAAGGGCCAACCGTGCAAGGCATATGCTGGGTTATTAGCTTACAAAAGAAGCATGCTAGACATAATTTACTCTTTCCTCCTTTGTCTTTGTGTCCGTTTGGGTTTCCTTGTACGTGTCATATACCTATGGTGTAGTACGCCACCGTATGTGGACATCCTCTTGTATCAGCCACTGCCCACCGATGGGGCTCTTCCATCGTTTATAAACCCGCAACCGGTGCCCTCAGAAGGGCACCGATCATTTCCGCCAATATGGTGTGAGAGACAAGAGGTCTCAAGTTCAAGACCCTGCTCACGCAGTAAAAAAAAGATTTTCTGGCCTGAATCCACCCTAAGGGAATAAACTAGCCTATACATGAGGGGAATGTTGAAATATAAATATAGTGCCTAGCCTTATCCATCAGTTCGAAATTTTGGTTGAGTTGGCTAGTGCAACAATTCAATATGGTGTCAGAGCCAAGAGGTCTCAAGTTCAGGACTCTGCTCGCGCCTTTAAAAAATGATTCCGCGGCCTGCACCGAACCGACTATATGGACTAAAATAACCTAGACGTGAGGGGAGTGTTAAATATAAATATTAAGTCTATCCCTTTTCATCACTTTGAACTTTTGGTTTAATTGGCTAGTGCGTCAATTCAATAAAGCATACTCGACAATGATGGAAAGAATGACTAACAAAGAACAGAGGGCGAATACATGAAGAAAAACGTAAAGAAAATAAAGCGCTTATAGACGTTGAAGTCTTAATCCGCCGAACGCTCGATGACCTAGGAAGAGGCGGATGATGACCCAACCAGTGGAAATGCTCAGACCACGTGCAAAGAAGCCTTTGTCAACTTCAAAAGGGCAGTCCTCGTCGTGATATCATCCGTCAATCGCCGAAGAGTGCCGCATCGTCAGAAAATAGATAGGTCACACTAAACACAAATGACAACTAGAAAGCGGGCCACCACGAAAGAAGGGCCTCTTGTCGTGGCTCGAAGAGTGCCGCATCGTCGGAAAATAGATAGGTCACACTAAACAGAAATGACAACTAGAAAGCGGGCCACCACTAAAGAAGGGCCTCCATGATCGACTACTTTTGCAAGACAAACCTACGTCATGGCAATACCACCGTTGTCCACGAAGACATGCCCATGACGACCAGCTTAAGAGAACCAAGGACCAGAAAGGGAAAGATGCTGAGGCGTCGCTGCCGCCCGATCCGGCAGACATGGCCAAAGTTTTTATGGGAATTCCGACATATTCTCTCGCAAACATACAAGAACTATGAACCCAATTATTTCTCTATACTATGCATTTGGCTGCCTAAAATAACTGACTACACATTGGTTCTCATCCCCAATGTACACATGCTACAATTTGTAAAGAAAAAAGAGTAACAAAAATTAGAAATACTACTCCGTATACATTTATCAATTCCGTCCAAAACTTTGCAGCAATGACGCTGAAAGAATACATGCAAAAGCAACCATTGCTAATTCTACTGGAAACGTACGCCCTTCAAAAAGAGTGTACTACTCTCAGATTTTGAAATATAAAGCACTCAATACCAATACTAGTCACACATTATTTCCAGTTATATAGGAGTAGGATGTCTTCCCTCTCAATCGGAGTCATCCTGAAAGTACGAAATACCAAGCAAAAAAATATTATGGGAAATAATAGAGCAAAATAAAATAGCGAAGTACAAAAGGTCACTTAATTTACAATACCTCACTTATACTATCCCACATAAATGGGAACTCACAATCCTCATGCCCTCCGGTGTACAGACTTTTGCAAGCTGGATGTCTCAAATCCACAGACCCTTGATTCTTACAACCAAAGCAGTGTCCTTCAGAAGCCAATATAAACATATGAAACTTGACTTTCGATATCATCATAAGAGAACAAAATTGTAGCCTATTAACCTTAATAATATTAGTAGCCCAAGCCTACCAAGTCTATGAATTAGTACAACAAATAGTCATAGTTCAATTTAAAAAGCATACCATTGTCATGGCAATCCAAAGGCTTGCAGCAGAGAACATCACAAGTGTCTCCGTTTGGCACCACTTCAGCAAAAAATAAAACCGTGGAATCAGCCTGCTTAGCTGTAAAGTTGAAATGTTCATAGAAGTACTCCAAGCCTCCTTCAACAATGTAGACTTCTTCTTTAATTTTATCAAACACAAAGCGCATTTCCTGAAAACATTTCTCAGGCTACATATAACATGGGAATGTGCTAAAAATAAAGAATTACAAATTAAAAGGTAAAGGGCACAAACCCCAGCAAGATCCTCTTCATTGTTATACTTCTGTAAAGCATATTCCATGAACTTTTTCTTACGATCATCATTCTGCTTTAATATTTCTTTTTTGGAATATTTTTCTTCTTCTACCTTTGGTTTACTTGCTTCATCTTCAAGATGCTTTTCGAATGCTGCCTCCAAATCACTCAACCTCCAAGTTGTTAAATTTCCAAATCTATCGGTAAGAAAAGGATCATCATCGTCATCACTATCATCATTAGAACTGAAACAAAAACAACCAGGAAACATAATTAACAATATAAGTCAGCGAGGGTAAGCAAGCTCAACGGTAGATGAAATATTCTAACTGAAACATTCAGAATTTCTCAAATTAGAAACGACTTCAAACAACTGTTAATTAATAGTACTTCTCCGACCAAACTAAATAGACAACCGCAAGGGGTGAAAGGATTACGGGTATCGAGGAACGACCACAGAGCCATCACCAATATTTTGTCCGTCTTCACCAATATTCTGCTCATCACTGTTATCAGCATCATGCCTGAAATAAAATAAGCAAGCAAGGGTAACAATAGCTATTCACAAGCTCAACGGTAGATGAATAAAGTGATGCAAAAGCCAGGAAATATCACGCATATTACGTTTGGCCGCAGCGCGGCTCCGGCTCCGAGGAGCCCTCCACGGACGAGCAGTGGGGCGGCGTTAAAGAGGGACCAGGAGGAGGAGGTGATGCTCGCCCTGCAGATCGATCATCTTCAGATAAATCTTCCGGCATAGATGGCCGACCTGTCCTCGTAGCCGGCCTGGGACGGTTGGTGCCGTTCGAGGGCTCCATTGCTCCGGAACAAGTGCGGCGCGGAGGCGAAGGCTACAAGTCCGGAACAAGGCTACGGCGAGGAGGAGGCTATATGCTAACCTAGCATAGCAGGTCACGGTGGCGAAGACGAGTTGAGGTTGAGTACGGAGACTGGAAACGATGTAGTGCGTGACGGAGTCCGTGTCTCCCAAGTTTCCAAAACCCGATTCGAACGCACGCTCCACGTATATAAATATACGCGACCCAGGAAGCACAACTCATCGATCGTTTCCAAAGCAACCAAGCGAAACACTCAAACACCTCAAGGTTTTCTCCTGCAGGTCCGTCGGAACTCGAGACTCACCGCATCACCAAGCCGCCGGCCGCCGATCGAGAGAAGATGCAGATCTTCGTGAAGACCCTGACGGGCAAGACCATCACGCTGGAGGTGGAGAGCAGCGACACTATCGACAACGTGAAGGCCAAGATCCAGGACAAGGAGGGCATCCCGCCGGACCAGCAGCGGCTCATCTTTGCCGGGAAGCAGCTCGAGGACGGCCGCACCCTCGCCGACTACAACATCCAGAAGGAGTCGACGCTCCACCTGGTGCTCCGTCTCCGCGGTGGCACCACCATCAAGGTCAAGACCCTCACCGGCAAGGAGATCGAGATCGACATCGAGCCCAACGACACGGTGGACAGGATCAAGGAGCGTGTCGAGGAGAAGGAGGGCATCCCGCCCGTGCAGCAGAGGCTCATCTTCGGCGGCAAGCAGATGGCCGATGACAAGACGGCGCTGGACTACAAGATCAAGGGCGGCGACGTGCTCCACCTCGTCCTCGCGCTCAGGGGCGGCGCTTGCTAGCTAGAGGGGGTTGGGTTTAATAAGGGTTTAGTAGCTTTAGTTTTGTTACGTAGTAGCACTATTAAGATTTTGGTAATTTGAAGAAATAGAGCTGTTTTTGTTGATACGTACGTGTATTTTGATTTTGGTTTAGTAGCTTTAGTTTTGTTGCACAGTACTATTATGATTTTTGCAATTTGAAGAATAGAGCTGTTTTTATTGACATGTGTATTTTGGGTACTACTCCCTCCGTTCATTTTTATAAGACGTTTTAGTGTTTAGTAGGTTCATCTACTTTAGTATGTATATCTAGTCTACTTTTAGTGTATAGATTCATTCATTAGAGTATGTATCTAGTTAACTTTGAAAAGTCTAAAATGTCTTAGGGTTTGCATATGTCTCAGTTGGCTGAGAATTTCTTAAGTCTCAATCACCTAAACAAGTGCAACTGCAGTTCAAAAAACTGTGCAACTCGAACGAGTTGCATTTTTCTGGCAGAAAAGTGCAATTGCACATTTCTCTCAGAAAAGTGCAACTCATGCACATTTTTGTGGGTGACTGAGACATAAGAAAAAATCAGGCGCCTGAGAATTTCTTAAGTCTAAATCACCTCAGAAAAAGTGCAACTGCAGTTCAAAAAAAAGTGCAACTAGAACGAAGAAAAGTACAATTGCATATTTCTCCCAAAAAAGTGCAACTCATGCACATTTTTGTGGGTGACTGAGACATAAGAAAAAATCAGGCGCCTGAGAATTAGCAAATCCGAATGTCTTATATTTGTGCACAAAGGGAGTAGGTCCGTAATTTATGTGCCTACCATCTTTTAGACTGCATAATACTCTGCCCCATTCGTTCTCTTATAACAAATCAAAGAGTTGTCATTTAGAATTCTTTTGCTCTTGAAAGTTTGTTCTGAGCCAAGGCATATTGTTCCTTTTTTTGGTGGTACATTGGCCAGTGGCATATGGATGCGAGCCTTTTTGTATGGGCACCCTTTTATGATGGCCACCGTGATAATATTGTTGTGATGGCTACTGTTTTGTGTGTAAGACTGACGGAGTCCTCATTATGTTGCGGATACTGCTTCAGTCTATGCAAGCTCGGTTGAACCTTATCTCGAAAAGTTACTTGGCCAATGCTATACCACATGCATATTCATACATTAAGCAGCGACATCTACAGCCCCTAGGTTAAGCCTTGCTTAAACCACTCCAGAGCAAATTTAAGCCTCGCACCTCAAAACCATGCATGTGCTCATGTAGGATTATATGAAAAAGAATTAATCATCCAGTTACCACAAGGCAAAAGAAAGGATCATCCAGTTACCACAAGGCAAAGGAATGATTCATAAAAACAAGTTGATGTTGTAGACACACTTAGGTGTTTATGCATGACTCTTCACAATGAATACCACTTTTTTTGTTATATCATATCAGAATGGTGTTGGTCATGCACAAATGCATAGTACTGAGAACCGATGTCTAGCACCAAAAACAAAAAGGCTTTCAAACAGAAGTACTCATATTTCATAGAAAACGACCAGGAACAAATATTTATAGAAACAAAGAAATGACATTATGTTATCTTCAACGTACACTGCAGAATCTCCCACATAAATTCTATCTCCGTCTCATTTATAGTTCTCTTTGAAGATTTCTCTTGATCTTCGTGATCATCTCGTACCCATGCCAGCTACAAAACTATGGGAAATGGATCATCCATATCTAACATTCCAAAGTTTGGATATAAGCCACCGATTAAACATGATTACTTTGTTCTAGTGAATAAATATACGCTAGGTTAGCACCAACATGCAAAATAAAACATTGCTCTTTCCAACTAAAAATAAAATAAAAATGGCAATGAAGAAATTCAAAGAGAGCAACAATATCAAGTTAAAATATATTACTTGTCTAAAATCTTATAAATTTTGTTAGATAATACATTGTTCCCGTCCTGCAAATGACCTAACTGAAAACGCTTTAGGCTTTCCTATCAGTTTTGATTCTACACAACAATATATGATAATTGGTATTTATAATACACACGTGTGCGCTTGGAGCAGCCAAAGTGTCATACTGGTCAACACAATATATTTAGCCGATAGTAAGCACTCACGACCTAGAATCGTGGTCGATCCATAGAAACGATCGTCCCGGTCCCCGAGAGCAGGAGCGTATCTGTAACGTCCCGACCCCGGAATTATACGGAGAGGCTATGTAATTGGCACAACCATCAAGGTATAACACAGAGATCGAGACTTGTGGAACAAACTGGCACATCGCATGACTCTACGACACAAAACATATAGCAACTCATATAACGAGAAGAATACAAATATTACACAGCAAAAGGATCACAGATCCAACAATTCATCAAACGGAAGCGGGTAGTGTTGTCTAACAACAAGAAGCAAATATATGGCCTAAGAGGCCTACAATAAATATTCACCCAAGCCAGCTTGTTCCACGGTCCCAAGCTGCCACCTGGGAACCCCAGACTAGTAGTCGACGTCAACGAAGAACCCACCTAGCTGCTCGGTGTCGTCCTCCTCTGAAAGACAAAATCATAGAGGCAACAAAGAGAGACTGAGTACGATGTACTCGCAAGTTTAGTAGGGCGATATAGGCCCAATGACTGACAGAGGCTCTAAAGCTGTTTATGTATTTCTTTTGCATAAAGCTAGTTTTAATAAACCGAAAATGTAAAATGACACATGGCATTCGTCTACTCAGAATATTTTTATAAAGGGTAAGAGAGTCACATTTTCATCTTCAGTTCTCGACGAACCTACTTGCAACCATCACCACTCATCTCACACAAAGGCACTCCCTCGACTCACCCTCGAGGAAATGAACCTTTAGCACAAGTTGATTATGCAACCTTTAGCTGCCATATCAATTAGGTTAACGTTATCTATGAGCTAATCCGCCTTTCCCAAGAGTTTGTCCATAACCGTGGACACGGCTTTTCGAAAAGATTAACCCTGCAGGGGTGTACTATTTTACCCATTGGTACCGTCCGGCTCACCTAGTTGGCCCTCTTCCGGGGAAGACCGGCGAGCGGGCGCGGTTAGACCTTTACAATGCATGAGGCTTACTCAAGGATCATCAGTGGTGGAAGGACAGGTTCAGTGCTCCCAGCGCCCTGCCCCACCATCACGTCCTAAACACCATCATCCTCGTTCCTTTTTCCACTCACACCACACCCGCGCAAATGGAAATAGCAAACTAGAGGACCCTTGACAAGCCCCTCACAAATTATTCGGTCAGCGAGGCGCCCATACACCCACCAATGGAAGCAAGCTCGGTTCTTGGTTCTAGCTAAAAGCACTCTCAGCCTAGGCGACAAGAATGAGGCAAACCACCCTCCCCGAGGGCAACTCATCCAAGCCTTTAGCAATTTAAGTAAGCATCACATTTACCCACCATACCCGAATCATTCCATCAACATCAATAATGGTGGAATTAACAACGGACATAAAGCATATCTAAGCATGGCTAAGCATAGCTAAGCATATGAATACAACAATTCTATCTTTATCTCGGCCAACACTTCAACCCTAGGCTTCATAGGTAGGGATACATGTGACTGGCTCGGGGAAGAACATGCATTCATAGGATATTCTAATATTTACCAAAAGAGACATTTGAACCGCATGCAATATTAGGGTGGATAAAGTAATTTGATAAAAGCATAGGATGCTAGATGCCAAGAAGGTTAGGTTATCTCTTGCCTTGCTGCCCGGTCGTGAAGTACTGCTCGTCGGGGTAAGTAGAGGGACCCTCGACTCCGGGATCTATCGATACCCAAAGAGAAATACAAAGAACACATAAATCACAAGAACACAAGGTGCAATGCTCAATCACATGATGACATGTCAAATTGATGCAAGGATATTATTATATAAATTAAAGGCACAATTAAATGGGGAGCCAAATAATTAGTGAAATTATTTGGGATCAACCCCATATTTATCTTAGTGACCACAAACTTATAAATTATCGAATTATTATAGAAGTGGCTCAAATGTGCATGAACATGACATGCATGGATAGGATTTGTCATTCCGATCATTTTGATACCTTATTCATAATTTTCGGAGCACCGATGAATAAATAGCGAATTCAATTATCTAAATGAATTTACGCCTTTTATCAAGTTATGAAGAACATCAATTAAGTATTTGTGATTATGATCTGACATTAGCATAGTTGGATAGGCTTTGAATTGCTGATCAGATTGATATATCATTCCCAAGATTTGACTTAACATTTTAAAAGTTATTAAACATTCAAAACAGAAATTAACACAGTTTTCCGGAACTTCCGGTAAGTGGGTCGGTAGTACCGGTGTAGCGGTACTACCGGTCCTACTTCCGCTTATGGTTCGAAATGTCCAGTACCGAATAAGAAAACTTCCGGCTCTACTTCCGGTTTTACTTCCGCTTAACAACGGCAGGATCCAGTACCGAAAGTGATAACCGGTACTACCGCTGCTACTTCCGGTCCAAGGAATTTGAGCACGGCAACGGCGGGAACTCGCGGTGACCGCGGAGACGGCGGCGAGCGTGCGTGCACGCGTGCGTGCGGTGCGCTTGCGTGTGTGAGCACGTGGACTGCTGGGGACTAAAACGAGGCGGCACCGCGACTATTAGGTCGCCGGAACGACGGAGGGGTGGCGATCGGCGGCGAGTGCTAACCGAGCCACGGCGAAATCGGTGCTAGAGGGGGAGAGAAGGAGAGCGACGGCGCTCAAAAGGGAGAGCGGCTCACCAGCAACGCAACGAGGTCGCCGACGGGGTGCGGGGAGGTCGAGGCCGGCCGCGATTTGGTTCGAGGCGCGGCGGCCGGTGCAGAGGAAGGAGAGGGTCCGACGGCGAGTCCGAGATCCTCGGCTTGATTCCTCCGGCTAGGACGACGAGGGCGACGAGGCGGAGCTAACGGTGGCTTCAACTCGAGCTGGGGCGGCCGGAATCGACGGCGGCGTGCTCGGCACCCAGGGCGGCGGCGGCGACGCACGGGAGCTCGCTAGGGTTAGGGTTAGGGCTCCGCGTGTAGGGAAAAGGATCGAGGAGAGAGAGGGGAGCAGGTGAGGGTCACGGGGCTCCACTTAACCTAGGGGGCACTGCAGCGCGAGGGGAGCAGGTGCGGGTCGGCCATGGCGACAGTGCGCGCCACTGTCGCCACAGAGGTGATGGCGACCCGGTATTTCCGGTCCAGAGACCGGTAGTTCCGGTGACCAGAAACAAAACAGCAAAGCCCTTTCTATTTGGATAGCAAAACAATTTCAGAAAATTATACAAAAATTCTGGGAACCTCTCCACAAGATAAACAACTCACCAAACAAAAGTTTGGACTATTGAGCAAGGTGGCAAAGCTCATAACTAAACAAAAGCTAGAACCTCATTTCAAGGCATAGGAAAAAGGGAACACATTGGAGACCAACCATTTGGTTCTTAGCACTTGAGGTGAACTTAGGGATTGTGTTGGACCATAAGGTAACCTGTCATGTTAAGGGTTGTACCATTCTTTGCATTTCAAGAAATAAAGGTTTGGCTTCCCTCTCTTTATTGTTTCCCATTTGTTGTTTGTTAACACAAGCAATTTAAAGAGATGCCATGATGCAAACATGAAAGCAAAAGTGGAAAAATTATTGGTATTTTTCATTACCAAGCTAGGGCTGTTACAAATCTACCCCCCTTACAGGAATCTCGTCCCGAGATTCTAGGCTTGAGTGAAGAAGGCGGGGTATTCCTGATGAAGACTAGTTTCTCGCTCCCATGTGGCTTCTTCTTCGGAATGGTTGGACCATTGGACCTTGAGAAACTTGATGGAATTGTTGCGGGTTTTCCTCTCCGCTTCATCCAAGATGCGGATAGGATGCTCGCGATAGGTCAAGTCCTCCTGAATGTCCAATGCCTCATGATCAACCCCACGGATGGGATCCTTGAAGCACCGGCGGAGTTGGGAAACATGGAACACATCATGGACATCCGGGAAGTTGGAGGGCAACTCAAGTTGATAGGAGAGATCTCCTCGCTTGGCTAGGATGGTGAAAGGGCCAACATAGCGAGGGGATAATTTACCCTTGATTCCGAAGCGACAAACGCCTCGGAGAGGAGAGACTCGGAGATAGGCCTTGTCACCAATTTCATAGTGAACCTCTTGATGGTGCTTGTCATAGTAGCTTTTCTGACGGGATTGAGCGGCTTTGAGGTGCTCTCGAATGACACGGACTTTCTCTTCGGCTTCATTGATCAGATCAGGACCGAAGAGTGACCTCTCCCCGGTTTCAGACCAATTGAGGGGAGTCCGGCACTTTCTCCCATATAGGACCTCGAAAGGAGCCATTTGCAAGCTGGCTTGATAGCTATTGTTGTAGGAGAACTCGGCGAGAGGGAGGTATTTTTCCCAACTCTTACCGAAAGAGATGACACAAGCCCGAAGCATGTCCTCAAGAACTTGATTTACTCTTTCAGTTTGACCGTCGGTTTGAGGGTGGTAGGCGGTGCTGAAGTTGAGACGGGTTCCAAGAGCCTTTTGGAAACTTTGCCAAAACTTGGACGTAAATAAGCTTCACGGTCGGAGATGATCCTCAAAGGAACCCCGTGCAAGGGAACAATCCGGGCCATATAGAGCTCGGCCAATTGAGCGGAATTGATATCCTCTCGAACTGGGAGGAAATGGGCGACTTTGGATAGACGGTCAATGACGACCCAAATGGCATTGTTACCCTTTTGTGATCTCGGAAAGCCGGTGATAAAATCCATACCAACTTCATCCCACTTCCACTCGGGAATGGCTATGGGGCGGAGGGTACCGGCTGGCCTTTGATGTTCTGCTTTCACTCGGCGACATACGTCGCATTCAGCAACATACTCGGCGATCTCGCGCTTCATGCAAGACCACCAGAATTGAGGGCGAAGATCTTGGTACATTTTTGTGCTACCCGGGTGAATAGAGATGGGTGACTCATGAGCTTCAGAAAGGATCAACTCCCTCATATTTCCACTCTTGGGCACCACTAGACGGTCACCAAAATAGACCACACCATTGTCATCAACCAAGAAACAGGCCGCCTTCCCATTAGCTTTCTTTTCTTTGATCTCGAGGATTTCAGCGTCATTTTGCTGGGCGGCCTTGATATCCTCCTCGAGAGTGGATTTGATCTCAAGATTGGCTAGAAAACCCGAAGGAACAATTTCTAGATTCAATTTAGCAAATTCCTCGTGGAGAGCCGGTTGCGCCTTTTCAACCATCACGGTATTGCAATAGGCTTTGCGGCTCAGAGCATCCGCCACGACATTTGCCTTGCCGGGCTGATAATTTAGAGTCACGTCATAGTCTTTTATCAATTCCAGCCATCTCCTCTGCCTTAAGTTCAGATCCGGCTGGGTGAAGAGATATTTCAGGCTTTGATGGTCGGAGTAGATCTCGCAACGGTTGCCCAAGAGGTAGGGCCTCCATTGCTTCAGAGCATGTACCACAGCGGCAAGCTCCAAATCATGAGTTGGATAATTTTGCTCGTGTGGCTTGAGTTGACGGGAAGCATAGGCGACCACATGGCCCTCTTGCATCAAAACACAGCCCAAGCCCTGGAGTGAGGCATCACAATAGACGACAAAGTCCTTGTCGGTATCGGGAAGGACAAGTACCGGGGTGGTGGTGAGCTTGACCTTGAGGGTTTGGAAACTCTCTTCAGCCTTATCTGACCACACAAATGGTTTGCCTTTCTTGAGGAGTTCAGTCAGCGCCTTGGCTATCTTGGAGAAGCCCTCAATGAATCGACGGTAATAACCCGCCAATCCAAGGAAGCTTCAGATATCTTTGACGGATTTGGGAGTTGGCCAATCCAGGATTGCCTGAATCTTGTCTGGTATCACCGCTACTCCAGCAGCGGACACCACATGACCGAGAAAGATGAGCTCCTTTAGCCAAAACTCACATTTAGAGAACTTGGCATAGAGGCGATGATCACGGAGCTTGGTCAAAACTAGCCGAAGGTGTTCAGCATGTTCGTCTTCTGTCTTGGAGTACACAAGGATGTCATCGATGTAAATGATGACGAACTTGTCGAGGTACTCGTGGAAGATGGAGTTCATCAGCCTCATGAATGTAGCCGGGGCATTTGTGAGGCCAAAGGACATGACGGTATACTCATATAACCCATAGCGGGTAGTGAAGGCCGTCTTCGGAATATCCTCCTTTCGGATTTTTATTTGATGGTAGCCTGACCTCAAATCCATCTTGGAGAATACCGTGGCACCAGCCAGTTGATCGAACAAGTCGGTTATTCGAGGAATTGGATCCTTGTTCTTGATGGTCACCGCATTAAGAGGGCGGTAGTCAACGACCAGACGAGGAACATTTGTATCCCTCTTCTTGACAAAGATGACCGGGCAGCCCCAAGGCGAGCTACTCGGCCGGATAAATTCTTTTTCCAACAGCTCATCTAGTTGCTTTTTCAATTCAGCTAGTTCTTCCGTTGGCATGCGGTAGGGCGTCTTGGAAACTGGGGCGGTTCCCGGAACCAACTCAATCACAAACTCCACGCTGCGATCGGGTGGCATGCCGGGCAATTCCTCCGGAAAGACATCGGGGAAATCACACACCACAGCGACTTCAGACATATCAGGCGGGGTGATTCCTTCCAGGAAATAAAGACTGATCTCCGGCGATAGAGGAGTGGCTGCGGAAGGAGTTGCAGAAGTTGGGGACCAGTAACGCACTTCCCCATACCTTGGGTGGAACACTGTGACAGTCTTGGCAGCACAATCCAGGTTGGCCTGATATTTCACTAGCCAATCCATGCCCAGAATAACATCGATACCCTCTGACCTCAGGGCTATCAAAGAGAACGGAAAAGGGACTGACCCTATGGCTATTTGAACATCGGGAGATATCCAATTGGTACGCCAACTAGAGCCTGGGGTCTTGACCACTAACGGGGGATCCATCATTGCAAACGGTATTTGATGATTGTGTGCATATGATATGGATATGAACGAATGCGAAGCTCCAGAATCAAATAATACTGAAGATGGATATGTATTGATTTGAAGCGTACCCATGAGAACTCCGGGGTCCTCCTCAACGCCTTCAGCCGAGACGTGGTTCAGGCGGCCACGGCTGATAGTGGTAGCCTTGGCGGCTGGGGTAGAGGGTGCTGGTGCAGGTGCTGAGGGAGCCGGTGCCTTCTGGGGACACTCCCTGGAGTAGTGCCCCGGCTGGCCACAAGCGAAGCAAGTGAGCCCCGGTGGCGCAGGTAGTCGAGGCCGAAAACCGCCTCCAGCCGCACCCAAGGTCGAAGTAGCTGGGCGAGGCGGAGGTGGCAGGTACCCGGTGGGCTTCGGTGCGAAGGACGCCTTTGGCACGGCGCTGAAAGGCACGAAGACCTTGCGCTTCTTGCCCTCGGAGGAGGAGGAGCCCTGGTGGTCAGCTGGAGCTGGCCTCTTAGAAGCCTCCAGCTCCTTCCTACCCTGCTCCATGGTGAGGGCCTGGTTGTAGAGCTCTTGGTAGGAGGTGAACTTGAAGGGTAGGAGCTCGTATCGGAGACGAGGTGCGAGCCCCTTGCGGAAGAGGTATTGCTTGTCCTCATCATTCGTCACGTCCCGAGGGGCGTAACGGGAGAGGTGGTTGAACTCCCGTCCATAGGACTGGACGTCCATGCATCCCTGGGTTAAGTCCAGGAACTCCCGCCTCTTGAGCTCGAGGATGGGCTTGGGGATGTACGCCGCACGGAAGGCGGTGCGGAACTCCTCCCAAGTGACAACATGGCCCGCGGCAACCATCGCCACATGGCTCTCCCACCAGGAGCCGGCGGCTCCTTCCAGTAGGTAGGTGGCGAAGTTGACATGTTCCGCCGCAGGAACGTGGAGAGCGGCAAACTTGCGCTCGATCGCCCGAAGCCAATCATCCGCATCAAGCGGCTCCTTAGCTTCAGAAAAGGTGGGAGGTTGGGACCACAAGAATTGGTTGAGAGTGGTGCAGTCCGTGTTCCTCCTGGCCCCTTGCTGGACCAGCTGCTCTAGCAACAGCTCATTGCGCAGGCGGTTTTGTTCAATAGCCATCATAACCTCCGCCATTGAGGGTGGCGGTGGTGGATCAGGGTTGCTATGTTCCCCACGACGGGTAGGAGCCATTCTGAAGAATTGGAACAACGGCAAGTTAGTAACCAATTCTGACAGATAAGGTAGATCATTGGTTACTTCCAGATATAGATATTTAAGAAGCAATAAACACCGAAGACAGATTTAGGCAACCACGGTGACATCACGTCATCGAGGCGATATCAAACGGATATAACGGACTCGAGGCATAACTGGACGGTAAGAACCCAAACCCCGAGAACCTAAACATCGACACCAAGCATAAACAAAAAAATAGAGGTAGGAAATCAGAGTAGAGCGAGTTGGATGAGGAGTAAAAAGAATCCTAAGAAGGTTTTCACAACTCATCTTTAGGTCAAAATAGTTTTCACTAGACTCGACATCGACCAAAAGAAAGGGTTTCCTACAGGCAGTCCTGCTCTGATACCAACTTGTAATGCCCCGACCCCGGAATTATACAGAGAGGCTATGTAATTGGCACAACCATCAAGGTATAACACAGAGATCGAGACTTGTGGAACAAACTGGCACATCGCATGACTCTACGACACAAAACATATAGCAACTCATATAACGAGAAGAATACAAATATTACACAGCAAAAGGATCACAGATCCAACAATTCATCAAACGGAAGCGGGTAGTGTTGTCTAACAACAAGAAGCAAATATATGGCCTAAGAGGCCTACAATAAACATTCACCCAAGCCAGCTTGTTCCACGGTCCCAAGCTGCCACCTGGGAACCCCAGACTAGTAGTCGACGTCAACGAAGAACCCACCTAGCTGCTCGGTGTCGTCCTCCTCTGAAAGACAAAATCATAGAGGCAGCAAAGAGAGACTGAGTACGATGTACTCGCAAGTTTAGTAGGGCGATATAGGCCCAATGACTGACGGAGGCTCTAAAGCTGTTTATGTATTTCTTTTGCATAAAGCTAGTTTTAATAAACCGAAAATGTAAAATGACACATGGCATTCGTCTACTCAGAATATTTTTATGAAGGGTAAGAGAGTCACATTTTCATCTTCGGTTCTCGACGAATCTACTTGCAACCATCACCAGTCATCTCACACAAAGGCACTCCCTCGACTCACCCTCGAGGAAATGAACCTTTAGCACAAGTTGATTATGCAACCTTTAGCTGCCATATCAATTAGGTTAACGTTATCTATGAGCTAATCCGCCTTTCCCAAGAGTTTGTCCATAACCGTGGACACGGCTTTTCGAAAAGATTAACCCTGCAGGGGTGTACTATTTTACCCATTGGTACCGTCCGGCTCACCTAGTTGGCCCTCTTCCGGGGAAGACCGGCGAGCGGGCGCGGTTAGACCTTTACAATGCATGAGGCTTACTCAAGGACCATCAGTGGCGGAAGGACAGGTTCAGCGCTCCCAGCGCCCTGCCCCACCGTCACGTCCTAAACACCATCATCCTCGTTCCTTTTTCCACTCACACCACACCCGCGCAAATGGAAATAGCAAACTAGAGGACCCTTGACAAGCCCCTCACAAATTATTCGGTCAGCGAGGCGCCCATACACCACCAATGGAAGCACGCTCGGTTCTTGGTTCTAGCTAAAAGCACTCTCAGCCTAGGCGACAAGAATGAGGCAAACCACCCTCCCCGAGGGCAACTCATCCAAGCCTTTAGCAATTTAAGTAAGCATCACATTTACCCACCATACCCGAATCATTCCATCAACATCAATAATGGTGGAATTAACAACGGACATAAAGCATATCTAAGCATGGCTAAGCATAGCTAAGCATATGAATACAACAATTCTATCTTTATCTCGGCCAACACTTCAACCCTAGGCTTCATAGGTAGGGATACATGTGATTGGCTCGGGGAAGAACATGCATTCATAGGATATTCTAATATTTACCAAAAGAGACATTTGAACCGCATGCAATATTAGGGTGGATAAAGTAATTTGATAAAAGCATAGGATGCTAGATGCCAAGAAGGTTAGGTTATCTCTTGCCTTGCTGCCCGGTCGTGAAGTACTGCTCGTCGGGGTAAGTAGAGGGACCCTCGACTCCGGGATCTATCGATACCCAAAGAGAAATACAAAGAACACATAAATCACAAGAACACAAGGTGCAATGCTCAATCACATGATGACATGTCAAATTGATGCAAGGATATTATTATATAAATTAAAGGCACAATTAAATGGGGAGCCAAATAATTAGTGAAATTATTTGGGATCAACCCCATATTTATCTTAGTGACCACAAACTTATAAATTATCGAATTATTATAGAAGTGGCTCAAATGTGCACGAACATGACATGCATGGATAGGATTTGTCATTCCGATCATTTTGATACCTTATTCATAATTTTCGGAGCACCGATGAATAAATAGCGAATTCAATTATCTAAATGAATTTACGCCTTTTATCAAGTTATGAAGAACATCAATTAAGTATTTGTGATTATGATCTGACATTAGCATAGTTGGATAGGCTTTGAATTGCTGATCAGATTGATATATCATTCCCAAGATTTGACTTAACATTTTAAAAGTTATTAAACATTCAAAACAGAAATTAACACAGTTTTCCGGAACTTTCGGTAAGTGGGTCGGTAGTACAGGTGTAGCGGTACTACCGGTCCTACTTCCGCTTATGGTTCGAAATGTCCAGTACCGAATAAGAAAACTTCCGGCTCTACTTCCGGTTTTACTTCCGCTTAACAACGGCAGGATCCAGTACCGAAAGTGATAACCGGTACTACCGCTGCTACTTCCGGTCCAAGGAATTTGAGCACGGCAACGGCGGGAACTCGCGGTGACTGCGGAGACGGCGGCGAGCGTGCGTGCACGCGTGCGTGCGGTGCGCTTGCGTGTGTGAGCACGTGGACTGCTGGGGACTAAAACGAGGCGGCGCCGCAACTATTAGGTCGCCGGAACGACGGAGGGGCGGCGACCGGCGGCAAGTGCTAACCGAGCCACGGCGAAATCGGTGCTAGAGGGGGAGAGAAGGAGAGCGACGGCGCTCAAAAGGGAGAGCGGCTCACCAGCAACGCAACGAGGTCGCCGACGGGGTGCGGGGAGGTCGAGGCCGGCCGCGATTTGGTTCGAGGCGCGGCGGCCGGTGCGGAGGAAGGAGAGGGTCCGGCGGCGAGTCCGAGATCCTCGGCTCGATTCCTCCGGCTAGGACGACGAGGGCGACGAGGCGGAGCTAACGGTGGCTTCAACTCGAGCTAGGGCGACCGGAATCGACGGCGGCGTGCTCGGCACCCAGGGCGGCGGCGGCGACGCACGGGAGCTTGCTAGGGTTAGGGTTAGGGCTCCGCATGTAGGGAAAAGGATCGAGGAGAGAGAGGGGAGCAGGTGAGGGTCACGGGGCTCCACTTAACCTAGGGGGCACTGCAGCGCGAGGGGAGCAGGTGCGGGTCGGCCATGGCGACAGTGCGCGCCACTGTCGCCACAGAGGTGACGGCGACCCGGTACTTCCGGTCCAGAGACCGGTAGTTCCGGTGACCAGAAACAAAACAGCAAAGCCCTTTCTATTTGGATAGCAAAACAATTTCAGAAAATTATACAAAAATTCTGGGAACCTCTCCACAAGATAAACAACTCACCAAACAAAAGTTTGGACTATTGAGCAAGGTGGCAAAGCTCATAACTAAACAAAAGCTAGAACCTCATTTCAAGGCATAGGAAAAAGGGAACACATTGGAGACCAACCATTTGGTTCTTAGCACTTGAGGTGAACTTAGGGATTGTGTTGGACCATAAGGTAACCTGTCATGTTAAGGGTTGTACCATTCTTTGCATTTCAAGAAATAAAGGTTTGGCTTCCCTCTCTCTATTGTTTCCCATTTGTTGTTTGTTAACACAAGCAATTTAAAGAGATGCCATGATGCAAACATGAAAGCAAAAGTGGAAAAATTATTGGTATTTTTCATTACCAAGCTAGGGCTGTTACAGTATCAAATACTAAAATAAGTTTGTAACTTCAATGCCATTGTGTCACGTATAAATACTATTCACTATTTATAAACTATAGAAGTCGAACTCAGTTTAAATGAACAATTACACACGACTGATCAATACAACGCATCACATAAGAACAAACAAATTAGATCGGCAGTGAAAAGTTTAATTTGTCTGGATATTTCTCATATGGATGCTAACGAATGTTATATTAAAAGAATTGCTAGACATATTTTCAATATTTTTATTTTATGCATAACATCTTATTTGAGAAACTAACAATATAATTTGTATATATCATGTTATACAGAGGGCGTGAGGTGATCATATATAATAATTTAATTTTGTGTGTGCAAAAATAGTAGAACAAATAATATTTACGTGCGTGGGTGATTGCTATAAGCAATGCTATTTTATTAGCAAGTATAGATCAGCAATAGATTATCAACTTATTACTAAATACACTATAATTTGTAAACCGTATTTAACTACAGAAAAATTATCATGCCATATGTTCATTTGATACACCAGAAGTTTCTAAATATTTGATTACATAATCATATACTATACATCTCTATTATGATATTTATAAGGTTGGATGCTATGATCTCTCCAATATTTAGTAACACTAAATATAGAGAAGAACATTCACACATAACATACATATATGATGCATAATTCATCATTCAACGCGGATTTGCTAACTACATGGCTACCTGTGCATACGGTGCCCGCCCTCGGATTGTGGGCGCAGTGCTCCGCCTAGATGAAACAGCGCCGAAGCATGCCGTCAGTTTGCGTGACGGCCGTTGGCTCCCGTCTGGTTTTTGCAGTGCCACCCGTACCTGTGATCGCGTTCCACAACATTTTCGCGGCGTAAACTTGCATGGCTAAGGTTGTCCCCCACTTGACACCTCACACCATAAAGGTTTCTCCTCCACCTGACACCACACACCATTAAGATTTCCCCAAATCCATAAGGTATAGTGACCCGCGCGAGAAAAGAGTATATGCGGCTGATTACGTTCCCGCGCAAAAAAAAAAAGCCATGCAGCACCTTTCTTCCTCTCTTCTCCTATCTTACATAAAGTAGTTGATCGTCTATCGGGGCAGAAAGCAAAGACTAGCTGATCACCACCTTACTTTGGCTGGTACGGAGTTAGCAGACAGTTCACGAGTATGGCGACCGGGATTTCTTTTGTCCTAGCTACATGATTTCTTTTGAGGTCTATTGAAAAACAAAATGTATGGCGATCAGGAAATAAGATGAAGAATAAAAAGTATAGCAGTGTTGTGGACATGATTATTTGAGTTTCGACAACCCTAAAATCGAAAGAGAAGAAATTTTGTGCGTAGTTGATCTTCCTCTCTTTCACAATGCTTACTAGCTGATCACCACCTTACTTTGGCTGCTACAGTGAGCAGAGAAATCTTAATGGCCGTGGTGGCGTGCTGGCATGGGACGGCAACATGCAAACGCGAAAGTGCAATGGAGTGTGGAAGGACAATACTATAATAAAGAAGTGTTGCATGGATGTGCTCTCGGTGTGACGGCGTCGTGCTCTCCCGTTTGCTTTCAATCCATCTAGTAAGCTACCGTGTGCTCTCTTAAAACGATCGGATGGTTGGATGTGGGTGCACAGCTAGCCACCATGTTAGCCAGCTATTTCCCATTCATCATTTGTAAAAAAAATAAGGAGGTGTGCATTTCCCGTTGTGTATTCACAGATTTATAGTGGTTTTGTATCTTCTTAAGAGGATAATATATCACAATTTTTTTGCGCAATTTAGATATATTGTTTGGTTAACAATGCTAACTATGTAGTACAAAGTATATATTTGTTCAAAACACAATATGATTACAAAATTAATATAGTATAAAATTTTAGTATAATAATATTTTGTATATTCACCCAGGATCCAAGTAACAGCTCTGCCTGAAATTGATGATTCAAAAGCTACATCAGCAATTATTGTTACTACAGTGTCTAACCAATGTTGCATCAACATAAGCATTTAAAATAGTCATAATTGATATGGGTGTAAGAAGTGTTGTTCTTGTGACATAGAGGAGACTATAGAACACTTGTTTCTCACGTGTCCATTTGGCAGGATTATTTGGCGAAAATTCATTTTTGTTTACAATATTCTACCTCCAACCAATATAACAAATATGTTGGGAATTAGCTAAATGGAGTTGATAAAAATACTAATGCTAGAATACACATTGGTGTTTCAGCTTTATGTTGGGACATTTGGCCATGTGTATATAGAGCAGGGATTTGGATTTCGCCCGAGAAAAATGAAATTTGGCCATTTCAGTCATGACCGGGAAATGTATTTACCAGACGAAAACTTTTGAATTTTAGGAAAGTTTGGTAAAATAAATTCAAAACTTTGAAATTTAGCTTAAATATGTTCGAAAATTAAATTTTTGGTCAAATTTCATTTAATTTTCATTCTAAGTTTCAAATTTTGGTTCTTCCTTTTCGTCCGAGATTTCACCGAAATTTCGGAAATCTCCGAATTTCGGCAATTTCGTTCAAAACAGGTAAATTTTCAAAAACGAAATCCAAAACCTTGATATAGAGACAAAGAAACGACATGTGTATACTGAGGCTAGAATACAAAGGCATGTGTATAAATATACGGGAAATCTATTCAGAAGCTGCTTCCACCGGGCAAAACGCGACGCAGCTTCGCAAGCCGTCGGATCGCGGGCAAACGGTCGAGATTGAATCACCGAAACAACCAAAAGTGTTGACCTTATCACTAGTAGGAAAAAGGCTATCAGTGGCGCACCGTTTTTTAATTCTGTGGCGCACGGCTGGTCGCCACTGAATCGCCGCCACTAAATTATTTTTCTGTGGCGCACCTTGTCCGTGCGCCACAGAAAGTTAAAATTTCTGTGGCGCACCGCAGCTGGTGCGCCACAGAAAGGCCTCGGCTGGTATCAGCATATATATTCTGTGGCGCACCTCTGACTGGTGCGCCACAGAAATATATGCGCCACAAAAACTTTAGACAGTGCGCCACAAAAATGTGAATCAGAAAAAATCGATTTTTCTGTACAAATACAATTATACAGAATTAATTATAGATATTTATATAGAAATACAGGTATATTAATTTGACAGGTAAATGAAAACACATTAATCACATATATATTACTTAGTGCCCGACATACATATATATGTACATATAGTCACAAAGTGGCGAATGTAGTACATCGGCGTCATGATACAAAAGTTCATCGCTATTACATTACAAAAGTTCATCGCTATCAAAAGTAGTACATCGGCGATGATGATGGTGAGCAAGGGCGGGAGCATGATCATGATCGAGTCTTCTTCGGTAGCGGCGCCGGGAACGGTTTAAAGCCGTCTTTCGTCGTCCACGTCCTAGAGTCATTCTGCAGCTCTAGTCGTTCTTCGATCTCCCTCTGATGCATCCCTAAAGATGGATTGGGATATATGTTGGTTAGTGATATAAACAGGGTATAATGTATTCATGTAAGTAGAGGAAAGAACACAATCAATATAACAATGTTGCATGGATGGAAATCATATGGCTATCCTATTTGGGTTTCAAAGCATAGCATATATATATAATATATAACCCTACACACATGCACTTCTACAAAATATACACTAGTATTTCTTAGCAAGGCTATCTTTTATAACACATCCTACCTCTGGGGTAGTGGTAGGACCTTGCCGTGTGAATGACATCTTCGACGATGATCGTTGATAACTGCATCCGGATGCGATGGAACTCTTGTCTATAATCAGCATCAGTGAGATCATCTGTCTTCTTTACCCATTCCTGGAGACTAGATGGAAGCTTCGTTAGCTCTGCATCCCGGACAAGCGCTTTAAGGTGATGGAGGGCGTAGAAGGCATCCATATTGCTGCCAGGCAGCTGCTTGACGCAATTGAATCCGGTCCCATGCTTGAACTTGTGTGTGTTGTCCTTCGTGACAGATTGTGAGTTCTTTTCGAAGTGGCCTCCCTTTCGGGCATAGCCCTCGAGAGCCTCATCGAGAACACTCTTTATTCTGGTGTAATCTCTCTTCATGTTCTGATTCCCCACGTCGAGATAACAGGCAATGGACCACCTCGGGGATAGGACGATGAGTGCGCAGTACTTGTCCCTGCTCAACACAATTGAAATGGAATGTTGGACAAAAGATCAGCAATGGAAGAAATCCATAAGAAGGCATAAGATACGACGGTGGCGAGCGGATGTGTACTTACTCGAAAAAGAAAGGCACAAGGAGGTTGTTCTTCTTCTTGTTGGTGATCATGAGCCTCTGGAGGTACTCCGTGGCCATGGCCCGTGTCCTTGATCCTTCCACCAGCTGGCTATCACGCATATAGTAAGGATCCACCATCACGACGTACGGAGTATTATCTCTCCTGATCTTCGAAGACCCGGGATTCCTTGGTAGCTGGAGATGCGGGGTCTTATCCATGCACCTGACACATGCGCAGAATCCATGCACCTGACACATGCGGGGTCTTATCGATATTAGTTGGCAATGTGTTCCCCTCGGGAAGACGATCGTGGAAGAATTGCATGGTCTTGTTGAAGCTCACGTCGGTCCATTTGTTTGCCGATTTCATCTCCAGAGCATCAAGCGTTACTTGCAAGCGCGTATCCTGTGGCCGGCACCCAGGATACAACGGAGTATTCCCGTCTATCTCCATTTGCGCCAGCTTGGCTTTCTCTCTAGCGGTGCTCGTCTCCTTTAGGAGCAGCTCTTGAATATGAGAGTCCATCAAGCCCGACATTACCGAGTTATGCGTGTCCGCGTCTTCTCCACCACCATCTACTACTCCTCCACCATGACTATGTCCGCCGCCATCTCCTACATCATGATCATCTTGCCCGCCGGCATGTCCTTCGTCATGATCATCTTGCCCGCCCTCATCAACATTTCCTGCCGGTGCTTGGTTGAAGCCTAGCATGAAACCGCGCCTGAGCAGGTGATCTTCCAATTGTCCAGAATCGGGGTCGACGAAGCTCACAAGTCTGCACTTTCGACACGGACATCGTATATGGCGCCTATTGCACCGAATCATTTCCGCCCTCGCTTCTTCCTTATATCTGCTGATTTGACCGGAGCTCATCATCATGACCATGGTTGCCTATGTGCTATACATATAGAGTATGTTAATTAGAATTAACCACAACATGCACTCACACATACACAAACATGCATGTTCGACGAAAAAATTCGCCATGACTTCCCCTAAAAGTAGGACATATGGGTGGTGCAAAAATTTACCGAAATGGAAATGAATCAACACTTCGGTAAACATCCATGCACCACGCCGGCGCAAACAACAAAGAAAAGCATGCGCATGAGAGAGAGGAGGGAGTCGAGCTGCAAGAAGGAGAGCTAGAGAGGAGTGAGGGGAAAGTGAAGAGGTACTCACATGCGCCACCTTTTTTAGATCTGCCACGCCCTTTCTGTGGCGCACCGCGCCCAGTGCGCCACAGAAATGAAATATTCTGTGGCGCACCACGGCTAGTGCGCCACAGAATGTTGTATTTCTGTGGCGCACGGGGTGCGTGCGCCACAGATATCACCCATTTTGTGGCGCACTTGACGGGGTGCGCCACAGAATGCTGTATTTCTGTGGCGCACCTGTTGTTGTGCGCCACAGAATATGGCCAGATATTTCCAACCTGGTCGACGGATGTGGGACCCAGCTTTTTCTGTGGCGCACCAAGCACGGTGCGCCACAGAAAGTCAAATTTCTGTGGCGCATGTGTCCAGGTGCGCCACAGAAATGTGACTTTCTGTGGCGCACCAACAACGGTGCGCCACAGAAACATATTTCTGTGGCGCACAAAAGTTGGTGCGCCACAGAATAGGCTTCTGTCTATAAGCTATTTCCTATTAGTGTATCCTCTCGCCTTCGGAATTTTCTTCAGCCAAACCAACCCGCAGCCCGCCGTCATCTCTCCCGCAGCCGGGTCGAGGCTTCTTCAGCAGCACGCGCACCAGCATCTTCGACGCCATCGACGCCGCCGACGGCCCGAAGGCCACCGCATGCGCCGGGACGCCTTCCCCGGCCTCTGCAGCTCCGATGGTGCCGCCGTCCATGACGACCCCGTCGCCGCGGAGGTCTTCCGGGTCAAGGCCGCCGTCGTAGTCCCGCACCGACCTGCCCAGGCCACTTTTCTTAGCGGACGCCGTGGTGAGGATCCGCGCCCCTGGGGCTGTCGGCAGCCTTGGCAGGCGCCGCGGGTTCATCGGCCGACTGTGGAACGTGCTCCCAAGAGGGCCGCTGGTGGAGCCTCACAGGACGAGGGCGGTGGCGGCGGCTGCCGGCGTCATGTACAGGGAGGACGCGAGCACGGTGACACGAGCCGGCGAGGGCGTTGACGCGGCCGGCAGCAGGCGGGCACGCGGGGAGCGCGTTGACGCGGCCGGCAAGTAGGCGGGCGCGTGGGGAGCGCAGCAGCAGTTTGTCTAGCAGCCCGCTCGGCGGCTCCTAGGCGTCGTGCGCGGCCGCGCGCTGCTCTGGATGCGCTACTCCTCAACGCGCTGCTCCTGTGGGCAGTGGACACCACAGGCCACAGCCACGCGCAGCTCCTAGAGGCTCTCCTGGGTGCTATGTGCTCGACACAATGTCCACAAGGAAGAATATTGGGCAAAAAGTACTAATAGTTCGTGTACTGTTCATACATTCAGCTGCCCCTCGTGTGTATGAATACGTGTGTTTAGCACCTAGTAATCGTTGTGTCCGCGAGATTTACCTCCTAATATGTTGCGCCCCGGAACCGTCGACTACGTGGTCATCCCGCTAGTCTTTGTTGTCCGATAAACTCATGGAGATGTGTGTCATCTGATCTGTGTCGTATATATTATACGATCGTGTCGCTTCGACGGACACCGTTTTGACGACTAACCAACAACCCTCGTCGGGGTCTCGGCGAAGAGCGTGACACGTAGTGATTGAGGTACAAATGCTAGACCGATTGATTTACCACCCCAATAGTGATCGAGTTACTCACCCTAGACAGATTAAGTTACCCACCCACAAGTGATGGAGTTACCCACCCTATACCGAAGGAGTTACCCATCTGGTAGTAGTGATGGAGTTATCGACCGAGCAGAGATAAAGTTATCCATCCTAAACTGATAGAGTTACCACCCCGTAGTAGTGATGGAGTTACCACCCTAAACTGATGAAGTTACTCACCCAGTAGTGATGGAGTTAACAACCGTAAACTGATGAAATTACCGCCCGGTAATGATGTAGTTACCCACCCTAAACTATTAAAGTTACCACCCAATAGTGATGGAGTTACCCACCCTAAACCGATGGAGTTACCCACCCAGAAATGTTGTAGTTACCAACTCTAACCTGATGAAGTTACCGTCCCCGTACTGATAAAGTTACCAACCCTAAATTGATGAAGTTACCGCCCCCGTAGTGATAAAACCCTAAACCGATGAAGTTACCACACAGTAGTAATGAAGTTACCCATCCTAGACTGAAGGAGTTACCAACCATAAAATGATGAAGTTACCGCCTAGTAGTAATGGAGTTACCCACCCTAAACTGATGAAGTTATCCACCCAGTAGTGATGTAGTTACCATACAGTAGTGATGAAGTTACCCACCCAACAGTAATGAAGTTACCACCCAGTAGTGATGGAGTTACCCACGCTAAATTGATGGAGTTACACACCCCTAAACTGACAGAGTTGCCACCCAATCGTGATGTAGTTACCCAACCTAAACCAATGGAGTTACCCTCCCTGGACCGATAGAGTTACCATCCACTGTATAGTTGTGTCCAAAATGGATCGTTGTATGGGGTGGTAACTTACATACTAAAACCTGATAACTTACGTGTTAGTGGTTGGTAACTTTTGGGTCCGAATTTTTTTTCGTCTAAACATATTAACATGGGATCTAGTTTCGAAGATCTCGACGCGACTAGTTTAACAGTGAAAACGGATCAGAAATCGCATAAATGGTTCGAGATACAAAATATTTTAAATTTTTAAATTTGGCATTTAATGCATGCATGCTAATTTCCTCACCGATTGCTTCCTTGGGTTGAAAAAAATTGCATAGACCCCACATGTGGTCAACGCGTGTGTGCTTCTCCATTTTATCAAATCGCTTACAGTTTTGTCAAATCTAAGCAGCTTCTCTGTAGCCGCGTCCTAAATATATGGCCGCTATCGAAGCTACATCTAATCTATCTCCAATGCACAAATGACCTCGGATGTACTTACTGGAGTTTTAGTCTGACTGCAGGGGCGGAGACAGGGGGGGCTAGCAGGGGTCAGACCCCCCCCCAACGATCGCCCCCCCCCTAACATTAGCAGGCGAGACTAGCACATGTATTCAGTAGTTTTTTCGAACCCATGTATTCAGTAGTTCTACAGGCGAGCAGGAATGGCGTGCGAATAGACCACAGGTAGCGGTGTAGCAGTCTAAATCTGTAAAAACATGACCGGTTAGCCCAAGCCCATGAACAATGCACAGAATGGCCTATACGCTCGGCCCTGGTGAGGTAAATGGATCTCCGCCAACGACACAATGCGATCGATTCATAACCACCGTATCGTCCTCTCGGCCGCCGCTAGGGCACAAGCGGACCGGCCGGAGTCTCACGAACCTAATCAAGCGTCCGCCACCATGACAGCCTGGTCGCTGCGTACACATCGTCCTTGCAAGGCGCCTCGTTTGTTCAGATTCTCCAACCACACAGCGCAGCTCACACTAGTCGCGCAAGACCTAGGTATGGTATATTCGCATGAATACTCCGTACTTGATTTATACGAATTACTAGTTAGTATCTTTTTGTCAAACCGATTGCAATTTGCATGCTATTTAGCATGTTTTTGTTAGTTTGATAGATTGTTAGCTAGTTAGACTTGGGAGCTTCGGGTAATCAATTGGAAGTCTGATTGCAGAAAATATAAATCTCACTAATTGAGACACACATTGATTTGAGTACTATTGATTTGTGCAACTCAAATTTAAAATACCATATATAGCACTCGGAGAAAAATGTGAATTAAGCTTGAACCCAAAAAAATATAACATCTGAGTGTCGTCATGTGGTCATATTGTTCTTCGCCCCCCCTATACTAAAATCCTGGCTCCGCCCCTGTCTGACTGCAGTTTGTTTATTGTGCGGAAGATACTCACAGCTGAAACGAAGTTGAATCGATATAGGAAAACCCTACGGTGGTACTATGGTTGTTTCGTATTTGGACTCCATTGCAGTCGATCGGTATTCGCAAACGTTGTGTATTGGAGCTAGGAATATATTCACGCCTTTCCCTCCGCCGTACCATATCCATATACAAATCCAGTGGTTTTGCTCCTACCACGTACGTCGCGCTAGCACGACGACGATGTCCGCGGAACAACCCGACTGGCTGAAGCTCCCCGTTGATCTCCTGGAACCTATCGCCCAGCGAAGCAGCGATGTCGTCGAGGGGCTCGGCACGTTCCGCTCCGTCTGCCGGACATGGCGCTCCGCCTTGAGACCAGCGCCGCGCCTCCTGCTTCCTGTCCCTCAGAACAGCGACGAGCCGCGCGGCGGTTCCAAGTACGCGCTCGTCTTCCCCTTGTCGCGTGGCTGGTCCATCGTCGTCGATGCCCGCGACGTATCCTGCCACCTCAATCACCTGCCCACGGGCGCCATGGCTGCGCTGCCCAAGCTTAACGCCGTCCGCGACAGCGTCACGTCCGAGATCACGCATCTGGGTTACCAGCATGCTCCTGATGATGAAGAAGCGCCTTTTCCCGACGAGGACAGTTCGCGTGGAGATGATTCTTTTCTTTCGTGCGGCGATGATGATCCTATCGATCAAGTCCAAGAAACGCTTTCCCTTGACGGCTGCAGTTCATGTGGCGATCCCGATGACGACGACAAGGGCTCCACTGCCTCCACCTTTACAGAGGAGGAAGAGCCTTCTACGGAGGATAACAGTGAGAGCGGAGATTCCTACGACGACGACGTGCACGCCGGTAGTTCGCCCGGAGACGACTGGTATCGGCGGGACAAGATGAAGATCAGAATAAAGTATCTTTGGTATTATATGACCTTGGAGACCGACCTCGACTTATCGGACCTCTTCAACTTCGCCATCCATATCCCTCCTGATACCTCAGAAGCAAGCACAGACGGCATGGTGATCATGATGTATCATATTCTGCAAGGAAATACGGGGATGGTTTTCTGCCGACCCGGAGACGCGGCCTGGACGAAGATAGCTAACCCTAATTCATCATATCTAAGCTTCACCGACTTCGCCTACTTTGAGGGCAAGATGATCGCCGTGGACGATAAAGGCGTCACGGCAGTGTTCGATGCCACCACACTCCGGCTCCTCTACCAGATCGACGTGCCCCCGGCGACGCCGAACGTTACATGCAAGATTTTAGACTATGGTCCAGACGAGTTCCATTGCCTCCGCCTCGTTGCATTGCCGAGCAAGGTGCTTCTGGTCAAAATATGCGTGAACTCGTCCAAGAAGCCGGAGGGGTTCGACATCTTTGAGTTATCGTCCGGCGGGTCTGGAGAAGATGACGGCGGACAGGCCTGGCGCAAGGTGACCGGGGACGTCATCGGTGGCAGCCACGAGTTATTCGTGGATTGCTACCACTCTACCTTCAGAGACGCTCGTGACGGCAGGGGAACACGGATTTATTTTCATGATGACTTCATGGCAAAACCCGTCGGTAGCAATGCGGCGTACTGCTACAGCATGCAGGATGACAAGCTAGAGTGTGTTTACATGCCATCGGAGGACAACGGTACCATATATTCAACTAGGCCTAGTTGGTTTGTTCCAACTAATTAATACTCGCTAGCCATTGGCGATTTTTGGCTCTAAGCTCCAACAAATGTGCTAAATTTCAGTTTAAAATATTTTGTATTTGAGCTACATGAATGAAAAGAACCATCTATCCGATGTAGTGAACCTGCATATTATCAAAACTACAAAAATCATAAGATTTATCATTTTTGTGTAGCCTAGAGTTATTAATACAATTTATCATTGTGACATGCTTGTAGGATACATCATTCACTACATCTAGCAATTTTCTCAGAATATTTCTATCTTGTACATGTTATTTCTGAATATTTTCTAAATAAAGGGAGCACTTAAGCTCGGGAGCCAAAATGATTTTTTGCTAGTTTGAAGAGATAATTTATTTTGAAAAAATATATTTCAAATGAAGTAATTGTATTTGCCAAATGAGCATTCGACTTCTCGAGTTATTTTTCCTTTATTCAGTGATATCATTTTTTTGCGCACTTGGACCATTGCGGTCTTTTGTCTATCCATACACAGTGGCGCTGCCAGGATTTTTGGAATGGGTATGTGGAGTTAAAAAAATTAGAGCGAAACACTGTAATACAAGTAAAAGTGTGTCAACAATTAGTCACATTGCAAGAAATTTAATCTAGAATATCCTATTTTTTAGAATTCATGCTATCAAGAAAGTTAACCAATGTGAATTTCTACGAATTGAGAATGGTTCGATCATTAAATTAAGAACTACAGATAATCCTCTACTCTGAATTAACACTTGGAGAAAATAAGAAAGGGAGAAGCATGAAGAAAAAACTTGTGATCAGATGCCCTACGTAACTACATTGATGCACAGCCCTAGTGGTGCGTGCGTGTGGAAGAAGCGAATGAATTGCGAGCCCGGAGCCCCTAGGGAAAGGGGTGCCGTCTCCTTTTTTGAGGTTTCAATCGCTTTGGTCTCCTGTCCTAAATTGTATTTACTGTCTAAAGGGTTCTGCAGCCACATATACTAAGGCCCAATAGCAGCCCAAAATGACATGTTAGCCCAGGTGAGGAAGCCAATAGCAGTGCGGCCTTGTTCAATTTTTCATGAGTTAAGCGTGTAGAATGACTACCATACATGATATACATGGATATATGAACGTATAAACTTCAAATTGTCAGAAAATACTATTGGTTATGTGGCGCATACCTTTGAATTAGCCTAGCTCCGCCCCATACATGACTTGTTCTTCGACCTGCCAGGAGATTTTCATCGATCTCTAAGGGGATGTGCTCGAATCACAACAAACTCTAAATTCACTCATATTGATCTATTCTCCTTCAGACCGCAACACTCCCCATCCGCGTTGTCTTGTCCGAGTTGGATCGTTCCACAAGCATGATGCGTCGGATTGCTCGAGCAACTCAGCGAGTTGGCATACATAATGGTGACATGGGGCTAGATCCGGCGATCTGGCCGCATCTCAATCTGCTATTTTGCGCTCCCTCCACCGCGTTTTAAGAAAGGAGAACTAGGCTAACTATGGATGCCAGCGGTATGGTTAATTTTCGACATACCCCCACCTCGTTGATGGCATGTCGTGACCCAACGTCATCAATGGTGCAACGGACACCGTTCTCGGTGACCCTAATCTCGTTGTCACGCTTAATGGCGTGCAAGATATATCTCGGTCCATACCTTTGTGATGTGTCGTCATGTCATAAATCTTAGTTTAGACTAACAAAAAGGATAGAGTATAGGCATGTGCAGTTCCGTCATACATGTGAAATTTTGGAAATATTAAAAGAAGTAAAATACGACAAAATACCAAAATTTCACTTACCCTTGATGAATTAGGGTTTAGATCATCGATTTGAGTGCGACAGCTTACAACATAACCTTTGTTTATTTTTATGCTTTCCGAGCATTCGAATTCAAGAAATTCGAAATGAAAACACAATGCAATCAGGACGCCACCACATATATGAATAAGAATATTTGGGAATTTGTTTATTCCCAATAAATATTGAGACAAAAAACTAAGAGTAAAAAATTATTAACTTTATGTATCTCATATGATTTTTACACCTATTGTTGAATATTAGAAAGTCTCCAAACAATTAGAAAATAAAATTACATAAAGCACAATAAAAATTCTAACCTAAATTCGTAAGCTTAGTTCTTTGCCTACAAATAGACATAAAAATAAAAGAGAGAGTCATGTTAAAATCTTGCCATCATCTTATGATGAGGTATTTTTAGTATTTGGATCTAACCATTAGAAATTAATAACTAGTCTTAATCCTTAAATGGTGGTCAGAGGATGAGCAATATATCAATGGAAAAGGCAACATAGGTAATTGATACGTCCATTTTGCATCACTATTTTATATCATAATTTACTAATATTCATTGATATATTTTGTGTTTAGAAGTGATACTTATATTATTTTACCTATTTTGCATGTTTCATGATCATTGGGGAATTATTCACCGGAGGCTGAATTCTGCTGGAAAAAGGACCGTCAAGATACCATATTTCTGAAGATCAACGGAGTCCGGAGCAAATACAGAAGACCTTATATTTGCAAATAAAGGCGTGAGCCAAAAGGGGAGCCGGAGGAGGGCTGCCAGTGGCCACACCATGTGGTGGCGCGGCACCCCCCTGGCCGGCGCCACCAGGTGGTGTGGAGGCCCTGGCCCACCAACAGGCCTCCCCCTTCGCATACTTGTTCACCCGAAAACCTAAGACGGGGGAGGAGTCATAGAGAGGTATTCCGCCGCCGCCACGAGGCGGAAACCAGAGAGAGAGAAAAAGCTCTACGGCAGGGAGAAATCTGCCGGGGGAATTCCCTCCCGGAGGGGGAAGATCGTCGCCATCGTCATCGTCATCGAGCTAGGCTTCATCGGGATCATCATCATCATCATCTCCACCACTGAGCACCATCATCCCATCACGCCACTCCGTTTCCGCTGTAACATCTTGGGTAGAATCTTGTCTAGTTCATAGGGGAAGCTTTCCTGGTGTTGATTACCCCTTGTGATTGATGCTATTGAGTGAAACCATTGAATTAAGGTTTATGTCCAGATTTGTTATTCTCATTATCACCTCTGATCATGATCCATATGATGTCCTTGTGGTAGTTCGTTTAGTTCTTGAGGACATGGGAGAAGTCTAGATGTTAGTAGTGAACTATGTTGAGTAATATTTATTGGTTTGATACTTAAGTTGTGTGTGTTATTCTTCTAGTGGTTCATGTGAACGTCGACTACATGCAGTCACCTTTAAAGGGCCTAGGGGAATGCATTGTGTATTTGGTTACTAATTGTGGGGTTGCCCGAGTGGACAGCAACCTAAAACCCCTTTGGTGCATCATTGCATAAGGGATAGCAGGATCTCAGTGTAAGGCTGTGGTTAGATTTATCTTAATTACTTTCTTGTATTTGCGGTATGCTTATGAGAGGTATAATCACAAGTATGTATTAGTCCTAGGAAGGGCGGTGCATTAGCATAGGTTCACCCACACAACACTTTCGAAACAATTGAAATGAATCAGCTATAGGAAGCGAAAGCACTTGACTAAATTCCCGTGTGTCCTCAAGAACGTTTGGTCATCATAAGAGAACCACCGGCTTGTCCTTTTCTCTAAAAAGGATTGGGCCACTTGCTGCAATTATTTTACCGCATTTTTATTTACTCGTATTTTTTATTATTGCATTTAAAAAACCACTAAAAACCTGTCTTTGAGCATTTACAGTGAATCCTTGATTGAAACCACTTGTCAACACCTTCTGCTCCTCGTTGGGTTTTTTGACACTCTTTATTTATCGAAAATACTACGATACACCCCCTTATACTTGTGGGTCATCAAGACTATTTTCTGGCGCCGTGCCGGGGAGTGAAGCGCTATTGGTAAGTGGAATGGTAAGGGAAGCTTTTATTGTAAGTGTTGTTTTTATTGCTGTCTGCTATTTTATTTCATTATGGAGAGGCTATCTATTGATTACNTAAGAAATCGACGGCCAGGATCTGATCAATTCTCTATAGGACGGCCACGGTGGTCTGAGCTCTGAGGAGCTCCATGTTTCACGCAAGGATGTATTCTTTAGATTAGGTGAAGATAGGAAAAATCCATGGCAGATACAAAATCGAAAATAATGAATTAGCAATCCTATCGTCACTAGTAGAAAACCCCCATTTAGCCTCGGTTCGTTTGAGCAATTAGTTCCGATTCCCGAACCGGGACTAGCAAATCGGGACTAATGCTAGTCCCGGTTCGGTCACGAACCGGGACTAACGGGGGTACTACGTGTCCTGTTCTGCAGCGAGGGGGGAGGAGCTTTAGTCCCGGTTCGTAATACGAACCGGGGCTGCTGTTTCTCTCTTCTGTCAGATATTTCACAGTTTCAAGAAATTCCAGAAAATAGTTTAAATTTTTAAAATCAATAATTTTTATTCTGTAATTCAGAAAATATGAATAAAATATCAAAATGTTCAGAAAAATAAGAACTATTTGATTAAGTCAAATGCATGCAATGAAGAAGAAACCACTATTACACCTCATCGTCACGAATTTATTATACACATCTCATTCATCGTGATTGGTCAAACATATTACAAACGGTACATGTACACACGAGTTTCATGCATATATACATCTCTTTTACACTCATCCTTTCACTTCAACCTTCCGATAGTTGCTGGTCCTCCCATGCTTTTGGTGTATCTTTTGTCTTTTCATACACGCCCAGGAAGCCTAGCAGGTTAACGCAAAGATTCTTCGTCACGTGCATCACGTCGATTGAAGACCGGACCTCTAGGACTTTTTAATAGGATAGCTTCCAAAATATAGATTTCTTCTTCCACATGGGCGTGTGTCCGGTAGCGACGTCTTTCGGAATAGATTGACTGCCAGGACCATTTCCAAAAATTACTTCTATGTCCTTAACCATACCAAATATAGCATCACCATCAGGGAGGCTAGGCTTCCTCTGGTGATCTGCCTCACCTTTGAAATGCTTGCCTTTCTTTCTTACGGGATGATTGGTTGGAAGGAATTGACGACACTCCAGGTACACAACCTTTTATATTTTTCCAAATATGTACCTTTAGTCTTATCTAAACAGTGTGTGCATGCCTTGTATCCTTTGTTTGACTGTCCTGAAATGTTACTAAGAGCAGGCCAATCATTGATGGTTACGTACAGCAATGCTCGTAGGTCAAATTCCAGCTTGTTTGTACTCATCCCACACACGTACACCTGGTTTGGCCCACAACTGCAAAAGTTCATCAACTAATGGACTTAGGTACACATCAATGTCGTTGCCGGGTTGCTTCATGTCTTGGATGAGCACTGGCATCATAATGAACTTTCGCTTCATGCACAACCAAGGAGGAAGGTTGTAAATACATAGAGTCACGGGCCAGGTGCTGTGACTGCAGCTCTGCTCCCCAAAAGGATTCATGTCGTCTGTACTTAGACCAAACCATAAGTTCCTTGCATCACCTTCAAAGTCCGAGAACTCTCTCTCGATTTTTCTCCACTGCGACCCATCGCGGGGTGTCTCAACTTCCCGTCTTTCTTACGCTCTTCTTTGTACCATCGCAACAACCTGGCATGCTCTTTGTTTCTGAACAGACGTTTCAACCGTGGTATTATATGAGCATTACCACATAACCTTAGCAGGAACCCTCTTCCTGGGGGGCTCGTCATCACCCTTAACATCACCAGGGTCATCTGATCTTGTACCGACATGCAGTGCATACCGAGCATTTATCCATATTCTCGTACTCCTCACCATGGTACAGGATGCAGTCATTAATGCATGCGTGTATCTTCTGCACATCTAATCCTAGAGGGTAGATAGTCTTCTTTCTTCGTAAGTAATCTCGGGCAATTCGTTATCATTTGGAAGCTTCGGCTTTATTATTTTCAGTAACTTCTCAAATCCCTTGTCAGATAAACCAGTCTCTGCCTTCCATTTCAGCAATTCCAGTGTGGTACCGAGCTTTGTGCTGCCATATTCGTAATTTGGGTACAGCAACTTTTTGTAATCCTCTAGCATGGCCTCCAACTTCAGCTTCTCCTTTTCTATATCGCATTCTCGCTTTGCATCAGAAATGACCCGACCAAGACCATCAGCGGGCTCATCTGATGCCTATTGTTCTTCACCTGCTTCTTCTTCATTGTCTTCCATTGTAGTATCATCGTATTTTCAGGGAACATAGGATAGTTGTCATCATCTTATTCTTCTTCATTGTCTTCCATCATAACCCCTCTTTCTCCGTGCTTGGTCCAACAATTATAGCTGGGCATGAAACCTCTCCGAAGCAGGTGGCCTCGAAGGGTTCTCGAGGAAGAGTGCTCCTTGACGTTCCGACAGTTCACACATGGACAAGGCATAAAAGTACCATCCTCTTTGTTTGCCTCGGCCACATCGATAAATTTATGCAGGCCTATAATAAAATCGAAACTGCGTCGGTCGCCGTACATCCATCGCTTTCGTGCATCCATCTGCATATCATATAATTAAGTTTATTAAATACCATTAGAATAACATCTTGAATAGTGAAATGACCACCGTACATCGACACATGCAATATTTGTATCAATTACAGATGAAATAGACAAGGTTGCTAGCCTCGATTGATCGGAGGAAAGAGAGAGGAGAAAGCTTAACTGTGGCTCGGGCACCTCATATCATTTTGTGTGAACTTGAGTATGGCTCAGGCATTTAATCGAACAGCTCTAGTGCATAGCAAAGGAAAACAAACTAGCACCCACCTCTCACACCTCCTATCAGGAAAAAAAAAGAGGAGAAATGCTGACTTGGTGCGGTATATATAGGCAGGGGAGGAGTATTAGTCCCGGTTCGTGCTATGAACCGGGACTAATGCTCTGCAGCGCGCCACGTGTCCGGCGCGGGAGCTTTAGTCCCGGTTCATAGCACGAACCGGGACTAATACCCCCATCCGAACCAGGACTAATGGCTCACGGGCCCTGGCAGCTCGAACTGGGACTAATGCCGGGTATTGATCCGGTTTTTGGCCGAACCGGGACTAATAATGGCTTATGGGGCTCCGGACGAAAGACCCTTTTTTGGTGCGTGAAGGGTATGTCGTAATAATCACAAGCGGCACACACATGGACTCATACAAACCGAGTCATGGTCGTGTACGTACGCCATCTCTTCCTTTTCATACGAACTGGAACGTGTATACTGCCATCACCAACGTCGGAACGTGTAAACAAAAACCAGGCCCAGCACATCGCCGTCTCCATTATAGCCTCCATCTCGATCGGGTTACCATCTGAGATCGGAAGCTCCGATCTACTCCCCCATATAGTTTCTCTGCTTCCCTCTTGGAATTATTGCTCTTTTCTTTCAACTCGTCAGATTAGCACGCCGGCCGCCGCGGCGATTCTTTCTCCTCCGGCCGGCCGTCACAAGATGGAGGCATGTAAGACGGCGTCTACGTGCACCCCGGAGATGGTCCAAGGCACACATGTGTTCGACATCTTGGGTTACAGCAAGCACAGGGGCATGGGCAACGGCGATGGCAGCTACATACACTCCAGAATTTTCACCGTCGGCGGACACGAGTGGGTCATCCGCTTCTACCCTGATGGCTGCGGCTGGGGAAGCCAAGGTTACATCTCAGTTTTTCTCGAGATTTGCAGCCAGAACGCTAATGTCCGGGCATCCTGTGATCTGAGGCTGGTCGATCAGTGCACCGGAATATCGACTTCAGTGCATAAAACGGGGCCTAGGATTTTCAATGCCGCTCGTACACATACTGCGTTTGCTCCACGGACTCCTCTGTTCAAAAGGCGAAGCCAGATCGAGAATTCCGCATACCTTAGGGGTGATCGTCTGACGATCGAGTGCATAGTCACGGTCCTGAAAACGCCACGTGTAGCCGAAACCAGACCGCTCCCCAAGATCGACATGCCACCATCCGACATGGCCGAGCACGTCGGCGTGCTGCTGGAAGAAAAAGAGGGATTCGATGTCAGTTTCAGCGTGGGAGGAGAGGCTTTCGAAGCGCATAGGTTCGTTCTCGCAATGCGGTCGCCTGTCTTCAAAGCGGAGCTCTACGGGCCGATGAGGGAGGCCAGGACGGGGCAGCGCATAACCGTCGAGGACATGCAGCCTGCTGTTTTCAGGACCCTTCTCCACTTCATCTACACCGATTCTTTGCCTGACAAGGATGTTGATACTGAGATGATCCGGCTTCTACTGGTGGCTGCCGACAGGTACGCCATGGAGAGGCTCAAGCTGGTCTGCCAAAGCATCCTCTGCGAGGGCCTGAACACAGACGTTGTGGCAACCACGCTAGCCTTAGCTGACCAACATAGCTGCGACAAGCTTAAGGGTGCCTGCTTTGAGTTCATCGAGATGTCGGTGGCCATGGACGCCGTGGTGGCAACCCAAGGCTTCCAGGATCTCATGGTGACTTGTCCAACTCTGGCAGTGGAGGCATTGGAGAAGAGAAGAAAGTTCCGTGAAGCATGAGCAGCTGCGTTGGCAGACTTTGTTGAGTAATCCAAACTAGTAAGAGTACGAGTCGGCTTAGTTTTAGCTTCCAAAGCAGCATCATGTAAAAGTTTGTCTCTGTCGAGCATGGCTTCCATGCCATGACCAAGTTTAGTACTTCCTTCCCAAAAAGGATGTCACAGATTTATCCAAATTTGAATTTATGTAGACACTATTTAGTATATAGATACATCCAAATTTTGATAAATTTGTGACATCTTTTTTAGGACGGAGGGAGTACGTGTGTTAAGGATTGCATGAGTCCGTGTTCAGGTAGAGTTAATTGATCTACCATTCAAAAAAAATCAGTTGACCTACTACGAGTCGAGTCAATTTTGTAAGTCATGACTGCACCTATATTTTGTGTTGTTGTGTTCGTGTGCGGGTTTTGGTCCTAGCATTTGCGTGAGCGTCACGAGATAAAGTAAATCGCGTCCTTGTGTTTCCGTTCGTTATCGAAATTCCGTGGAGGTATACGGTGAGTTGTATTGTCGCAGCACCAATTAGAGTTGCCACAAGATCCTTGGCAGAGCTAACAAACTTGCTACATTATATGAGCTGCTTGCGACTAGTTTTAGTTCTGAGGTGATATGGATGGCGTGAAAATCAACCCGTACAAAACTGAACCTAGCTACAGATGTTTGGTTCAGCCTTGAAATTTGTATTTATCTGGACCAGGTTGTTGAATTTTGGAGCGCTTCTTTGCAACCACTGCATAACGCCTGCTCCCATTAATTCCTGTGCAAAACTTCCTGTGTGCGACCTTTGTTTAGATTTGACACCTAGATGGTCTACATTAGCACGTTCTCTCCTCGCATCCATGGGAATGAAATAGGATCACACAGGCAAAGCGGTATTCTCAGAAACAGGATTGCCATACCCATACCCACCATCGCCATGGTATTTATTCCAGCGATATTTATTCCACGTTAAGCCTGAAAGCAGGCAACAAAATGGGCCCACGCGCGATGGCTCTCTTCTGGCTGGGGTGTCCGCACTCTACATCGGTTCGGCGTCCCGGTGCCATGGTTTGATGAACTGGCGCAAGATAAATCATCACATCCCAACACCCAAAGGACTGGACTCCGCAAAGGCCGGGTCGTTGAGGAGGCCCGGCGGAAGATGGGCTCGCCGAAGCTGGATCTCCTCCAACCGTGCTCGACCCGACCTCGGGACCGCCGGCACCAAAATCCTGTTGGGAGTCAAGTGCCAGTTGTTTGGCAGCTTCACGTCCGACCAGGGCACGGGGACGGCGTGGTCCCAGTACCACTGGCACCGTTTCTTCCCGAGGTACATCCTCCGCCGGTGCCGCGGCACGCTGGCCGCCACCGGAGGGGCGAGCTGGAATGGCCCCGCCGCAGGGGCGAGCTGGAATGGGCTCGCGCGGCGTCGCTGCCCCGACAAGGACCCGGCCTCAGCGTCGTGCGCCCCTTTGCCGTTCTTCTTGAAGAACCCCATTGGATGGCTTGGGTGGTGGGGCGGCGGGCTAGGGTTTCGTGTCGGCGGTGAGGGAGCAGTGGTGGCCACAAGTGGGGATGGACTAGCCGGGCCCCCCGCGCGCGTCGATAAAAAGGACCAGCGTGTCGGTTGGGTCGCTGCCAAGTGGGGCCGCATCGGGGAGGTGGACCGGCGTGGACGGATGCGGCGACACTCCTTTCACGTCCGTGTGGACACAAACCTGCTCTAGATTTGGACCAGGAATGGGTCTGGCCGGATGCGGGACGGATGAAAAACGGACCCATGGTCCGTTTGCTTCGACGCGTTGGGCCGTGGTCTGCACCCAAACGGACCGAAACGGAGCATTTCGGACGAAATGGGTCGACGCGTTGGAGTTACCCTAAGCATGAACATTCATGACGTACCGTAAAATGTTACTCTCTCTGTTAAAATAAGAAGCGTTACTCACTCTTGATCATACACACATGTTGGACACAGAGAATCAAACATGCTGCTTTCACATATGAGTCTGTTGGTACAAAAATATCACAAAACAGTTGTGCACTAATAGCACATCGAGCTGGACACATTTCATTTCTATCCTATTGTTTTGATTAAAAAAACGTTGGTTACCACCAACAAAACGACTAGGCAGTACAACTACGGTCTTCTACAAGCAGCTACAAGCACACCTATGATTTCCAGGCACACGACCTAGAACCTGCACCGAGATCAGTTCCCCCAGAAAGCACAGGCGTGCTTACTATTTGCAAATAGGACCATTTGCTGCTGATACTCCCTGCAATTTTACAGCATAGCGTCTCGCTTCCCAAAAACAGATGAGAGGTCATAGACTCACAGGTTGATCAGCGGATGCATCTGTATCACTGTCCTATTGAGGGGCACGAGGCGTCAGCAAAGATGAGAAATATGATCACTTCAACCTGTAGATAGTCATCAATTGTTTGCTTCACCGTCCTGGCGCCATCAAGAGAGCGAGATGCAACTTTTTCATCTGACAAAGCTTGTGCGGGTTTGTGAAAAATTGAATACTTGCTCTCTTTTCACCCGACACCAAGACGATACGGGCGATGGTGAACGCATCCCCCTTTTCCAACGCAAACTGCCACTCCCTCGTCGAGATGTGGAACCAATCTTTGTTTGAAGATGTAGTTGCCTTCACCTCCACGTACTCGATCAAATTACCTCCGCGGGTGATGACAAGATCATAAGGCAGTCCGGATTCGGTTTCTTGGTTCACCCACCTCACGTTATTGGGCCCTAGCTGATCAACAAAATGTTTGTGGACCAGATCTTCACCAGCCTTGCCGGTTCTTAATAACTTTTCTGAATCTGGAGCTCCCGTTCGGAGCCTATCCCTACCTTCTGAAGCACTGGACATTTTATCATTGAAGTCTATCACCTCAGTATCAACAATTTCGCTAGGTGAACTGGTTTCCAAGTCCAAATAAGCGGGTGCACTGTCCGAGTTAATGGACATCACCATCTCAGGCTCATCCAAGGTTGCCACTGTACTTTCTGTTTGTACTCGACTTTCTACCCTTACATCCTCTGTTATAACCCAATCCTCTTCGAGGTGAACAGGAAACCAATTATCTTTTGTATTTACACACTCGATGTCATTCACCTTTGTCTCGTTCAGGGGTCCATGCTGACTTCTCCGAGATGTTCTAGAATCAGGGGCTGTTCTCCAATTGTTAGGTGGCCAACTTGAAACGGTTCCATCTGACCTCTGATTCTTGGGAGTATTGAAATCACAGGCAGATGAGGATTCAACCAGTTTGGAATCAACACATTTCTCAGCTACGAACGAGGAAGAGAAGGACCAAACTGCTTCCAGTTCAGGCAACGCAGGTACATTCTGGTTGTTAACGATAAAAGACTCAACTTTCTCAGCTGGGTTGCCAGATTCTACCTTGTTTTTGACCATGAGCAGAAAATTCGCAAAGTGCAGATCAGGGGATCCATCAAAGAAAAGTCTAGAAATTTCCAGAAACAATGAATGTGAATCAGCTTCTTTCGTAGCATACAGGATATTCCCCTGAAAATAAGTAACTCGTCAAATCACAAGAACTTTAAAGCTGATGGCAGATGATATAACAGAGTAAAGCCATAAGAATTTAGTGCATCAAGCATTCAAGCAATGCCTTGGTCGCAGAAACTTCTAAAGGTCTTAATTTTTACATAGTCAACAGAAGGTAAGGTCATAGATAATAGCAGCAAACAGAGTTGATTTAAGTATCTACTCTCTCCGTTCCTAAATATAAGATGTTTTAGATAATTCAACATAGTCGACATACGTTCTATAATGAGTGAATCTACATCCTAGACACGTCTAGATACATCCGTACCTCTCTCCATTCCTAAAAGCTAAAACATCTTATATTTAGGAATGGAGGGAGTAACAGGTAATAACAACCAATTGTTGGTGATTGCCAGTTATAGCATCACTATATTCGGTGGTGACATAGGGGAGGACCTGAGAATATAGAGTCAACTAAGCAAGCAATTGTCCATCATAATTGCCTTATAAATATGCAGGCAGTATTAGAAAAAGAGACTGGTAGCAACTCACACTAGTTACTAACTATGGTATACACTTGCACAGTTGCACTAGTTACCATAATGGCGGAACAGAAAGATTGGTACCAACCTGCAAAAGACAATCGCAGTCTAATCTTCTCTTAGAAGAACTCTCATGTCCTTTGAGCATATACTTGTAGTATAACTTTTCAACAACAATCATCTGAAGATTGCTAAGCTTCATGATCTCATTTTGCTGAAAATTCATGTAAGCATCATTATGCATCTTATAGATGTAACGTTGCATATACGGTAAGAGTCCACAGATCAAAGTAGCCTTTGCCCTGTTGTCAGCAATGCCATAGAATATTGCTTCACGACACACAACCTATATAAAAGCAACAAAGGTTGATGAGAATCACACTTAAAATGGACTACCAATTAAATATAATATGCATCTGGTACAATTGCAGAATTGGTAAAAAGAAGTATATACTTTCAAATATGCTGTGTTATAATATCAGGTATGTTGCTGCTAGCCTGTTACCAACAGGTATGAATAAAATCATAATGTGACACTTGCAGTCAATTTTGACCAACACTGATGAAGTCATTGTCCCCAACAAGGCTATAAAATCTGGTATCTCAAGGGTTGTAACGGGGTGATGCTGTTCAAACTGTAAAGTCATTTGGAAGTTCCCACCAGTTTCTGAAAGTAAAATTCTGAGATTCATCCTATGATTCCACTAACTACAATGGCCAACTGAAGATACATCTGAAAAGGTTGTAAATTATTGTTACGGGAAATGGTACTGTTACACGTGTTTCTTTCATTTTCTTTTAAACCACCACTTCCAAAGTCCATTCTTCTGCCCACTTGTAGGATGGGTAGTGGTCCTAGTGGATGGTAGAACTTAACATAGCGAAGCAAATCAAAAACTCACTTCTACCATAAAAATCACTTTGATTTATTACATCATTCCTTTGTCTTTTAGTTTCCTAATACAGTAATAGTTTCTGAAATCCCAATGAGTACCTTATCGTATATATAATATTTGTGAAGTGCACGAAAACCACTTGTAACTTATTTGTCTCATCATTGGATTTATGCCAACTCCAATTTTCCGGTACTCCTAATTATTGTATTAAATAGATAATATGACCTGATAAAGCGGGCTGGGGATAGTGGCTGCTAGGCGATGCAAGGGCTTGTTACAGCCTGCCAAAACCCGCTATAGCATGGTGTGCAGCAGCACTTCGGTGCAAATACAGCATATTTTTGCCATGCTCGATATCCATATATCAATCATTACTCAAGACTTGAGATATATTAAAAACCAAATAACCAAATACAAGATTTATGTTTCTGCAGACACAGCTGAGCGCCACGCTATTTAAAGCACTGCTCCTGATGGATACGACATGCAGCATGAGCTTGCATCTAAACTAGGCCCTTAGCGCATAGCAAACTTTTAGTTTTCTATTCCGTATTCCTTTGCACAAATTTGCAGCTAAATGATGACTTACATACAGCATGAGGACTTGCTTAATGCAAGAAAGAACTTACGAAACAAAATATTAAATCAAGAATTATATACCTTAGAAAGTGCTGGGATACCTAGGCTTTTCATTAATGCAGCAACTCTTCCATGCAACATTTGCCTGTCCTCAGAAGAAAGTTCACCAAATTGTATGAAGTCAACATCACTACAGTCCTTAAAGTGCTGCTTCAACTTGTCATCATCTAACCAGCAAACGAGGCCAAAAGATGGATGGAGAGAGACCCATTTATCAACCAGGGTTGGCAAAATCTTTGTCTCTAACTTCTGAAGAGAATCTTTCAAGTAAACTATATCGTTCATCTTGTCACTCACAGACTGGAGATCAGTAGCCCACCTCACAAATACACGGAAGACCTATGTATAGTGTTGAAACAGTAGTTATAATATATTAAAGGAAAACAGCCAACAGTCACTACATAACTTTAGGTACTCCATGCACAAAAAGCAACTCACCTGATGGGCTACTTGTGAAGGGAGCGCAACATTTGATAGCTTCATAAGCATCTCTACATAATCGGATGTTGTTGGGACTTTTGGTACACCACATGCTTCCGTAAAGAATTCACAAAGGCTTGGATAGGCTGAGCACAGCATCCTTCTCGGGAACATTCTCTTATTCTTGACCAAAACAAATTCCTCTGTTGTTTCAGAACAACCTGTTGGGTCATTCCAATATAAATCTTTTGGGGACAAAAATTTACCAGGGACGACCTCACTAGATCGAGGGCGGAGTAGTGGTGTAAATATAGAGGGGCATGACATGAACTCCCGCTTGATGTCAATCTTTGCATCAGCCGCACCTTCCGAGATGAAGGTATAGAATTTGCACATCTGGTCCACACTGAAGAAAAGGCAGATCAATCATTACAAGTTGTTTGACAAAAAAATGCAAGGTTGATCAGGATCATATTAGTCTTAAATACATACCCACGTTTTAAGCAACCACATATATAGATTATAGATGGAAAAACTGGAAGTGTTTAGACGAGTAAACTATGTTTTTTTAATACCTTGCACTAAAAGGATCTTTTGATACTATCCATAATTTCAGGATCATCAAAGCATCACTGTGGGATACGTTTGTTTTGAACCCAATGTCCTTCCTTAGTGATCTGCTGGATACCTGTTCCACGAAAACAAAGTTTTCAAGGTGAGTGCTTGTATAAGTTAGTTGGATGGATGGTAATAACAAGAAATACAAACCTGAGGCACAGCATACGGGGCCACACTACCAAGCAGGGAACGCACGTTTTCACAATCATAAAACAAATCTGTTGCATAATGAAGGCCATAATCCGCAGATGACGCTATCCATCTGAAGCTTCGGATACATTTCATAAAGGATGACTCAACTGTTTTGTTTTCAACACAATGGGTCGCGTTTGTGAGACACCAAGCTTTTGCACTGTAATAATCATCCCAGAAGCTGTCAAGAACCTTCAGAAGATATATGGAATTTTCTCGGCATTTTTTTGAGGAAAATGTTGATAAAATGCTAGCCAGTTCTGGCGACTCCCAATCATACACTGTACGGGATGTTCTAGAAATATCACCTTGTGAAATTGTTCCTGCTATCAAAGAATCAACTTGGGATATGTTTTTCTCAACTTTCACTACCTGCACAAAATCAGTCACACCCATCTCCTCAAAAAATTGCCTCCACTGTCTAAGCACAGATGGCAACAAATCTTTACCATGATTCATCAAATAACCACTATCAAGTTCAATCCATCTAATTTCAACATTCTGAAGTAGCTTGCCTATGTCGACAGAATTTCCATATTCTTTACTGAAGTGAATGGGTTCATCAGCTGGGCACTTGTAGCCATGGTTTGTAAGTAAGATAGGTCTAGTCTGAAGTTCTGCCACTATTTCTCCTTTTTCAAAATTACAGCTTGTACATGGAGACTGAAAATGAAGCATAATAAAACTCAAATACTCCATCATCATCATTTTATCAGCCTTCTTAGCATCTGTACCAGTTGGCAAGGACACGAGGATGTGGTTTTTGATAATTTCATGTCCAGACAACATCCGCACCCCGATTTTCAGTAGAATGTCCATTAGATCATTTGCTCTCATTTCTTCCATCAGGTATTTATTTTTACAAGGCATAGAGAGAAGCTGTGGACTTACAATTCGAAGATTACTGTACAGAACTGGGAAATCCTTCATGCTGCTTTTGCAGTCAGGTGTGGAATTGAGAATATCATGAGGCAGCCATATAGGGCCATCTGCTACAGAGCTAAATGAACCATCTGAAAGCGGAATGCATGGTAATTTTCTGAGAGCACATAAAAGATCACCTTCGAGGCTTGTTGCCGAGGGAATATTTTGAGAAGAATGTGACAACATCAAATGAAGATTAACGAACCAAGCACACAGCCATTCCATTCCCAGTGACTCAATACAACCCTCAGTTCGGCAAATTGATGATACCATATCAATAAAAGCATTTGCTCCGTAGTCATGAATACCTAGTGCCCTTGATAATGTATCAGGTATGATAATATCTTTCGACAGATACCCAAGACCAAGATGCTGATGAAGCAAGTCATCAGAAAACAGCATTTTTGTCTGTTCATCCCAACCCCTGAGTGTATTGCATGGGTAGACCCATTGTGAACTAGAACCCTCCAAAACCATGCACCGCGTAAGACGTAACTTGGAAAGGATCAAGTGAGGGAGCTTGCAAAAGAATCCATGAACTTCTCCTGCTAGAGGAACGAAACTCATGAAGGCTGCAACAGCCTTCCCAGGGCACCTCTGAAAGCAGGAAAGAGAACAAAAGGATTCTTGCGAGCTGACGAACAAAGAGGGGAATTCTGACAACAACCACTGGTTCCATGCATTATCCGCATCCACTTCCTCCCTGGAAGAAGGTAAAACAAAATCTCCTTGAAGAATGAATTTAAGACCATAGTTCCTTAGAGGTAGAAAAGCAAACACAGGTTGTTGCTTCAAGTAAGGTTCATAGTCTCCTTTCTCAGTCTCCTGCAAGGTAAATGCCAAAGCTATCTCTGTACTGTGCACATCATGTCGTACAAGTGTGCCCTGTAACTTCTTACTAGCCACCAACCAACTCATTATCTCATTTCCATGTGAGATCCTCACAATGCCATCACCAAGAGCCTTCCTTCTCATAACTAGCAGTGTGTCATTCAGCACATTCTTGAACTTGATACAATTTAGTCGGTGAAGGAACAGAAGCAGAGATGGGTGGAGATCTGAAAACATGGACGTAATGGAGCACATGCCATTGGCATCCCTGAATTTAGATCTAAAGGGAAGGAAAATGCAAGTGTTCCAGAGGGAACAAGCGTCCTTGTCATCTTCAACAGATAACATTCTACTCAAAGAGCTGGTACTGTATGGTGGAACTGCAGTTGGCAATACAAAACCAATCTGGCCTTCTGTAATGTCAAATTTCACATGGAAACCATTTGAATGAATCTCTGGAGCATCAGTTACCTGACATATTATTAGACAGAATTAAAAAAGGATTGTCCCACATAACTCAAAAGTACTACAGGACGTAGAAGAACTACAAACAAGAATTGAGTGACTGATACAATAAAAGATTCATAAAATCATAGATGCCCAAGCATGCAATCATAAAATCAGACGATTTGCAGCATTACAGCGATAATAACTGGAACATATTCTGTTAGACCTACCCGAAATACTGATTTGAATCCAATGCCCTTATTTCCAATATAACCCCTATTGGCTCCTTTCTTTGTCGAATTACCAATGTCACAAAGAGCTCTAATGTTCTCAGCAGAGAAGCCCCTCTCATTGTTGAGAACAATGATGCCATTCTCCTGAAGAACGAATGCTAATGTGGGTTCGACATCTTCAAGATAAGTATTATCATCAGCATTTTGTACCTGAATAGAGTAGACAAATGTCAGCAAAAAAACAGATCTCTATGCTAACACCCACACAAGCACACAAAAGATGAAGTACCAAGTGTACAAAGCAAAGCTTACCAGCTCAAGAAGTAGGTGGGAATCCTGCGAGTATAACTCTTGTGAAAGACAATGCAGTGCCCGGCCAAGTCGAGCATGCTGCTTCTTCAACAAACTATTCTCGTTGCAACTCAGAGACTGATCCAAACCAAACTCCTCACGTCGTATAGTCTCAATAACTAGAGTTGCTTCCTCGGGATCCGTTTCTCCCATCACGGGTGATTGGTTCTTACGCGTTGCAGTTTCTGCCTTGGGTCCAATAGGATTTAACATGTTTTGGTTTTTGGTATACATAGAAATGACTTGATCCTTTTCCCCAGGTAATGATTTACTATTATCATTCATCATATTAACATCATGAGGAATACACATGATAGAATTTTCAAGTGTAGGTCCTTCAGATGCAGCGGATGTATGCCCAGAAGAAGAATGTGCTTCTGCCTTTGCATCAACTTCTTCAGTTAAACAGAATCCACGATAATCTTCAACCCACTCGGCAATTCCAAGTGACAGCCCAATATCATGAAGCATGCAAAGCTGCCAAGTTTCTGTGGCTTCATGTAAGATGGCTGAATAGCAATTTTTGGTAACTGTTCGAAGTCCGGACAAAAGTATATCTGCTGCAAGACCCCGGAATTCAGAAGGTAGATGACCCAGACAATCAAGAAAAAATTTGGCAACAAAATGAACAGTGCTGTCAATGTTTGCTAAAATATCAGACATGACATTTCTTGCAGAAGACACCTGAGGACTTTCTTGAACATGGCCAACTAATGATTTGACTTCAGAATTAGTGTTCACTTGATCGTCCTTGTTGTTCATTATGATACCTATAGCTCTTTGTGCATAACACTTCAGTAATGATATTGGAGTGTTCGAAGAACCATTGTAAATGTGCAGCAAGGAAAGCAAACTCACTGCCACTTGAAAGGATGAGCACTGAATAATGGCTTCTAAGAATTGGTCTACCGTAGCTGATGGGTCTACTCTGATAAACCTACCATCCGTGGTCACAATGCAAGCTAGCTGTTGAACTGGCCCTGTATTCAGCAGCCAGTGCATGAAGGAGCCCAGTGAAGGAGCAAACAACATATCCCAATGTGACCAAAGAAGCAGATCTGACAACATTGGAGCCTTAAGTAAGCACTTGATTGCTTCTCGTGAAGAAACTGATCCAGAATTATAAGATTGTTCAACAGCATTTTCCCTCTGCCCACCAACAGTGTCATGCTCACCTGGAGACATTCCAGACCACCGTTTCTCCAACAGAGAGATAGAAAATGTGACATGATTTGTCTGTATGCTCTTTCTCTGTCTCTCTATAGAACCAACAAGTCCTTCCCCAGATTTGTATTGTGCAATATCAAAATTAATTGTTGGGAACTGCCTTTTGAGAAGCATAAGAAAACTATCCCCTGAAAAGTCGCCATCTTCTAGCCAGTTGCCCTCAGCTTGGGAGAGCAAAACTTCAATTTGTTGCCGCAGTACAAAAACTTCCAGAGACGAAGAACCAGAATTTCCTCCCTTCAAGAAACTACTCAACTTAGGGGGGAAGTGATGACCATATTTTTCCAAAAACTCGAGGAAAGTCCCATGGCCAAGAGAACTAAAGTGCTTGGCAGAAAATTGAGTAGTTACACATGTTTCACAATCATGAAGTGTCTTCACGAATATAAACTTTTCCACTTGCAAAGCTCCAGCTCCAGACACTCCACAGTTGGACTCAAAATATTCAGTAATTCTACTGATGACATCATCAGTTGTGACATCTGCATGAACAAACACCAATAAGAAAAGGGTATCCATTGTGTCAAGAGGTGCGACAGCTGTTAAAGGTTACTTTGGTTCCAGTTCCATATCACAGAATCTGAGTGCACATAGTTGAGACAAACAAGTACGAGGGCACATGTTCGTGTGTGCGCGCGCAGAGAGAGAGAGAGAGAGAGAGAGAGAGAGAGAGAGAGAGAGAGAGAGAGAGAGAGATTACTGGGTCCAGGCTCATTGCTATCATTGGCTCCTTTAGCAATTTCTTTACTCGGGGGCTCAATTTCCATAACCTCCGTTGTGGTGTTAGGAATAGGACTTGATGACAATTTATTCTCACTAAAGACATGGATCGCATCGTAAATACTATCCAGCAGACCACAGCCCATAGATCTGACCTGCATATCCATGCCACGGTACATTAAATATAGATCACAAAATGCTACCAGAACTTCATAGCAAAAAGATACAGAAGGAAGAATTGCAGGTTGCCATCAGGATACCAGCAATCCTCTCTGAGAATGTATGCATGTGCACCCCAGCTTGAAATCCAACCAGGGTACCCAAGCTCAAAGAAGCAACTAAAGTTCCAGAAAAAATGAATACTTTTGAAGACATGGACACAACCCACATCTACCATGTTACTAAATTTCAACGCCAAATGAGAAACACAGCTCGAAAAACAAAAACAATTTTTTTAACTCTTATAGTGTTAATGGGTCTAATTCAGTCCAATTTGAAATACTATTCATGAAATGATTTGCATTTTTGTTTCTTGAGCAGTGTACCAATTTTGAATGTGAAACTATGTGTCATGGTAAACATGTATTGCATCTCCGTGCTGAACTATTTCCAGATATAGTTTTACGACGTTTAGCTTGTGTTTCACCTGGGGCGCACCATAAGACTAATGGCGCACACCAAAATTTTTGCAATACTGGGTCTAACCAACCTAGCAGCTTAAAGGATGAAGCCCTTTTGCAAACATATCTGTTAAGTAGATCCACATGTAAATGTAGGAGTTGGCTGAAAACGGAATCAACTCACTGCAACATTTAGGAGGCCAATGCCCGGGTATTGCGAAAAAAACTTTATTAAGTTCTTCTTTTCTTGTGGTGTTTCTGCATAATAATTTGCTACCAATTCCAAAACCTGCATCAGTAAGAAGTACAAAACAAATTAGATTCAGAAATAGGAAAAGTCCATACCGAACAGGCCTATCTTCTGCTGAACAATTGATGAGATTATCTGAAGTTTAGAGTTAAAATGAAGAAACGCATGCAGGCAAAATCAAAGACCAATATCAGAAATAAATGAGACAAACTATGGAGGGGGTGGGGGACAACAAACTAGCATTATTACAAAGGAGCCATATATTAACGCTGTTTTCATATACATATATGGAGTATGCAGCTATAGTTCACAATTATTCATATAGATAAAGGATTTGACCATAAGGAACAATTAACAAGCATACCTGTTGAACTGGATGTTCACGGCATGCTTCTTTCCAGGTTGTTATGAATTTCTCCAGCTTACCTGTACTCAGGAAGCAATTAGGTGATGCTTCTTTCTTTTGCATTTGCACCTTTTGGTGCTTGTTAGGATATTTGCACGCAGAGCTAGGAGTCCCATTTTCCTGATATTTCCTTTTCATTCTTGAAGGGACAATTTTTTGACTCTCTTTTGCCTTGCTGCTCTCTATAGCTGACTTTTTACTCGGTTCAGATTTCAAGCCAAGACGTTCAATTTCTTCTGCTGTCGACGGATATGGGCAATTACTAACACGCTTATCAGCATCCTTGCTACCAACAATATAACAGCTATCGTCAGTCTCATCAACTGCCTCACCCTCCGAACTAGTATCACCAGCAACTTCATCATCGCTTGAATCAAAATGAATATGCTTATTGATGCCTGGTAATTGCTTTATGCGGCTAGTTATAGCATCGAACCTCCTGTTCAACACCTGCTTCCCCAAATGAATATCTGTCTGTTTTGGTAGACCCTTCTCGCCAGTGCTATCACCAGAACCACTGGTCTTGCCTAGAACTTTAATAGCAGCAACTTCATTTCTTCTGGCCTGGCGGAGGAAGGAAATGTGCAACCTACAAAACCTCCCAAATCAGAAAAACATGTAATACTCTGGTGCAAAATGAGAGAGGGAATAGTAGCACGAAGGCAGAAGGAAGTCATTTCTATTTCGATGTACACACCAGTACCTATGTTGGAGCACACAGGGGAAGTGAATAAGTATGTGCCTACAAGAAAAGGTACATACCCCAAGCTCTGTACACGCACGCCGAGTTTCTCCTTCCCAGAGACTGACTTTTGTTCCGCAAGATAATCTAAAAAGCTTTCCGCTGTGACTTTCTCCTTAGAATTATCGATAAACTTCTGCAGGCAATTGATAATCTCCTCGCTACTAAGCTTAGGCACCTTGGACAAATCAGCAGGTACCAAAAAATAATGTGCAACAAGCGGGTGCTGAAGAAAAGGCCCCAACCCCAGCTCTTCGAACTGCCCAACACCCTCGTTTTTGCATATCTCAACCTCCAGGTCATGAATAGATACAATTTTTCTTGCTGCAACATAACAATGGATGAATGTGTTCACCTGACAAACAACAAGCCAAGTTGTAAAGTCAATCAGCAGACAACCATGTGATGTTCTCCTAAATATGCTTAGTGATGATTTGATCATTAGAAAAAAGAATCTTTATGCTGACGCGAAAGAAGCATTCTCATGATTATTATAAAATAATCAAAAAATCAAAGTAGTCCTATACTCCTATCTAATACTCCCTCTGTTCCATAATATAAGCCTTTTTAGCAAGCTAGTTAACTTGCTAAAAAGGCTTATATTGTGGAACAGAGGGAGTAGCTCACTACAATTGATAGGATGTTAAACTGTTCTGATATTCTCTTAATTTTTTTTTTGATAAATATCAGACACCCTTTCCATCAAATACCCTTCAAATGACTGCAACAGTGTCTGTAATTAATTCTCTTTCGGTCTCATGTGCCAAGGAGTCTTAAATGAGGCTAACATTGGTCATTTACCCCATGGTTCAATTCTTGCCACAAGGGCCAAAGTGGCTGACAATACTATACTATACTATACTATACTAGACAAAGAGAGCATATTTGTTAGATTTCCTTATCTTATTCTTTTGTGCAACATAGTAGCGGACCAAAAAATTCAGCAGACTTTTTTTGAACAAAAAATACTGCAGATATTATAGCGTGTTAAATTATTATATATCTGGTAAAATGAAAACATGCAATGAAATTACAAAGCATGCATGGTACGTACAAGATGACAAGAAGAAACAAGAAATCTCAAGTCTGAGTGCAGTGTGTAAACATATCTAGTAAAATGAAAACATCCAATGAAAGTAACAAGCAGGCATGGAACGCACAAGATGGCAAGAAGAAGCAAGAAATCTCAAGTCGTAGTGTAAATGCAAAGTTTGCAGGGTTAACAAAAATCTCAACAAATCCCAGCTTCAGCAATGGCAGATGAAACCATTGTAAATTCAAAAATCATACTTCGAAGATTCAGAAAATTTTGAAAAAAAATAACACATGTACATATAGGTGTGATCTACATACCTGTAAATTTTCATTAAAAGATATTTTCATGTATAGGGCTGCACACGCAAAAACAAAAAATGTGGGTCCGTAATAATGAACAGCACATCTATTCTAGACCCATTTTTTCTGTAGCCCTCAAATAAACATGTTTCTATGTTGAAACTTAAAAATGTGGTTTCCGTTATTTTTTTACGGAAAAGAGCAGAATATAAAGCACAAGGCAGCACTGGCCCTCTCTCAGTTTGCCTCATAGTGCCAACATACAACAGTTCGATTAGGAACTGGAGCAACAGAAGATAGCAAAGTTTGCAGGGTTAACAAAAAAATAGCAACAAATCACAGCTACAGCAATTGCAGCTGAAACCATTGTAAATTGAAAACAGAACATGTACGAGCTATGCACAGTTATAGCGCGATAGTGCCAAACTGCCAACACATAACAGTTTGATTAGGAACTTGAGCACAGAAGACATAAGTCTGCAGGGTTAACGATTTTTCCTCAAAAAATTCCAGGATCAGCAATTGCAGATGAAATCACTTGTAGTAAATCCAAAACAGAACATGACGAGCTTGGCACGGTTACGAAGTGGCACACAGCGCGAACTGGTGCGCTCTCGGACCGAGAGCAAATGTACTGACCTTGCCCTCGATAAGGAAGAGCTCGCGCAGGAGGGGCACGTCGTGGAGCTGGACGCCGAAAGATGCCCACGAGTCCGCCTTGAGCGTCACCAGCGCCGCCTGGGCCACCTTCCACCCCGTGACGCCCTCGCCAGCCCGCACGAGCTCATCCCTCGCCTTGCTCGCCGCCGCCTGCGCCTTCTCAAGCAACAGGTGCGGGTTGCGCGGCAGCGGCGGCGGCGGGGCCGACGCGGGCGAGGCGGCGCGGGGCAACGGGTTGGACGGGTGGTGCTGGACGTTGGAGGTAGGGCTCTGGGCGTAGCCCGGGGAGGGGAGGAACGGGAGCTGGTACTGCTGCTGCTGGTAGGCCGCGGCGAGGGCGGCTTGGTTCTGGAGGAAGAGGTGGGGAAGCATGAGGTTGTAGGGGTTTTGCGCATACGGGTGGGGATTGGGGGCGTATGCGTAGGGGTTCATCCCCGCAGCCGCCGCCGCCGCCACCGCCTGCTGCGCGGCGGCGTCGGAGGTCGAGGCGGCGCCATACCGGGGGTCGTAGCCCTGCTGTGGCCTCTGGTGTTCGCGGCCTCTCATCTAGCTGGTAGGTTTCGGCGGCGTGGCGCTGCGAGGGTGGTGGAATTGGGCGGAGGAGGGGTGGAGGCGGCGCCAATGCCGTGAGGGGAGAAGGGAGAAAAGGAGGAGGTGACCGTCGCGGACACGCGCGGAAGGGCGGTTTGGGCTCGCGGGTTTTACTTCTACGCCTCTTTCCGCGTGAGTTCGTAGGGACGAGCTGGGTTTCCTGCGCATGGGCCGATAAGACAAGCGGGCCCCTTTCTTCATAGGTCCAACAACATATATGGATTAGGACGCTGCTACGTAGTGCTCGGTCTCGATTTGGCCCAAATCAAGCTCACCCCATAAAAAGAAAGATAATTTCAACCGTACATGCCAGAAAAAGATAAAGAATATGCGAGAGAAGAAAAAGGAAGCCCGCACGCACTCCATCCCACGCATTTAATTACGGAACCAGAAAATTCAAAATGTTTTGTAGTTTAACCCGTTTATCTGATTCAAGATCCGTTTTCACCGTTGGGCTAGTCGCGACGAGATCTTCAAAACTAGATCCCATGTCGATATGTTTTGATGAATTTTTTTCAGGATGTAAGTTTTCAAAGTTACATCCAATCAACGTTACATCCAGTTTACAGAAAAAGTTACATACCTTTAGCAGAGAAAGTTACATCTAGCAAAAAAGTTACATCTGAGTAAGCAGAGAAAGTTATATTCATCAAAAAGTTACATCATAGTTAGCTAGAAAGTTACATCCTCCAAAGTTACATCCAAAAAAAAATGTCGTCAAAACATATCGACATGGGATCTAGTTTCGAAGATCTCGTCGTGATTAGTCCAACGGTGAAAACAGAATCTAATTTGGATAAACGGTTTGATCTAAAAAATATTTCAAAGTTTCAAAATTCATAAAAAATGCATACATGCAGTCCTGCAGTGGTAGGTACGACTTTGTGCTACTCCTGCGAATAGTCAAACGACATCTATGCGGGTAGGCCAGCTGTGTGTGAGCGACGGGTGAGCACGCGAATAGTCTAAACGAGCTCGCTCACTTTTTAGAATTTGCGTATGGATTAAGTTTCAATTGGAAAGCCATTTGGAAGCTTGAATGCCCTACAAAGATCAAAATGTTCATATGGAGAATTGCCCACAATAGTTTACCGCATCGCCTAAACCTGCTGAGGAGAGGCATGGACCTGGATCCGATTTGTCCTGTGTGCAACAGGTTCAATGAGGATGGTGGTCATCTTTTTCTCAAGTGCAAGGCTGCTAAGAAGGGGTGGACAGAACTACAACTTGATAATGTAAGAGAGGATCTGCTACTCTGTCAAGGAGCACAAGAATTCATCTCAAAGCTCTTGATGCTGGAGCAAAAGAAGAAATTGCTAACTATTGGCCTGTTATGGTGGTTGTGGCAATCCAGAAATAAGGCAGCGGCAAGAGATAGGAAGAAGTTGCAAGATGCTGTCCAGACTCTAGCTAGGAGATCAGCTTATGAATTTGAGCACTTTTTTACCCGGGATAAAAGACCAAAACTTCAGAGCGCTCGTTCCTGGATCCCTCCTATGGGGGATGTACTAAAAATTAATATTGATGGCAGTTTCTTTGCTGAAAACAAAACAGGGGGATGGGGTTTTATTATCCGTGATTTTAATGGTGTATCCATGGGTGCAGGTGCAGGTCATATTCCTCATGCTCTTGATGCATTGCAAACTGAAGGCATTGCTTGTCTGTCTAGCCTTCAATGGGCTCAAGTCTGGGGTATGTCAAGGATACAAGTGGAGACAGATTCTCAGCTGCTGTACCAGGCGATCAGTGGAGGCTCGCATGATCTGGCGGTTAATGGTCAACTCTTTAGAGAGATTAAGTATTTTGCTTGTTTAAATTTCAGCTCTTTTTCTGTAAACTATTGCCCTAGGGTCTGTAATTCTGTAGCGGACGCTTTAGCGTCTTTTGGTGCAAAATCGGTGCTGAATTCCCCGGCCATCTGGCCTGATGAGGTACCGGAGTTTGTAAGTGTTTCTGTTGCCAGCGATTTTGCTGGGTGTACTGGTTAATGAAAGTCTAGGTTGTCCATTTCAAAAAAAAAAACAACATATATGGATTAAGTATATTCCACTCAAAAAAAATACGGATTAATTAAGTATATATTTCCCGAGGCTTGCTTCAGTGGCCTCCCCCTAGAGAAAAAGTAAGGAGGTAAGTTTCCCTCAAAACCTTCCGATCAAAAGTTATGGGTCAATTCTGGCCGTTCATAAGCCAAACTTTTGCCTAGGGGGAGGCCACCGAAGCAAAAGTGATATTTCACCCCCTCAGAAAGGATCACACCCAAATCTTGGTGATTGTAGCAAAATCCCCCTATACTTAATTTGGTGCAATTTTAACTCCAAAATCGTGTAAACCAGAGAAATGTTCCCCTAAGCCGGTTTTATCTGCGCATGTGTCAGATTGGAGTCCGTTTTGACTTGTACACAGGCCACGTAGGATCTTTTTCACCGTTATGTTTGCACCTTTATCTGAATGTCGTTCTGACATAGCTAAAATTTCCCCTTTCCTTTCATGTTCGTCTCGGACAGAACACTAGCAACACACTATCCATGTCGCGTGAGCTCCAGCGTCGATCATGGCCTCCTCTGTAGCTCCTCCTTTTCTCGCGCTTCCTCTTCTCGTGCTCCGATGTTGGTGCATGGGCAATCCCCATCCCGTATCGCTAGAGTCCTTTGTAGTTTCTTGGAAGAAAAATGCAATAGAGGTGATAAGGCGTATCGTTTAATTTCGTGGAGCAAGAAGAATCATGGATGAAGGTACTACACCTGCAGATTCGCTTGGTGAGTGTTTTTCTTCGGTTTGCTCTATTTTTGCTCCAGTTTGCTCTGATGTTGCCCTGATTTTGGTCTAAATTTGATTATTGTCTTGGATAGGGTGGGGATTGTCCTTTTTTTAGTTGGCATGACAATCCCAATAGTGAGTATCACACTCAGTTGAGTGGTGATCTACGAGATGAGGTGTGGCTTCTGAAGTCTGAAGATATTCAGTTAACTAAAGCAATGTATCAGGTGCAGACTAAAATAAAGAAGATCAACACTGCAGAATGTGTTAGGTGCATACATAAGTATGTGAAAGAACATCAAGCTTTACACATTGTAGAATTAGTTGGGTGAGTTGAAGAGAATGATGGACATGAAGGATATGCAAATGGAGAAGATGAAGATTTTGCTAATCTATACCTCTTATAAAGCAAAACCCCACTAAGTTCATTTATGATTTTTCTATCTCTACATGCAAGTTATCCACATCATCCAATCTCCTAGGGAGAGACAGATGGGATGCAACCCTTGCGGCCCATTCCAAAACCCTAGTCCTAGTCACCATGGGTCCCATCCACTGACTAGTGTCCCTTAGCCGGCTTAGGTCCTACCTTTGTTGGCTTGTTTCAGTCAGATCAAATCCGGCTTGCTCATACCCCTTAAGTGTGTGACCTCACAGGCTCACGATAAGTCAAACACAATCTCGAGTCTCTACTCTTGACTGATCAGTTAGCAACGGCTTCTAACAAAACATGCCGACTCCCGGATGTTGTTGAGTCATAAGACTTGCCTCTGCAATGTGACGGTCAGTCTTAGTCCTTTTGCCTCACAATATCGTTGTCAAGCTATAGGTGAGTTATTCATCATTCCTATGTAGCATGACCTTCTCTTCTCGTTTTGTTGTATCAATTTTCTTGAGGTAATAATCATCACAAAAATACATTAGGCTATCAGTAAGAGATTTTCCTGGAACAAGGCAGTGCAGCTTCAGCTCTAACCCAATGTTCAAATTTCCCCTTTCCATGTGATACAAATCCTTTGCCCATTTCAGAACATCTTTGGAACACATCATCTTCTGTCTCCATCTCACCCACATAAAAATGGCCCAAAGTGTAAAATGGATCATTTTACACGGAAAAACACTAACGGGTCTGCAGGATAACCTAAACAGATAAAAAATGCAAACTTTCAGTGATTTCAGCACAACTAACCCAAAATCATGGATCAATTTCAGCTCAACTGACCCTAACATGCGAACATACTACTATGAATCGAAAACACATGCCTTTCAGCACAAAAATAGACACCTTTCTTTGAAAAAATCACCCTAAAATCCTTGTCTTTCATCTGGCGACATAAAAATAGCGATACAACACTAACTGATTACTGTCGTCATGTAGCTTAACCTAATTAGTGGAAGGGCGAGTTGTCTCTTTAGGGTGAGCTGGAGCTTGAGCGGTCGGGACCTTGAGGTGGGGAGCGGGACACATCGAGCAGCCAACGAAGGAGGAGGCAACAAATAACACAGCGGCGGCAATCATGGCACCACAGTGCATCCCAGCTCCCGTGGTCGACTTCCATGACGACGGGAACAAGGTGGCATGGAGATGGTGGAAAAAGAGAAAGTAGACGTGCAGACAATGACGTCGTTCAGACAAATAACACGGGTAGAACGACGCCATTACATCCCGACCAGACCACACCACGTCAGCACCAAGTTAACTTCCTAAAACCGCCCAAAATTATCCTAAAACGGCCAACAATCAACCAAAAACCAGCCGAAGGGAACACTTTTCTAGTTTACTCGATTTGGGATTAAAATCATACCAAAAATAACTACAAGGGGATTTTGCCCAATCACCAAGATTTGAGAGTGAAATATATACTTAATACACAACATATATATTTTCCTTTTTTTTGTTCGAGAGTTAAATGGGTGACGGTGAAACTGAACGTTGAGAAATATTTGTGCTAGACTAGTACTCGTACTAACAAAAAAGTTGTTTAACACTCTCATGTAACCATTTTCACTGACAGAGAAAGAACCTTCAGCGGAACACCACGCGAGTCCTAAACTGAGAGGTCCACATGTGAGCTAAATTCAAGACAAGGACAATTGAGTCGATGGGTGAAAGTGAAACTAGGTAAGATTAATTCGTGGCAAAATTAAATTCATGACCACAATAACACGAGAAGACAGCTCGAAAAAACTGGTGTGAACTGACAAGATTGCTCTCTTCTGTGTTCATGACTAGGACCACAATCAGCCATACCATAAATTAGCAGTAACTTGCTACCTAAGCTTTCGACCCTTCACATTTACAACTGAAGTCCTTGAGCACTTTTACGAATGCCCATAGAACTATTCTATATATAGATGGGGGGAAGAAGAGGGCTACAAGCTGATCCTGAAGAGGCCCTACAAGCCGGCTGTTCATTCCCTCGGTTTTTTTCTAGCTGAAACTAGTCCGAGTCATCATCTCTAATGAAATGCAACACATTATGGCCGATTGGTTAGTCTTCTAGCTTCTTAATTTGACATCAAAAAGTATCTCGGGCTCAGGATCATCAGCTTACTTTCTCAGCATAAATGTATGATTAGTAGCACCAAAAGGCGATCAGTGCCGGCAGTTCCTTATTGCTATCTCATATGGCAGCACCGAGGTCCACCCACCCACACAGAAAGGACAGGTGTGCTTACTATTTGCAAATAGGACCATTTGCTGCTGATACTCCCTGTAATTTTACAGCATCTCGTCTTGCTTCCCAAACAGATGAGAAGTCATAGACTCAGAGGTTGATTAGCGAATGCACCTGTATCTCTGTCCTATTGACGAGGGGCACAAGGCTTCAGGAAAGATGGCCATCAATGGTTTGTGTCACCGTCCCTAATGCATCAAGATAGCGAGATGCAACTTTTTCTTCCGACAAAGATTGTGTGGATTTTTAAACAATTCAATACTTAATTTCTTTTCACCTGAAACCAGGACACGGGCGATGATGAACGCATCCCCCTTTTCTGACGCAAACTCCCACTCCCTCGTCGAGATGTAGAACCAATCTTTGTTTGAAGACGTAGTCGCCTTCACCTCCACGTACTCTGTCAAATTGTTTCCACGGGTGATGACAAGATCATAAGGCAGTCCAGATTCGGTTTCTCCATTCACCCACCTGACATTATTGGGCCCTAGCTGACCAACAAAATGTTTGTAGACCAGATCTTCACCAATCCTGCCGGTTCTTTGTAACTGGGCTGCATCTGGAGCCCCCGTGCGGAGCCTATCCCTACCCTCTGGAGCATTGGACATTTTATCATTGAAGTCTATTACCTCGGTATCAACAATTTCGCTAGGTGAACTGATGCCCACGTCCAAATAAGCAGGTGCACTGTCAGAGTTAATGGACATCACCATCTGAGGCTCGTCCAACGTTGCCACTGTACTTTCTGTGTGTACCGTACTTTCAACCCTTATATACTCTTCTACAATCCAATCCTCATTCAAGGTTGCCACTGTACTTTCTGTATTTAAGCACGCATCATCATTCGCCTTTGTCTCTTGCATGGGTCCATGCTGACTTCTGTGAGATGTTCTACAATCAGGGGCTGTTCTCCAATTATTAGGTGGCCAACTTGAAACAGTTCCACCTGACCCCTGATGCTTGGGAGTATTGAAGGAAGATGAGGATCCAACCGGTTTGGAATCAACACATTGGTCTACGAACGAGGATGAGAAGGACCAAACTGCTTCATGTTCAGGCAGCGCAGGCACATTCTGATTATTAATGATAAAGGACTCGACTTCTTCAGCTGGGCTGGTGTTGACCATGTGCAGAAAATTCGCAAAGTGCAGATCAGGGGATCCATCAAAGAAAAGTCTAGAAATTTCCAGAAACAGTGAATGTGAATCAACTTCTTTCGTGGCATAAAGAATATTTCCCTGTAAATAAATAACTCATCAAATCACATGAACCTTAAAGCTGATGACAGATGATATAACACAGCAAAGCCTTAATAATTGAGCGCATCAAGCATTCAAGCAATGCCTTGGTCGCAGAAACTTTTAAGGGTCATAATTTTTATGTAAAGTCAATAGAAGCTAAGAACGTCATACATTATCTGCAAACAGACATAATATAAGTATCTAACAGGTATTAACAACCAATTGTTGGTGATTGCCGGTTATAGCATCCCTATATTCGGTGGTGCCATAGAATACAGATTTAACTAAGCAAGCAATTGTCCATCATAATTACCTTAGAAATATGCAGGCAGTATTGGGAAACAAGAGGCTGGTAGCAAGGAGGTAATCACTCACACTAGTTACTAATTACTATGGTAATCAATTGCACTAGTTACCATAATGGCCGAACAGAAAGAATGGTACTAACCTGCAAAAGACAATGGCATTTGAATCTTCTCTCAGAAGAACTCTCATGTCCTTTGAGCATATACTTGTGGTATAACTTTTCAACAATGATAATCTGAAGATTGTTAAGCTTCATGATCTCATTTTGTTGAAAATTCATATAAGCATCATTATGCATCTTATAGATGTAACGTTGCATATATGGTAAGAGTTCACAGATCAAAGTAGCCCTTTTCCTGTTGTTAGCCGTGCCATAGAATATTGCTTCGCGATACACAACCTATATAAAAGCAACAAAGGTTGATGAGAATCACACTTAAAATGGACTACCAATTAAGGATATGCCGCTCCCTAAGCCAAATTTCTGGAAAAAAATCACCTAAAATATTATTAAATATAATATGCATCGGGTGCCTTGCAGAATTGGTAAGTTAGTCTCTTTGTCATTCTTTCACCCTTGCTGAGTAGCGAAATGAGCAAAGAAGTATATTCTTCCAAATATGCCATGTTACAATACCAAGTACTCCCTCCGTCCATTAATATAAGATGTTAACATCTTATTTATGGGACAGAGGGAGTATGTTACAATTTACAACATCACCTTCAAATGCTCCTAGCCTGTTACAAACAGATATGTGAAGCTAATGTGATATTTGCAGCCAATTTTGACCAACACTGATGAAGTCATTGTCCCCAAAAAGGGTATTAAAATCTGGTATCTAAGTGTTATAATGGGGTGATGCTGTTCAAACTGTAAAGTCAACTGGAACTTCCCACAAGTTCCTGAAAGAGTTTCATCCTTTGATTCCACCATCTATAATAGAACTGAAGATATATCTGGAAAGGTTGTAAATTATTGTTATGGGGAATGATAATGTCACACGTTTTTTCCTTTTTCTTTTTAACAGCCACTTCCGAAGTCCATTCCTCACTTCTCGCTACTACCCACTTGTAGGATGGGGTAGTGGTCCTAGTGTATGGTAGAACTCAACATAGCGAAGCGCATGAAAAACTCATTTCTACCATATTCCTTCGACTTTTAGTTTCCTAATAATGATTTTAAAAATCCCAATGAGTAGTTTATGGTATAAATTAGTATCCATGAAGTGCACGAAAACCACTTGTACCATAGTAACTTCATTTGTCACGTCATTACATTCATATTAAATAGATAGAATGGACTGATAAAGGCTGGGGATAGTGGCTGCCATGGGACCGCAAACCAGACACTCTCTTCAGTTCAGCTTGTTACAGCCTGAAAAAACCCGCTACAGCATAGTGTGCAGCAGCACTTCTGTGCGAATACATTTTAGATTTCCGCATGATTCATTTGTTGCATTTTTTGTCATGCTCCATATATATATATACATATCAATCATTACTCAAGACTTGAGATATACTTGGCACCAAATAACCAAATACAAGATTTATGTTTCTGCAAAAAATAGCTGATCACCACGCTTTTGCAACAGGCTATTTAAGGCACTGCTCCTGATGGATGCGATATGGAACATGAGTTTGCATCTAAACTAGGCCATTAGCACATAGCAAACTTTTAGTTTTCTATTTCTTATTACTTTGCAGCTAAATGATGACTTAAATACATCACTTCCAGCATGAGGAGCTGCTGAATATAACGTTTTAACTTAATAAACATAATATTAAAGCAAGAATTATATTACCTTAGAAAGTGCTGGGATACCAAGGCTTTTCATCAATGCAGCAACTCTTCCAGGCAACATATGTTTGTCCTCAGAAGAAAGTTCACCAAATTGTATGAAGTTGACACCACTACAGTCCTTAAAGTGCTGCTTCAACTCGTCGTCATCTAACCAGCAAACAAGGCCAAAAGATGGATGGAGAGAGACCCATTTATCAACCACAGTTGGCAATATCGTTGTCTCTAACTTCTGAAGAGAATCTTTCAAGTAAACTATATCGTTCATCTTGTCACTCACAGGCTGGAGATCAGTAGCCCACCTCACAAATACACGGAAGACCTATGTATAGTGTTGAAACAGTAGTTAATATTTTAAAGGAGAACAGCCAACAGTCACTACATAACTTTAGGTACTCCATGCACAAAAGAAACTCACCTGATGGGCTACTTGTGAAGGCAGCGCAACATTTGATAGCCTCAAAAGCATCTCTACATAATTGGATGTTGATGGCACTTTTGGTACACCACATGCTTCCGTAAAGAATTCACAAAGGCTTGGATAGGCTGAGCACAGCATCCTTCTCGGGAACATTCTCTTATTCTTGACCAAAACAAATTCCTCTGTTGTTTCAGAACAACCTGTTGGGTCATTCCAATATAGATCTTTTGGGGACAAAAATTTACCAGGAACGACCTCACTAGATCGAGGTCGGAGTAGTGGTGTAAATATAGAGGAGCATGACATGAACTCCCGCTTGATGTCAATCTTTGCATCAGCCGCACCTTCTGACATGAAGGTATAGAATTTGCACATCTGGTCCACACTGAAGAAAAAGCAGGTCAATCATTACAAGTTATTTGACAAAAGAAAATTTGGAAGGTAAGTGCACTAAGAAGCTATACATGGGCAGTGGGGTTGATCTGGAAATATCCATATTAGTTCTTATAAACACATACCCACTTTTTAAGCAACAACATATATAGCGTATAGATGGACAATAGGAAGTTTTTAGACGAGTAAATCTACGCTTTTTTTAATACCTTGCACTAAAAGGATCTTTTGATGCTATCCATAATTTCAGGATCATCAAAGCATCACTGTGGGATACGTTTGTTTTGAACCCCGTATCCTTCCTTAGTGATCTGCTGGATACCTGTTCCACAAAACCAAAGTTTCCAAGGTGAGTGCTCGTAAAAGTTGGTTGGATGGATGGTACTAATAAGTAATACAAACCTGAGGCACAGCATATGGGGCCACACCACCAAGCAGGGAACGCACGTTTTCACAATCATAAAACAAATCTGTTGCATAATGAAGGTCATAATCCGCAGTTGACGCTATCCATCTGAAGCTTCGGATACATTTCATAAAGGATGACTCAACTGTTTTGTTTTCAACACAATGGGTCGCGTTTGTGAGACACCAAGCTTTTGCACTATAATAATCATCCCAGAAGCTGTCAAGAACCTTCAGAAGATATATGGAATTTTCTCGGCATTTTTTTGAGGAAAATGTTGACAAAATGCTAACCAGTTCTGGCGAGTCCCAATCATACACTGTATGGGATGTTGACATATCACCTTGCGAAATTGTTCCTGCTATAAAAGAATCAACTTGGGATGTGTTTTTCTCAACTTTCACTACCTGCACAAAATCAGTCACACCCATCTCCTCAAAAAATTGCCTCCACTTTTTAATCACAGATGTCAACAAATCTTTACCATGATTCATCAGGTAACCACTATCAAGTTCAATCCATCTAATTTCAACATTCTGAAGTAGCTTGCCTATGTCGAGAGAATTTCCATATTCTTTACTGAAGTGAATGGGTTCATCAGCTGGGCACTTGTAGCCATGGTTTGTAAGTAAGATAGGTCTAGTCCGAAGTTCAGCCACTATTTCTTCTTTTTCAAAATTACAGCTTGTACATGGAGACTGAAAATGAAGCATAATAAAACTCACATACTCTATCATCATCATCTTATCAGCCTTCTTAGCATCTGAACCACTTGGCAAAGACACGAGGATATGGTTTTTGATAATTTCATGTCCAGACAACCTCCGCACCCCGATTTTCAGAAGAATGTCCATTAGATCATTCACTCTCATTTCTTCCATCAGGTATTTATTTTTACAAGGCATAGAGAGAAGCTGTGGACTTACAATTCGAAGATTACTGTACAGAACTGGGAAATCCTTCATGCTGCTTTTGCAGTCAGGTGTGGAATTGAGAATATCATGAGGCAGCCATATAGGGCCATCTGCTACAGAGCTAAATGAACCATCTGAAAGCGGAATGCATGGTAATTTTCTGAGAGCACATAAAAGATCACCTTCGAGGCTTGTTGCCAAGGGAATATTTTGAGAAGAATGTGACAACAACATCAAATGAAGATTAACGAACCAAGCACACAGCCATTCCATCCCCAGCGACTCAATACAGCCCTCAGTTCGGCAAATTGATGATACCATATCAATAAAAACATTAGCTCCATAGTCGTGAATACCTAGTGCCCTCGATAATGTATCAGGTATGATGATATCTTTCGATAGATACCCAAGACTAAGATGCTGATGAAGCAAGTCATCAGAAAATAGCAGTTTGGTCTGTTCATCCCAACCCCTAAGTGTGTTGCATGGGTAGACCCATTGCGAACTAGAACCCTCCAAAACCATGCATCGGGTAAGGCGTAACTTGGAAAGGATTAAGTGAGGGAGCTTGCAAAAGAATCCATGAACTTCTCCTGCTAGAGGAACGAAACTCATGAAGGCTGCAACAGCCCTCCCAGGGCAACTCTGAAAGCAGGAAAGAGAACAAAAGGATTCTTGCGAGCTGACAAACAAAGAGGGGAATTCTGATAACAACCACTGGTTCCATGCATTATCCGCATCCACTTCCTCCCTCGAAGAAGGTAAAACAAAATCTCCTTGAAGAATGAATTTAAGACCATAGTTCCTTAGAGGTAGAAAAGCAAACACAGGTTGTTGCCTCAAGTAAGGTTCATACTCTCCTTTCTCAGTCTCCTGCAAGGTAAATGCCAAAGCAATCTCTGTAGTGTGCACATCATGTCGTACAAGTGTGCCCTGTAACTTTTTACTAACCACCAACCAACTCATTATCTCATTTCCATGTGAGATCCTCACAATGCCATCACCAAGAGCCTTCCTTCTCATAACCAGCAGTGTGTCATTCAGCATATTCTTGAACTTGATACAATTTAGGCGGTGTAGGAACAGAAGCAGAGATGGGTGGAGATCTGAAAACATGGACGCAATGGAGCACATGCCATTGGCATCCTTGAATTTAGATCTAAAGGGAAGGAAAATGCAAGTGTTCCAGAGGGAACAAGTGTACTTGTCATCTTCAACAGATTCAGCAGATAACATTCTACTCAAAGAGCTGGTACTGTAGGGTGGAACTGTAGTTGGCAATACAAAACCAATCTGGCCTTCTGTAATGTCAAATTTCACATGGAAACCATTTGAATGGATCTCTGGAGCATCAGTTACCTGACATATTAATAGACAAAATTAAAAAGGGATTTTCACATATGACTTAAAGGTTCTAAAGGATGTAGAAGAACTACAAATGAAGAATTGAGTGACTAATACAATAAGAAATTCGTGAAATCATAGATGGCAAAGCATGCAATCGTAAGATTAGACGATTTTTAGCATTACGGTGATATTAGCTGGAATATATTCTCTTAGACCTACCCGAAATACTGATTTGAATCCAATGCCCTTATTTCCAATATAACCCCTATTGGCTCCTTTCTTTGTTGAATTACCAATATCACAAAGAGCTCTAATGTTCTCAGCAGAGAAGCCCCTCTCATTGTTGAGAACAACGATACCATTCTCCTGAAGAACAAATGCTAATGTGGGTTCGACATCTTCGAGATAAGTATTATCATCAGCATTTTGCACCTGAATAGAGTAGACAAATGTCAGCAAAAAACAGATCTCTATGCTAACACCCACACAAGCACACAAAAGATGAAGTACCAAGTGCCACAGAGCAAAGCTTACCAGCTCAAGAAGTAGGTGAGAATCCTGCGAGTATAACTCTTGTGAAAGACAATGCAGTGCCCGGCCAAGTCTAGCATGCTGCTTCTTCAACAAACTATTCTCGTTGCAACTCAGAGCCTGATCCAAACCAAACTCCTCACGTCGTATAGTCTCAATAACTAGAACTGCTTCCTCGAGATTCGTCTCTCCCATCACGGGTGATTGGTTCATAAACATTGCAGTTTCTGCCTTTGATCCAATAGGATTTAACATGTTTTGGTTTTTGATATTCATAGAAATGGTTTGATCCTTTTGCCCAGGTAATGATTTACTAGTATCATTCATCATATCAACATCATGAGGAATAAGTGCGATAGAATTTTCAAGTATAGGTCCTTCAGATGCAGCGGATGTATGACCAGAAGAAGAATCTGCTTCTGTCTGTGCATGAACTTCTTCAGTTAAACAGAATCCACGATAATCTTCAACCCACTCGGCAATTCCAAGTGACAGCCCAATATCATGAAGCATGCAAAGCTGCCAAGTTTCTGTGGCTTCATGTAAGATGACTGAATAACAATTTCTGGTAACTGTTCGAAGTCCGGACAAAAGTATATCTGCTGCAAGACTCCGGAATTCAGAAGGTAGATGACCAAGACAATCAAGAACAAATTTGGCAACAAAATGAACAGTGCTGTCAATGTTTGCTAAAATATCAGACATGACATTTCTTGCAGAAGACAGCTGAGGACTTTCTTGAACATGGCCAACAAATGATTTGACTTCAGAATTAGTGTTAACTTGATCGTCCTTGTTGTTCATTATGATACCTATTGCTCTTTGTGCATAACACTTCAGTAATGATATTGGAGTGTTTGTAGAACCATTGTAAATGTGCAGCAAGGAAAGCAAACTCACTGCCACTTGGAAGGATGAGCACTGAATAATAGCTTCTAAGAATTGGTCTACTGTAGCTGATGGGTCTACTCTGATAAACCTACCATCCGTGGTCACAATGCAAGCTAGCTGTTGAACTGGCCCTGTATTCAGCAGCCAGTGCATGAAGGAGCCCAGTGAAGGAGCAAACAACATATCCCAATGTGACCAAAGAAGCAGATCTGACAACATTGGAGCCTTAAGTAAACACTTGATTGCTTCTCGTGAAGAAACTGATCCAGAATTATAAGATTGTTCAACAGCATTTTCCCTCTGCCCACCAGAAGTATCATGCTCACCTGGAGACATTCCAGACCACCGTTTCTCCAACAGAGAGATAGAAAACGTGACGTTGTTTGTTTGTATGCTCTTTCTCTGTCTCTCTATAGAATCAACAAGTCCTTCCGCAGATTTGTATTGTGCAATATCAAAACTAATTGTTGGGAACTGCCTTTTGAGAAGCATAAGGAAACTATCCCCTGAAAAGTCACCATCTTCTAGCCAGTTGCCCTCGGCTTGGGAGAGCAAAACTTCAATTTGTTGCCGCAGAAGAGAAACTTCCAGAGACGAAGAACCAGAAATCCCCCCCTTAAAGAAACTACTCAACTTAGGGGGGAAGAGATGACCATATTTTGCCAAAAACTCGAGGAAACTCCCATGGCCAAGAGAACTAAAGTGCTTGGCAGAAAATTGAGTAGTTACACATGTTTCACTATCATGAAGTGTCTTCAGGAACATAAATTTTTCCACTTGCAAAGCTCCAGTTCCAGACACTCCACAGTTGGACTCAAAATATTCAGTGATTCTAGTGATGACATCATCTGCTGTGACATCTGCATGAAACAAACACCAATCAAAAGGGGGTATCCATTGTGTCGAGAGGTGCGACAGCTGTTAAAGGTTACTTTGGTTCCAGTTCGATATCACAGAATCTGAATGCAAATAACTGAGACAAACAAGTACGTGGGCACATGTTCGTGTCTGTGTACGTGCGCGTGCGCACGCAAGAGAGAGAGAGAGAGAGATTACTGGGTCCAGGCTCATTGCTATCATTGGCTCCTTTAGCAATTTCTTTACTCGGGGGCTCAATTCCCATAACCTCTGTTGTGGTGTTAGGAATAGGACTTGATAACAATTTATTCTCACTGAAGATATGGATCGCATCGTAAATACTATCCAGCAGACCACAACCCATAGATCTGACCTGCATATCCATGCCACGGTACATTAAATATAGATCACAAATTACTACCAGAACTTCATAGCAAAGACACTGAAGAAGAATTGCAGGCTGCCAATCAGGACACCAGCAATCCTCTTGAGAATGAATGCATGTACACCACAGCTTGTAATGCAACCGGTGTACCCAAGCTCAAAGAATCAACTAAAGTTGCAGAAAAAATGAATAATTTTGAAGACATGCATGGATGGAACCCGCATCTACCATGTCACCAAATTTCAACTCCAAATTTGAAAGACAGCTCAAAACAAAAACATTTTTTTAAGTTCTGATAGTGTTAATGGGCCCAATTCACAGCCCAATTTGAAATACTATTCAACAAAATGATTAGCATTTTTGTTTCTTGGGCAGTGGGTCAAATTTGAATGTGAAACTATGTGTCATGGTAGACATAATATGTTGCATCTCCATGTTGAACTATTTCCACATATTTTTTTTCAACATTTAGCCTGTGTTTCGCCCTGGGCACACCATAAGACTAATGGCTCACATCAGGAATTTTGCAACACCGAGCCTAAGCAACCCTAACTTTGAGTGCATTGACCCTTCTGATAAGATATTATATGTAGCAACTAGCAACTAAAAAGGATGAAGACCTTTTGCAAACAACATATCTGGTCAGTAGATCCACATGTAAATGTAGGAGTTGGCTGAAAAAGGAATCAACTCACTGCAACATTTAGGAAGCCAATGCCCGGGTATTGTGAAAAAATCTTTATTAGGTTCTTCTTTTCTTGTGGTGTTTCTGCATAGTAATTTGCTAACAATTCCAAAACCTGCATCAGTGCAAAGTGCAAAATAAATTAGATTCGGAAATACGAAAAGCCCATACTGAACAGACCTATCTTTTGCTGAAAAATTAATAGGTTTCTTTGAAGTTTGAGTCAAGATGAAGGAACTAGTATGCAGAAAACATCAAAGACCAATATCAGAAGCAAATGATACTCCTCCTTTCCGAGTTATAAGATGTTCTACCTTTTTTCTGAATCGCATGTATATAGATGTGTTTCAGTGTTTCTCATTCCATATGTAGTCCACACTGAAACATCCAAAACATCTTATAATTCGGAACGGAGGGAGTACAAAATACGGAGGGGGTGGGGTGCAGCGAACTAACATGATTACAAAGGAGCCACATAATAACGCTGCTTGCTTCTTACCAAAAAAAATACATATATGGAGTATGTAGCTATTGTTCACAATTATTCATAGAGAACCAAGGATTTGACCATAAGCAACAATTAACAAGCATACCTGTTGAACTGGATGTTCACGGCATGCTTCTTTCCAGGTTGTTATGAATTTCTCCAGCTTACCTGTACTCAGGAAGCAATTGGGCGATGCTTCTTTCTTTTGCATTTGCAACTTTTGGCGCTTCTGAGGATGTCTGCATGAAGAGCTAGGAGTCCCATTTTCCTGATATTTCCTTTTCTTTTTTGAATGGACAACTGTTTCACTCGCTTTTACCTTGCTACTCTCTATAGCTGACTTTTTACTCAGTTCAGATTTCAAGCCAAGACGTACAATTTCTTCTGATGTCGACGGATATGGGCAATTACTAACACGCTTATCAGCATCCTTGCTACCAACAATATAACAGCTATCGTCACTCTCACTCTCGTCAACTGCATCGCCCTCCAAACTAGTATCACGAGCAACTTCATCATCGCTTGAATCAAAATGAATATGCTTATTGATGCCTGGTAATTGCTTTATGCGGCTAGTTATAGCATCGAACCTCCTGTTCAACACCTGCTTCCCCAAATGAATATCTGTCTGTTTTGGTAGACCCTTCTCGCCAGTGCTATCACCAGAATCACTGGTCTTGCCTAGAACTTTAATAGCAGCAACTTCATTTCTTCTGGCCTGACGGAGGAAGGAAATGTGCAACCTACAAAACCTCCCAAATCAGAAAAACATGTAATACTCTGGTGCAAAATGAGAGAGGGAATAGTTGCACGAAGGCAGAAGGAAGTCATTTCTATTTCGATGTACACGCTGGCACCTATGTTGGAGCACACAAGGGAAGTTGAATAAGTATGTGCCTACAAGAAAATGTACATACCCCAAGCTCTGTACACGCACGCCGAGTTTCTCCTTCCCAGAGACTGACTTTTGTTCCGCAAGATAATCTAAGAAGCTTTCCGCTGTGACTTTCACCTTAGAATTATCAATAAACTTCTGCAGGCAATTGATAATATCCTCACTACTAAGCTTAGGCACCTTGGACACATCAGCAGATACCAAAAAATAATGTGCAACAAGCGGGTGCTGAAGAAAAGGCCCCAAACCCAGCTCCTCGAACTGCCCAACACCCTCGTTCTTGCAAATCTCAACCTCCAGGTCATGAATTGATACAATTTTTCTTGCTGCAACATAACAATGGATGAATGTGTTCACCTGACAAACAATAAGCCAAGTCCATGTAAAGTCAATCAGCAGAGAACCATGTGCAGTTCTCCCAAATATACTTAGTGATGATTTGATCATTAGAAATAGAAGCTTTATGCTGACGCGAAGCATTCTCATGCTTATTGTAAAATTATCAAAACATTAAAGTAGTCCTACACTCCTATCTAATAGCTCACTACAATTGATAGGATGTTAAACTGTTCTGAACATTTTTAGATAAATATCAGACACACTTTCCATCAAATAACTGCAACAGTGTCTGTAATTAATTCTCTGTCGTTCTCATGTGCCAAGGAGTGTTAAATGACCCTAACGTTAGTCATTTACCCCATGGTTCAATTCTTGCGACAAGAACCAAAGCGGCTTACAATACTATACTAGCAAAACAAAGTTATGAAACATAGTAGAATATATAGCATATGGCAGCACCGGCCCTCTCAGCACGGTTACGAAGTGGCGTACAGCAGCCGAGCAAATATACTGACCTTGCCCTCGATAAGGAGGAGCTCGCGCAGGAGGGGTACGTCGTGGAGCTGGACGCCGAAGGATGCCCACGAGTCCGCCTTGAGCGCCACGAGCGCCGCCTGGGCCACCTTCCACCCCGTGACGCCCTCGCCGGCCCGCGCTAGCTCGTCCCTTGCGTTGCTCGCCGCCGCCTGCGCCCTCTCAAGCAACGGGTGCGGGTTGCGCGGCAGCGGCAGCGGGGGCGGGTTGGACGGGCGGTGCTGGACGCTGGAGGTAGGGCTCTGGGCGTGGGCGTAGCCGGGGGAGGGGGGGAACGGGAGCTGGTACTGCTGCTGCTGCTGATGGTAGGCTGCGGCGAGGGCGGCTTGGTTCTGGAGGAAGAGATTCTCCCGGAGGAAGAGGTGGGGGAGCATGAGGTTGTAGGGGTTTTGCGCGTACTGGTGGGGATTGGGGGCGTAGGCGTAGGGGTTTATCCCCGCCGCCGCCTGCTGCGCGGCGGCGTCGGAGGTCGAGGCGGCGCCATAGTGGGGGTCGTAGCCCTGCTGCGGCCTCTGGTGCTCGCCGGGGCCTTTCATGGAGGGGGTGTGTTCCGGCGGGGCGGCGTGGCGCGGCGAGGGTGGGTGGAATTGAGGCGGCGCCGACGGCGTGAGGAGGGAAAGGGAAAAAAAGGCGGAGGAGGTGACCGTCGCGGACACGCGCCGGAAGGCGGGTTTGGGCTCGCTGGTTTTACTTTTACACCTCTTTGCGCGTGAGTTCGCAGGAGATGCCAAATCTTGTTTTCCTGGGCTGATCACACAAGCGGTTCCCTTTCTTCATGGAGTAGTATGTATTTCCTTTTTGTCCGAGAGTTAAATGGGTGACGGTGAAACTGAACGTTGAAAAATATCTGTGCTCGCTGTCAAAAAAAAAAACTGTTCTCCGAGCACACAGCAAAGAGCCAAAGAACCACCGAAATAAAAGTTGGTAAAGTCAGTGTACTAGACTAGTAGTGCCCACCGAAATAAAAATTACCGGCAAATTACCTAAGCTTTCTATCCTTCACATTTACATCTGAATTCCTTGAGCAGTTCTACTAGTGCCCACAGATTTCCTTCTATATATAAGAAGGGGGGGGGGGGGGGGGGGGGGGGGGGGGGAGAAGAGGGTTACAAGCTGATCCAGAAGAGGCCCTACAGGCCGGCTGTTCAATCCCTCAGTTTTTTTCTAGCTGAAACTTGGCCCAGTCATCTCTAATGAACGCAATGCATTATGGTCAATTGTTAGTCTTCTAGCTTCTTAATTTGACATCAAAATGTATTCCTTCAATCTTGAGCTCAGAATCATCAGGTTCTTTTCAGTGAATATTTATGATTAGTAGCACCAAGAGGGGGTCAAGTACCACCAGTTCCTTATTGCTATCTCATATTGCAACACCGCGGTTTCCCAGCCTGCAGCTTGTCCCACAGACATAGCATCTGCCTCGGTGATTGGTAGTGTGCGGTGTAGTAGTCGTCTATGCATCCAAACTGACAGAACTTGACACTGTGGACGTATACAACAGGTTTGGATTTGTTGAAACGCTCCACCCACATTCCCATGCTCACGTCTTCCATTTTGAAAAGCTGCACAGCAAGAAAATATGCGAATTAGACCCCTACCAGCATTTACGTTCAGGTTATATTCTTCTGAACCAAGTTCAAGTTATCTTGTGCAAGGAAATCTACAGAGGGGTTTTCTATTGACATTTTTAGGAGTGCTCCACCAGGAGCTCAAAGATGATCTGATAAGGTTCCAAATTATTTTCGAAGTATGCAATTTTTTTACTCCAAAATTTCCAGAACATGCAGGCCAGAAGGCAATCGTCTGATCTTACCCTTAATTTATCATTTGTAAATTCCGATACAATGGAATTTGCGATGTCAGAAGATATTACATATCCAGGACCATTTGCATATGTTGGATAAACCTCTTCTGGCCACTCCTGCGAATTACAATAGATAGGCAAAGATGAGAAATGTGTGTTTCAAAAGGACTTAAATGGTAGCCTATCGTGCGTACACTGGTATTAGTGAAGGGGATAGCTTTGTTGGAACATAAAGTGCAAAAGCATAAAATACACTTCTAGTGCTGTAGTACATCAACACTTTCCAAGAGTTTCTGACATATTGATTCATATATAACCATGTGAAGCCGAGGAAAATAGATTTCCACCTAATAACCTGTCTACATAATTCACATGGTGCTTTTGTAGATCCTAGCTGTTAAAATTCAGACTGATTGCGTGCAAGAATATATGGCTTAAAAACTGTAATAGAAGGTCCTAAGCTGTCTATTGTTCCTAGTTTCCTACAGATTGACTATACTTCTACAAAGCAAATCGTCCAAGTGCAAATGTGCAGTACCCACTGGAAAAATAACTGCATCTTCCGTAGCAACTTTGGCTCATACAGAATTACAGTGCTACCAATAAATGATTTCATTTTTAGTATATTACAAGAGAAATGCTCAAGTTAAGAGAACATAACATAATAATCGTATTGTACTACGACATTTGCATTGAATGGGGAACTAGATCAAACAAACGGTGGTAATACATAGTTACTTAATTTAACTATGAAATAATGTCTTAAAACAGCCTTGCATGTTGTATGCACTGATAAATGATGTATTCACAATATTCAAGGATACACTTCCTCAGTACATGTAAAATATAAACCAATTATACTGAACCAAAAGCCAGCAGCACGGAGGCATTAATATGAAATGACAATGACAACATTATATGTCAAACAGCTAATGAAGCAGTAACATGCCAACATCAGATCTTATAGCAATGGCATGTTCAGTGTTGTTGCATTGCATAACTATCAGCAAATGTTCTTTATTAGATTTCATTAAATATAAATGATCCAGAAAATTGCATCAACGTGTTATGAACCCATTTGTAATTTTAAGATATTAAATATTCACCTAGTAGAAGACAGAAAATACAGCTAAAGTTGCAGCAGGAACTGCAGTATAGAGAGGAGTAGCATGTAAACAAAGACAGGGTAGCATCTCATGCAACTAAATTACCAATGAGCCACATCAAAGGGGAACGAGTATGAGAGCTCATGCTTTAAAAAAATAAAACAGACAACTACATAACTTCAGGACCATTTGCTACAGCAATGTAATGAAGCACCAACTTCAATCAAATGAAAGCAAAAGGACAAGTGACTAAGTGAAGACAATATGAGATCAATTATTGAAGTTTACCTCGTAAGTAACAGCCCATTTTCCAGTGCGCAATGGATTATGGCGATAATTCATGTTCCCTATGTAAAGACTATTACTGCTCGGTATCTTCTTAACTTCAGCCATTACTGATTGAATTCTTACAAAATTATCATCATCACACTTCATTATATATCTTGCAGAGACAGCACGGATCTACGAGAGAGAAAGGGTTCATCATGGTGTGAAACAGTCAATGCTCAATACAACGGCGTCAAGTAGCAATTTTCAAACATAGGTACTACCAATTATACATACCCCATATTCGCATATCGCAACAGTCTTTAGAACAACTAGATCATAGCTGTCCATGAATGGCACAATAACAATGTCCCCAAAGAATTCTGCCTCCTTTTTCAACTCCATGTTTACCTCATTTCTGCCGTGCTGCAGAGAAGAAAATGCATCAGCTCAAGACCACAGATAGATATACGCAGCCAAGATTTATTAGTAGGACATCAGAATTGGTCTACAAAATTTACCAGCGCAACAAAAAATCGGGCCACGACGTTGGAGGACTGGTGGGCAGCGGACATCCATGTCTTCCGCACAGCCATACGCTCAGCAAAATGGTTCCCCGCTGAGAGGATGCCAATGAAAACCTCGACTGGCTCGTCTGGTAGGGGAGGGGCTTGCCAGATTGGTGACATCTCAAGGTGTTTCTGCGGTGCAAAGCTAGGATGTGTAGTGGGCAAAGTCCCCGCAAACACTGATTGCACATCAAGGTCCCCATTCAATGATAAGCCAGTCGCATCCTCAAGTACAAATCCCTGCAAACACCACCAGCACCAAAATGTACACCATTAACATCCGTTATGTTTCTCATCTCTTCATGAGCACAAAAGAGGCACTTACAATTCGGTACGGGAATGACGACACGTGCCGGCCGTCAACATTCACATGATAACCCTCCAACCCAGCAGTGAGAGTAAGAACAAACATGCGGTCCTCCACGAATGGGTATGGCCAATCAACAGAAACCTTCTTGGTCCGGCCAATGAGCCGGTTGAGCCACCACGAGGTCTTGGACTCCTTGGACTCTTCGTCTTGAATCCACTTCTCACACTTGGCCATCCCATCCACTGGATAACAATTCAATCGATTTTATCCTTCAGCCAAAAATAATACTCCAATCGACAGCTAAATAAATCGTCAGAGAAACAAAGAGGATGACGTACCAGTCTCCTCGTCGGCACGGGACATCCAGCCCTCGCACCGAATCGGGGTGCCCCACTGCATGCGGTAGCAGGTGTTCTGCTCGATGGCAGGCTTGCCGCTCCAGTCGCCGCGGAGGCGCGGGTTGAAGTGGAGGATCCTGGGCGGGTCCTCGCCGTCGACGGTCTTAAGCCCCTGCAGCTCCATCATGAACTGCGAGACCATGATGGGCTCGTCCCCCTCCCTGAGCAGTATGATCTTGGGGTCCCGCTCGGGGTGCGCGGCGCGCGGCGTGGCGGCGACGGTGATGTAGGAGCCCAGCGTGAGCCCGCAAGGCAGCTCCACGGCCCGGCCCCGCGCCCGGAACTCCTCCCCGGTGAGCACGATCGAGTGCGGGCACCTGCTCCCTGCTCCTGGTCCGACTCATCGACGGGGGGCGGAAGGGCCGCCTCGAGGTCGGCGAAGACGCGGGCCCCGGCGGCGGCGGCCTCGGCGGCGACCTTGCGGAGCGAGCCGCCGGAGCGGGAGGAGTTGAGGCGGGCGAGGTCGAGCCCGGAGACGATCCCCGACGGCGCCGCCTCCAGGGTCTCCCGTTGGGCGCGCTTCGAGGGCCGAACCGGCGCGCCCCGCCCGCCGTCCCCGTCCCCGTCGACGTGCAGCGCCCCCGCGCCGCCGCCGGGCAGGGTCGTGCGCGGCGCGATGGGCGGCGGCGACCAGAGGAGGAACGCGAAGAGCGCGTAGGCGAGGAAGAATAGCGCCGCGAGGCCCTGGAGCGCGCGGCGGCGGGATGAGGAGGCCCCGGCCGCCGTCCCCGCCAGCGGCCTCCGCATTGCGCCCCCGACGGCCGGCCGGCGCGAGCCCTAACCCTAGGGGGGGCCGCTGGCCCGGGCGCGCGAAGGAGGGAGGGGCGGAGCGAGGGGAGGAGGGGGGAGGAGGCGCGGCGCAGGGAAAGGGAAGGAACGGGAAAGCCGAGGCCAGGGGACGTGTTCTTTCGGTTCGGGGTGATCGACGGTTTTCGTTTCGTTCAAACCGATGTGGTCACATTATTTTACTGTTATTATTCCCTCTGAAAAGCAGCGCGCCTAATTTACTCCGTACCATCAATGCGGCGTGCGTCGCGTCGCCTCGCGTGGAAGCGGTGCACCGTGGTCTGGTCGCTGCGAAGCGGGCGCAGGGACTACGGGAGGTCGTGTGCTGGTGTATGGACCGGGTGCGTGGACGGGCGAAGGGTAACGCGTGGTGGAGTAAAAGCGGGGCGTGGCGGCGCTGGGCGCGTGGGAGAAGCAACCCGTGCGGTGGGGCGCGCTGTTGACCGATGCTAGTACCTGAGTCGGGCGTTGAAAATTCGCCTCTGGTGAAATCCAAACCGAAGTTGTTTTCGCGAGGGGAGTGAAATCCAAACTGGTTTGACGGAAAACGCGTGGGGTGGGAGAACGGCATCGTGATATGCTCCACGTATACTCCAGAAAAGTTGTCCACTTGTAGTGCCTCAGTCGTGAACCGGCGAGGAGGTTATCTCGTGCCTCATTGTCCTAAATGATCCGTTGCTAAATTATCAGTTAAAAAATAACCACTCAAGAAAATCAACCAGGTCTGACCCCTCCCCAAATACGTCTCATGAAAAACGCGTGCAATCTCAAAAACTCTGAGAATAGACTTAGATGTTTTGAATCTCAAAATAAGCCATCCACTTTGTATTACAAGTTGAATTTCGGTGCGGCGGCACGCCGCACCCTTGGTGGGAATTTTTGTTCAATTTGATAAAAGTCAGAATAATCATTTTTTATCTGAAAGGAAGAATGATAAACTGGTAACTATTTTTTGTGTTCCATATATTGATCGAACTCGCCAAGATCATAGCAAAACCAATTTCAATTAAACTATATGAGGAATCAATAGCCACACTTGGCATGGAAAAAGAAAGCCTAAGCAGCAATCTATAAAATGTAATCAATCAGCTTGTTCGATCTGTAGCACTGCATACCATGGATTTATAAACTGCAAGAAAATGAGATAAAAAAATACATCTTATGATGGACTGGTTAAAACTGCTATCTTTTATGTCGTTGCCACCACTATTCTGCTGCTAAACAACACCACTATTATGTTGCTAAAGATATGTGTTCTTATGTACGGTGACATCCAAAAAACATTATGGTCTATATCCGAACAAAATGAGGCGACTTGTCCATGATAATACAAAGATTTCCTCTCTTTTAAAAGAAAATATCTTATTTTTTCATGCACTGCTTAGGTACCTGCTCGGTTATTTGGCGTCATATGGGGCAGCGATGGAAGGTCTAGCGATTGACAGTAGTTTAACATTGATTGATGCTAGAATTTGTACTTTGTTCTCAACTTTTTGGACCACGTTGCAAGGACAGTATTTCAGAGAATAGAAGAATCAAAAAAGTGTTTGAATGGAAAATTAATGTTATCCAAGTGATGTATTGGACAGGAAAAATACATACATTCATGTATTGTTTGAGCATTTAATAAATTTGCCTTCATATATTTAGAGGAACTGTACTTGTGTGTTGTTGATATGTTGGTTAAATCGGAGTTTTGAAAACATGTTTGTTTATTTGCCATAAATAGGTAGCATTTTTTTCTGATAGTTCGGATACGTATTTATTTATATTTTTTCAGGTGGGTAAATTCGGAAATGCAGCTTGTTCTGAACATTTATTTTTTTATGCAAATTGTTTAAGTTAAATGGTTCTACATGTTACTTTTTTTTGTCTTTTTTTTGGAAGAAATAATAACATTGACGCTCATATTCATCTGGTGTAGTCAAATATTATCGTGTCGAAATTTTTTTGTGGGTTACATTTTTTTGTTTTTTTTGTTCTAGTTTAATGCATTTTTTCTTTGTGGAGAATTTGGAGATATGTTAAATTTGAAATTTTTCGATATTTTTTATGCATTTTTCTGAATAACAAATTAGAAGTTATAATTTCTATCAATTGTCAGCTTTTTACTGGATTTTTGGAACCTATGACACATAGGACTTGTACGTCATTTTTTTTTCAAATCGTGTGTGGAAATGGGAGGATGACATTAGTAAAATCCTTTTGAATTCGATTTCACATTTATGGAAAGTTTATTCGTATGGTGTGAAAATATTGGCCAAATTGAAATGTGGGGAGCTTCTTAATAATAATAAGAACCTCTGTTGATTTTCTCTCTATTTCTGGGCTATTTTACGTGCCCTTGTAAAATTACTAAAAGTTTATGTTTTTATTCATGCATGAAGACACTAATTCCAAGTCTTTATGTAATCACTCAAAACTCCAGATACCTTTTTGTAAAACTACCGTCTCCAAGGTTGTTCTCTGTGCCTGGCAGACAAAGAGTTCGGTTGTCGTGACGCATGATGCTGTCACTCTGCTCCGCTCAACCCCGGAGCAATCAAAGGCAACCGAGAGGTCCACCATCATCTCATCTCCGCCCTTGCTGAGAAGCGCGTGTTGGGACGCCGTAAAACCACTATGCGAGGCATCACGTCGTACATTGCTTCTGTTTGTCCAATGTTAACACTGATGGCACATGCTCCTTGTTTTTTCAGTGTTAACCATGTATATGGTGATCCACAAAGTTCATCAAGTGTTATTATTGACATGATATTGTTTTACATCGTGTCGCATCATACACTGTGGAGTTTTGTATGTTGTAAGCCATTATAATATCTGAATACAAAGATAGCACTATGCTCTCTTAGAAGAGATGTCCATCAGATAGTGTAGCCTTTGTAATATGATAAATAGCTTTGCAACTCTCATGTACATAAACAATCTTTCTATCTATTTGGATGGCAACTCGACTATCAAATGCTTCAAGACAAAGAAACATATAAGCAGGAAACATCCCAACATGCGGACTGCATTATAACAGCTCTCTACTTGATCTCACAATTTAGTTCTCCTTACACACAATGATGTACATCCTATATTTAGTTCAAATCCTGTTCAACTGGATCAGTACACCACCATATAATTTTTCTGGCATTGTGACGGAGCTGACATAGTGTTGATCTTCCAATGTGACTCCAACATAACTTCCAGCAGCCCCAACAAAACAATCATTAGACTATTATAGGAAGACATAAAGAAAAGGGAACGAATAAATATATGACACATACGTTCGAAATAACTCCCGTGTTAGAAATGAAAACATGCTACTAACTACACTGTCATACTTTGCGGTTCAGCCCACTGGTTATCTCTTGTTTAGAATTTAAAGGATATCTAGCTTCTTTAACAACCTTCCTATTTAATTTAGACTAATGCATAAACTTTTCTGAAATACTTGCATGCGTAAACACCGAACAACTTACTTTAAGTTAGATTTTCTCTATGCTCTGTTTACACCATAGATATAGATCTGCAACCAAAGGAACTTTAGAAAAATACTGAAAGCCAACAAAAGAGGTAAAAATGTATAATGAAGGTATATCACCTACCATTTTCGAGGGTTGCAATATCATGGGCAAGGCGTACACTGTAGTAGGAACTGTATTCCTTATAGGCCAGCCATTGGAAAAGGTAGAAACTAACGTAAGGTGTATCACAACATAAACTATAGGAGTTATCCCTAAATAATGGAGAATTGCAGTTTTAAGCCATACCTACTCGACGGGAAAAAAAGGAAGGAAGACATTAAATCGGAAATGGAGGTAGTGGATTAAACATATGCAAATAAGTATTTGCGAAAATACCATGACACATATAACAGAGTCATTCATTGATATTCGGTCAATATGCTAGCCTAAGATTGGACCCGAAAAACCACAACACATTTTATCATTACTTAGCCCACGGTCTTGTCGCTTCAGTTCAAATGTAGTACTGGATTATCAGCTGGTATTAGCAGTAAACTCACCAGGAAATGGCCAGTCAAATTGCGGCTCTATTGACCAACAACTTGTCTCCTCATACGGAATCAATTTCTGAGATGAAATTCATAGTGTCAGTGGAAATAGCTTGGGAAAGCCATATTAGCCAATCTGTGAATGGGTAATTGCTCAAATTAAAGTAGGAGACCCCAGATCAGATACTTGACATGGAATTGGTCGCCTAAAATCCACTAAAAAGAGAATATGATGCAGAGATGCATGAATGCCACTGTTTAAATCAAGGTCTTCATACTTTTACGGAAAAGGTAAAAATCTATATATAAAAACAACCTGTTGGAGTATCTCAGTCTCATAGTTTCTATCAGGTGGATATTACAGTTCTACAGTTCCTATCGTGCAGTGCCAAATTCCTGTTAAGATCCATCGCCGTGTATATTTTTCAATCACAGCATGCCAATTGTGCATCATATTACTTGAGCCCATATAAAGCTCATTACTACACATATTTGATAAATTCAATGTTGCTAAATTCGGTTCATGTAAAGAAAGTAAATTTTTGCCGCTGTGGTGCTTGCACGAACGTAAATATGGTGGCAGGATCAACAAATTACCAAAAGCTTCAAAACTGTATGGAGTAACAAAAAAAAGGCCTTGACTTTATGCAATAATAATTCGGATGAATGAATTCTAAAAAACCTCCAGTAGTTAAAAATTTGGCTGTGCTGATACCTAAAGTAGTTCTAACTGCATGAAACAGGAAAAAATATCTCCCATCGATAAATTCAATTTTGCTAAATTCGGTTCATGTAAAGAAAGTAAATTTTTGCTGTTGTGGTGCTTGCACGAACGTAAATATGCTGGCAGGATCAACAAAATACCAGAAGCTTGAAAGCTGTATGGAGTAACAAAAAACGGCCTTGACTATATGCAATAATAATTCGGATGAATGAATTCTAAAAAAATCATGCAGGTTATTCACCATAATAATTTACTGTGTGATGTAGGTACACAAAGAACCAAGGAATTGACAGTCCAACGAAACAATTTAATTATCCCTGCTAAATTGATTACTAAGGAAACATAAATGACCTCATGTAAATATCAGAATTGTTTGTTGTGTTGAAGGTTTACACATACCATTTGTGTTAATCGGAGACAACAACGTTTGAGGACAGCATTGTTTGAACTTGACAATGGAAGTATTGATTTAGTGTGTATTTCAAAATCATACAATGTGTATGTAGGAGTAAGCATACCTGTCAGATTATGGAGGCTGAAACATTTAACCCCTTGAGATTTGGCAGCATAGCGACTGTTGTGAATGTCAAGAAATAATCACAAAAGGCTCAATTAAGATATACAAAAACTGCAAGAGCAATCCAACTCCTTCACCTGACTCTGAAAACGTAAAACCTGCAACACCAACATACATTCCCATGAAACACACAGCCAATTTACCAAAAATGATGATAATCACACCAGAAACCATCGTCTTGAAAATGAACGGGAGCTAATCCTGATAGTGGTTGTGCAAGTGATTAAGTGACTATGCACGGTAACTGCAAACAGAAAGCAACAGACAAAGCAAGTATTACTATGCACTGGTATTAAGTGAAGTATATATCCTAAAATCTATGTAACTTTTTAACAGGTTGCTACATAATAAAGCTTCTGTTTATTAAAGGCCTCCCATACAATCAGAACTTCTTTTTGTAACAACAGCAGAATGAATGTATTCAGGGATGATGGAAAGGCTAGCAAGGAAACCATACTAAATCTTAATGCCCAGACACAAAAAAAAAATTGTACACTCACTTTATATTATGCGTCACAACACGGAGACAGTAAACAGAAAACAAAATCACGCAGATACTTTGAATATAAATAAAGATTGATTCTAGGATTGCATTACCAATTATGAAGCTCATGTTTAGCTACTGATACCAATTTAATTGAGATCCAATAGCTGCATGAGAATGAGCTAGAAATTCAGCTTAGAATTCCCAGAAAAGCATATTATTACTCTCTAGTAGAATCAGCCGCAGCGTCCCCGTTTCCCCCACTTTTTTTGTAGAAGTCAATCAGCTGCTTGTAGTTGGCCTGGGATGCGGCTGTCGTCTCAATGTACGGATAATAGATAGAAGAGAGGCATCATGGTTGTGCTCTAGTAAGACATAAATGAAGCATATCATCAGAGTAATGAAAAATAAAATTCGTCGTTCTATCAATAAGATGATCTATTGCGGAAAATACCACAAACAATCTGAGATGGGAAAATAAAACCAGAAGCTGAATAAAACAAAGCAAACCACCCGAAGTTGAAAAACTCACCATATTGAGGAAGAAGACAGCGGTGGCGAGTAGATCAGTAGGGAGGGGGAAACGATATGGGACGCCAGAGTAAGGCAGCAGTGGCGACCCCGTCTTGGTCTGCGTTGCCGCCGTCGACCTCGCGTCCACCCCCTCACCTCGGTCGGCACCGGAACAGTTGGAGCGTAGCGCCATGCCCACACTTGCTCCGGTATCCCCGTGCTTGGAGGACTCGCCGTTGTGGCCTGGCCTGCCGCAGCTGGTCGGGCCGCCGCTCCCGCTACCAGGCAGAGAAGAACGGCCGCCGGCCCCGACCAACCCCGACACCAGCGCGGCTCCCGCGGCTGCTGGCCCAAGGCGGAGGCCCTCCTCACGGCACGGCGGCAGCAGCAGCCGCCGCTCTGCGCGGCTACGGCCTCCAGTGCCCTCCCAGTGGAGGCCTTCAGCGCGACATGGCTTCAGTGGACAGCGGTGCTCTGCGAGGCTGCCGTCCCCAGCAAGGTGTGCGGCGGTGTGGCGAATGGTGTCGCGACCGTCCGCCGCAAGGTACTGCGACCCCTACAACGGCGGCCCGCGGCCCATCGGAAGAAGACCAGTGAAGGGGGCCCGGCGGCGTGGGCAGGGGCTCGGACTGGCGCGGGATCGGCGCGTAGGCAGGCGGCGGCGCGGCCGCAGGGGCCGGGGCGAGGAGGGTGGCGGAAGCGGCGTCGGGGCGGAGACGGGCGATTCGGATGGTGAGGGAAAAAATGAAGCTGATTCGGGTCCTAGGGTTAGGGTTGCGGTGGCGATGCCGGTCGTCCCGGCACGCGGCTCTCGGTGAGAAGGTAGAGGACGCGACGGCGCACCTCGCCGTGTTCGTCGATTTGAGCGGAGAGGTGCGAAACGGCGGCGACGGCGATTCCGGCGTCGCGGGAGAGAGAAAGGGGAGGAGAGAGAGGCGGGGGAGGGGAGTTGTGGCGGCACTTTTGCAGAAAAGGCCTTATCTTTCTCGTAATTTGCAATTCGGACCCTCGCCTCGCGTTTCCGTGGACTGCGGGTTCTATTTACGGGTTTGGGAAGGGCTTTTTTGCAAAAGCATCACGGACGCGTCCTCCAGGCCGTCGGATCGCTGGCGGACGGCGCGGATCGCTCGGGTACTGTAGCTACTGTAGATGCACAGTAGCTACTGTTCCAGGAACAGTACGCGAGCGCGGAGGAGGCGAGGATTCGTCTTGCTTTAATATAGTTAGTAGATAGATATGAGACTGTGAAATGCAACAAAAAAATCTATATCATTTTAATTAAGCCTTTTAATGTGGCATTTTTGTAATTTCAGAGCCTATGAAATTGCAAAAATATCAGATCAAAATGACGTATTTTGAGATTCTCATAGACTCTGGAGAAATCCCGGATGCTCTGAGGTTGCAAAATCGCCATACCAAATGGCTTATTTCAAATGATTTGGCCATTTATTATATTTTTCAGTCTTAGACAAGCCAAAGTGGATGTCATCTGATATTTTTAGGGCCTTGAAATTGTCAAAACGCCCAAGTTTGTATCGTTTTTACGGGAAAAGCCATATTTGGTTGAAAGGTTTTTTAGGGGCCATTAATGGCTGAAAGGTTGCTAAAGGGCTATTTAGGACAAATTTTCTCACTTCCAAGTCATGGACCTTTTCAAATATTGTGCAAATGGCTTAGATATTTTTTTCTTTGAAATCATAGTAAAACAGTACTCCATGTATAGGGTCGTGTGCCATAGGCCAGTTGGCGGCTTAAAAAATTAGTTGTCCCCTCTCCGGCTTATCACATAAGCTCCTCGTCTTATTACTTATGTCTTCTAAACTAATTATGGAAAAACTAACTTAGAAACTTAAAATAATAAGCTGAGTGGCTTATGGGAAAAACTGGTAAGGGGACAGCTCATTTTTTAAGCAGTCAAAAGAACTCGCCCGTAATATCACACAGTGATTCTTCCTCCTCAAACTTGATCACCTCCTTCGTGGTTCGGTAAACATACTACCCCACTTGTCACCTATCGTCTGCTACTGTCTGGTCATTGCCCTAGGCATCCCCGTATGTAGCAGGGCGATGAACCCACCATTGTGCTAGATGCAAAATCTCTATCGTTGTGCTAACCGTAGGAGAAAATGCATCTTTTGCATAGTACAAAATAAAAAAAGAATCGTCAAATTGGTCAAATGACGGGGTAGAAGTCCGGGAACTATAAATGGAGGCCGAACTCCATGAAGCTTTGTATTTTGAACATTTTAAAATTGCTATTTTTAAGTTTCAAAACATATTGAAACAAAGATTCTAAGTGTAGATAATGTCAAATTTTACCAGTATGCAAAATCTCAATAAAAAAATTGTATTAATTTAGTCTACGCAAAAGAGACAAATCTGACCAATTTTGAAGTTTTTAAAAATGTGTATTATTAACCGATCTAGATCCACTCATTTGTACAACGAATTTTGGATTGATTTTTTCGCACACTTCTAAATCATTTTATTATCTACATCTAGATTTTTTTCTGAACTTTTCAAAACTTCAAAATGTAAAATTTAAACGTTTTAAAGAACGAACTCCCTAGAGTCCCCAAACTCCAAAACGCCACATTCGGTAGAAGTCTCACTATGCAAACTTGGAGACCAAAGTACCTTCGACTGAAAACAAATCGGATAGTACTTCTTAGCATGTCCCTACAAAAAGATGTGAATCTAAGTATAAAAAATTAGAAGTCCGTGAGCTTTGTGTTAACATATAAATATATAATCTTTAAACACATTTTCAAAGAAAAAGAAACATCGTCACTGAAAAGTTCAATGAAAAAATAAATTTTCCATTTTCCTTTCAAATATTTTAGTAGTTTCGGCGCATTTACTTCAAAATTTGAACAAAACATGGGTACGAAGGACAGTTTAAATAGGCTCTGGGTTGTCTCTTTTTTTTTTTTTTTTGCGAATCAGTTTAAATATGCGCCTATCTTAGAGTTGTACTCGCTCCGTTCGTAATTATAAGATGTTTTAATTTGTTTTCTGAAACACATGTATCTAGACGTGTTTCAGCGGGTAGCTTCGTTCATTTTGATCTATATATAGTTTAAATTGAATATCTTAAACATCCTATAATTGTGAACAAAGGGAGTAGTACTAAACAGATAAATCATTGCCTGGCAGCGAGAGCGATAGGTGCGCACTGCACGATACGACTTCTCACGTTCAGAAAAAAAAAATATGACTTCTGACTTGGCGTGTTTCATGCTGCGGTGACCGGGCCCGGCGAGGTTGAGTTGGTTGTGGTCTTCTTGTACTGTGATGGCGACGGTCAAAATTGACTGGACCGTCCTGTGCCTCCATGGGCAGCTGGTCGCATACTCGCCTGGGATGGGAAAGGTGAGGAGCACTGAAACGCTGAGAGCAAGTGGGTACGGTGCCGGACTCCTGTAGCCTGTAGGTGGTGGTGTCCAACGGTGCCGGCGCTGTCGCCGCTTTTCTCTTTCGCCGGAATTAGCAACAGAGTCGCGTCGTCTATCTGCAAAAGAAAAAAGTGTCCACAAAAAAAATGGGGGACAGAGCGTGTCCTCCTCCACTCCGCGCGCACTGCTTGCGGCGTTCGGTGCGGCATTGCTTCCCCGCAAAGGATCAGCTCCCCGCTGTTTTGCCAGCGCCAATAATCTATGCGCGTGGTTTTGTTTTCTTAATTTCTCAAAACTTAAGTACGTTTGTGCAAAGTCTTTTTAAAAAGTACTCACTCAGTATCAAAATATAAGATGTTTTAGTATTTGGTTTTCCATCCATACCTAGTCATGTTTTAGTGTAAGGTTCACATGAATCTTGCACTAAAACATGTCTAGATACAGATGGAAAACCAAATAATAAAACATTTTATATTTTGATACGGAGAGGGTATAATTAGGTTTCGCTGTATCCAGGTTCCATCCGTTTTAGGAAATCTTTGTACTATATGGTTGCTTGATTGTGCTTCAGGTAAAGAAAATCTTGTTTAAATTCGGCTGGTCCGATTCCGATGTTGTGCACGAGTAATGATCTGAACTTTTTATTTTTGCACGTCATGCACCTCATTAGCGTTCACCCTGGTGATAGCACAATGATGCCCTGAAATCCCGTATTTATTATCGGACAGGAACCCGTGTTCTTTGACAACAGAACAAGGTTGTCCACGGAACGCCGGAAGCGAGTGATCGTGTTTGCTTCACTGTGTCATCAGTTTGGTTGTACGTTGGCCCAAAACACAATGAATTGCTTTATTGTGTTTTGAGCCAACGTGTTGATAAGAAACTTAATGTTATTTATTATGTTAGTAGAACACTTGATGCTGCTCAAAGGAATTATGCTACAACTGAAAAGGAATTTTTAGCAGTGCTATTTGCTTGTGACAAATTTAGACCTTATATTACTGATTCCAAAGTCACAATACATACTGATTATTCTGCTATTAAATATTTAATAAATAAGAAAGATGCTAAGCCTAGACTAATAAGATGGGTTCTTTTATTGCAAGAATTTGATTTACACATTGTTGATAGGAAAGGGTAAGATAATCAAGTAGCTGATCATCTTTCTAGAATGAAAAATATACCTGATGATCCTATTCCTATTAATGATAGCTTTGCTAATGAACAACTTGCAAATATTAATGTTGCTAGTGCTAAAGTTGCATCTCCTTGGTTTGCCAACTATGCAAATTTTATTGTTGGTAAAGTTTTACCTCCACACTTCACTTATCAACAAAGAAAGAAATTCTTTTATGATCTTAGACATTATTTTTGGGATGATCCTTTCCTCTATAAGAAAAGTGTGGATGGTATTATTAGACGTTGTGTACCTGAGCATGAACAACAGGCTATTATAAGAGATTTTCATGACAATCCTTATGGAGGACATCATGCAGGAGATCGTACAGGTGCAAAGGTATTACCGTCTGGTTTTTATTGGCCTACTCTATTTAAAGATGGTGCTGAATATGTTAAATCTTATGATAATGTCAAAGAGTAGGAAATATTGGTAGGAGAAATGAAATGCCTATGAATTACTCTTTACCACTTGAGCCATTTGATGTGTGGGGTTTTGACTTTATGGGACCTTTCCCAGCTTCAAAGACAAAGCATACTCATATTTTGGTTGCAGTGGATTATGTTACAAAGTGGGTGGAAGCAATTCCAACCAAAAGTGTAGATCATGCCACAGCAATGAAGATGCTGAAGGACATCATCTTCCCTAGGTTTGGTGTTCCCAGGTTTTTAATTACTGATGGTGGTTCTCATTTCATACATGGTATTCTTAGGAAAACATTAGCAAAGTATGATGTTAATCATAGAGTTGCATCTCCTTATCATCCTCAAACAAGTGGACAAGTTGAACTAAGTAACAGGGAAATTAAACTCATTTTGGAAAAGACAGTGAATAAGTCTAGGTCTGATTGGCCACTTAAAATTAATGATGCATTATGGGCTTATAGAACCGCTTTTAAAAATCCTATGGGAATGTCTCCTTATAAAATGGTTTATGGAAAAGCTTGTCACTTACCTGTTGAATTAGAGCATAAAGCTAGATGGGCCATTAAACAATTGAACTTTGATTTTAAAACTGCAGGAGAGAAGAGAATTCTTAATTTAAACTTACTAGATGAATGGAGGAACGAAGCTTATGAAAGTGCTAAAATGTTTAAAGAAAACGTTAAGATTTGGCATGACAAGAGGATTAAGAGAAAAGAATTCAAAGTAGGTGATCAAGTTTTATTATACAACTCTCGTTTCAAGTTTTCTGCAGGGAAGTTAGCTTCAAAGTGGCAGGGACCATTAGTAATACAGGAAGTGTACCGTTCAGGAGCTATCCGTCTTCACGGTGACATGAAAGGTAAACCTCATGTAGTCAATGGACAACGTCTTAAACATTATATTGCTGGAAAGAGCTTTGTCGGAATGGTGGAAGAGTTGAACTTACAGACACCGGATGAGGTAATTGCGAAGAATTTTGCAGTTTCAGAAACCCTAAATCAATAATAGGTAACTTTTGTGTTGGAAAGTTTCTCGGAATTGCGTGAAATTTTACGGAAGTCATTTTTTATAGAAATTAACGTGTGGGACAAGAAACTTGGAAGGAACGGAGCCCCGAGGAGGAAAAGAGGGGGTCCCACGCGGCTAGATTCTTTGGACGCGTGGGCCCACTCCTTTTGCCCCCCGGAGTCCCGTTTCATCTCGTTTTCGACTCCGGCGCTTCGTCTTGACGTAAAAACCTTCAATATATATCCCCTTCCGTCGATCTATTCTCGCACCGAGCATTTTCGAGCGATCTTTGTTTTTGCTGTTTCTGCTTGTCAGGGTTTAGCCATGTCAAGCTTTGGATCCAACCATGAGGGAGAAGACTCCACCAAGGAAGGCATTGTGAACCACTACCTCAACTCCGTGATGGCACCAATGAAGACCTTGTTCTTCAAGGAGGGTGTGCTGCTCGTGGAGGAGATGAAGGCTCCCAAGACCATCAGCACGGTGGAAGAGAGGCTGGGTGATCTGGAACAGAAGATTTTCAGGTATAACACTGTTGTAGAACGCAGCCTTGATGCTCATCACTTCATGAACCTGGAGCTGGAGAAGAAGGTTGAAGAATATAAGGAGAGGCTCAAGGACTTGGAGGATAGGTATCTACATGTCATATCAGAATTGGACACGTATCAATCTCTGATGTGGGATGTAGAAAACCAAAACTGTGAGTACGAAGAGCTCTTCAAGAAGATTGCAGAAGCTGCCACGCTCAGGTATAATGATCCACCTGCATCCTTCTACAATGGGAGGCCTTTCCCATGAAAATTAGAAGAGTGGAAGGCGGATTATGAGAAGGAGCAAGCTGAGGGAGAGGAAGCAGAAGCAAAACGTCAAGCTTGGGGGAGTTCAACCTAGTCTTTATCTTTATTAGTTTATCTATCTGTTTAGTCATGGTGTGTTTTGCTTTTATTGTTTAGTATCAATCTCTTATAGGCTTGTGTGAGCTCATAGAGCATTATCATGTATCCTCTTGTGGTTTATCAATGAATATTAAAGTATGGTGTCATTCATGGGTCTCTTGTTTTGGAGATTTATGGGTAACACTCATGCAAATGAGCGTGGCATGTTTAGAAGTTTCAGTCACATCTTGCCTTGAATTTAATTAACTTGATGTGTGTTGGACAATTGTAGAATTATCTCATCAAAATAGCAAAATAAGAAGATAAGTCAATATGACATGAGAATAATAGTTTAAAGTAGAGATGTAGTCTTGTAGAATAAAGAGTTAGGAAGGTCAATGAAAAGAATATGAAACACTCTTGTTATACTCTAGTATCTTTTGAGCAAATTAATGATCATGGATATTTTAATACTTATGCTCTTGAAAAGTGAATGAAAAGGAGGGCACCCGAGGATTCGGCTAGCCATGGAAAGTGTGAGATAAAGGTTGTATCGAGCATAAGAACTTGATTGAAATATCCATGACTAAAGTTTGTACTAGTTATTAGTGAAGCAAGGGGATAAACAATATCATATCTATCTTTTTATTTGTCTTCTTTTAACTAGTTATTCAATAAGAGTTTATCTTGTCTTTAAATTTCAGCAAAGTATCAAATATTATAATGCTTGCAAACAAGAGCAAAAGCATGTGAAAAGTAGTATGATCCAATTGTCCAACATACAATGGTTATTTATGTTTAAAAGTAAGGGGTGATTGCTAGAGCTTCTACTTATGTTGCCCTCATGTGTATGGGTTTTAGCTCATTAATCTTTCATTGCAATTGAATATGATGATGATACAATGCTTGTATTTATTTATCAACCATAAGTCCATTGATGCATGTAATGATCAATGTCCTTACTTACTCGAGGCCGAGTAAAGGTTTAAGCTTGGGGGAGTTGATACGTGCATTTTATATCATCATTTATACAACTCATACTATCATATTAGAATGTTATTGTCATTGTTATATCATTATTTTTTACATGTTTTAGATGATTTATGGGACTTTCATAAAAAGTCCCTATTTTTGGTATTTAATTTCTGGGAGGCAGAAAACCTCCTTTTTCTTGTTTTTAATGTTTCAGGAGCTACAGAGACCCAAATAAGAAAAGAAAAATTGCACAGCTGGTTTTTCATCGGGAGAACAACAGTGGAAAGAAGATCGAAGGAAGAAGAGCCACGAGGCCCAAAAGAGGGGGGCCCATGCGGCCAAGGAATCTGGCCATGTGGGACCCACTAAGTGGAGCCTAGGGCACTTCCTCACTGGGGGCTTTTTAACACGCCTTCGTTTCGGCCAAAAACCTATGCCCTAATTTTTCCAAGTCCATCCGAGGCGGCGGCGGCGGCGAAACTTCTGATTCCCTCTGAGGGGGATTATATCTTGCTGCTCCGGAGCTCCGGAGGAGGGGGAAATCATCGTCATCGTCATCACTTCTCCTCCTTGGCGTGGGAGGAGGCCTCTACATCATCACCATCAGCAAGATCAGCACCATCTCCATCATCATCTCCGTGATCCACTCCGCCCCCCTCGTAGTTTGAGAGTTGCTATACCCTAGATACTTGTCTTGTGCTCCTATTCATGTTTGTAATAGAGTACTTGTCATTATTTGGAGGTGAAGTTATATTTCAGATGTGTTGTACCACTTATGCCACTGAATATTATCATGTTTGCACGTTGTGAGTAGTTCCCGCATGTTCCTGAGGGCATAGGATGAATTGGCAATGATTTATATATGACATGTGTTGGTATTTTGTCTAGTGTTTATCATTTTTATGTGATTCTATGATGGTGTTGTGCGAACGTCGACTGCACAACACTTCACCTATATGGGCTCATAGGAGAACACCGTAGTGTAATGAATTGAGGGAGACTTGGGGGGACATGTAAACCTGAGACCGAGTCATGAAGTTGCATTATGAGGGTATTAGTATCGGGGACCTTAGAGTGTAATGCTATGGTGGGACTTTATGTCTTAATAATTCTTGTGCAGTCATTTACTTGGCCACATGATCCATCATAAGGGGTTTAGTTTATTTATTTAGCTATACCTAACAATGGCTCCGTCCAAAGAAGATTAAAACTTGACAAGATATTCAACGTGTTGTTTAATAAATCTCTATGCCTAGCAATATCCATACCGCCCTCGGGAACGTTTTCCACATATAAGTTACACATCACTTGAGCTTGTCCTCTTGCCACATAGAGGATTGGGCTTTCTCTCTTTGAGAGCTTTTACTTGCTACCATCTATCTTAAGCATTTTTATTCTTTTGCATTTATACAACCAAAAATTCCAAAAACACTTGCATCTTTTATTATTTTATTTATCATTCTTGCTAACCAATACCTTCAGATCCTCGTGGGTTCGACAACCTTTTCTAATCGAAAAGTACTACAATTGATCTCCTGCACTTGGGAGTCATCACTAATGCATGCAACTTCCTAAAAAAAGACCAAGTCATGCAACACGTTACATGTGCTGTGCCAAGCCAACTAGGAGTACATGCAAACTCAACGTAGTATCTAAAGATTACATCCTTGCAAGAGCCAGCCCGCTCCTCAGAGCTCAGCGATTCCTGGCCATTCTTTAGACATCTGATCAAATCCTGGCCGTCCATTTCCTTTCACCGTGTCATATAAAAGATGCGCCCGTGGAAACCCTAGCCGCCAATCCCCAGCCGCGCCGTCTCTCCCCAATCCGCTCGCACGCTCCTCCCCCAATCCCCTTCACCCGCTCGCCGCCACCACCGCGCAGCCGCTGTCGCAGCTGCAGCAGCAGCAAACGCAGCCTCCCCCTGCCGCCGCCGCTTCGGTTAGGGTCGACAGGGATCCGAGGATGCGCCGCCTCAAGGTCCCGCACATCCTCTCGGACTCCAGTGTGGCCAACCCGGCGCAGTCGTGGTTCCGGAAGCCGCCGGTGGTGGGGACCCTGAAAGGACACGGATGTCGCCTAGAGGGGGGGGGGTGAATAGGCGATTTAAAATTATTACGGTTAAGGCTTGAATAAACGCGGAATAAAACTAATGTTTAATTTATCAAGCCAAACCTAAACTAGCTAGGTTTACCTATATGCACCAACAACTTATGCTAAGCAATATAATCAACTAGGTGATAGCAAGATATATAACTTTAAACTCTATGGCTATCACAAAGTAAATAGCATAAGTAAGAAACTCGGATATAGAAATACCGATGCACTTTGGAGACGATGATTTATCCCGAAGTTCACTTCCCAATGGAAGCTAGTCTCCGTTGGAGCGGCGCGGTGTTCACCAATGTGAAACACCGAGTAGCCTTGATATGGCACACCGTATCTCCATTGTGTCTTACCACCAATGTGGCGATGCACTTGTCACTATGTTGCCGTTGAGGTTGACAACTAGAACCTTTACAAGGATGAAGCTCACTCCACAAGTTGGAGGGTCTTCACCAAATACACCGAGCCACCAAGACTCGATGCCCAAGGCCAAGGCACACACCACAACTTAATTGGTGGCTCCCGGCAATGTCTTCGTAGCTACCAAAGCTCCGAAGCGAACAAGGTTGGGCCACCCTCCACAACCTAATTGGAGGCTCCCAACAAATCCCGTGAGCCACCAAGACTCCGAGAGATCAACAACCGTCTAGGGTACCAACGTGCCCTAGAGGAACAAGCTCTAGGGCACCAAAGCACCCAAGAGTAACAAGCTTCTCAACTTCACTTCCACGTATCACCGTGGAGAACTCAAACCGATGCAACTAATGCAATGGCAAGAACACACTAAGTGGTCAAGTCCTTCTCTCCAAAATCCAACCAAAGCAACTAATGCTATGGAGGGATTTAAAAGGAAGAACAAGAGGAGAAACACAAAGAAACTCCAAAGATCTAGATCCAAAGTGATCCCCTCACTTAGAGGAGAAATCGATCGGTGGAAACGTGGATCTAGACCTCCTCTCTCTTTTCCTCAAAAACTAGCAAGAACTATTGGAGGGATTGAGAGATAGCAAAGCTCAAAGGGATGGCAACAATGGAGGAAAATGAGCTCAAGAGTTGGGCAAAAGATCTAGTTCATTTGGGGAAGAAACCCCTTAAATAGGAAGGGTAAAATTCTGCCCGTTGAAGGCAAAAGGCACGAGGCCGGCCAAGCTGGCCAAATGGCTGGCCAGGGCGTTGCGTAGCCCGGCCAGTAGCCTGGCCATGATGGCCGGCCTCCTACAGAGGAACCCCGGCCATTTGCCCAGCCAGGCCGGCCAAGTGGCTGGCCAAGTTCTTTCTATAAAATGGCCGACACCGAAAACGCAATAACTTTTGCAACCGGACTCCGTTTTCGATGAACTTGGACTCGTTGGAATCACCACAACGAGCACCACAATATTATGCATAGAAACATCATAGTCCAACATGGGAGGTTAAAACCAAATGGGGAAATGTTAGATCTCTCTCTAAATGAATAACCGGCAAACACCCAAAATAAAAAATGCAATAAATCTTTCATACAAAATCCGTTTTTGATGAACTTGAGCTTGTATTGAAGATCAAGACAAGCTCTAAAACCACATCTAGATAAAATCCACATAAGAATAGGCAATGGAGATTTTTGTATGGGTAGGAAGGTGTGAACCTTTCCTCACTTAGTGAATCGGCAAAATCTCCACCACCGAAAACGCAATAGACGATGCAACGAAATCCGTTTTCGGTGAACTTGGTCTTGTCATGACAAGCACGACAAGCACCAAGACCACACCACGATAAGAGCCAAATAAGAACCAATAAAGATGATTGCAAGAATGCAAGGATGCAAAGGTTTGAGCTCTCTACGACCGATACGCTAAAGCTCACTTGAGAGCTCCTCTTGATAGTACGGTTACCTATCCTAAAACTCGGTCTCCCAACTACACCGCGAGACCGGTAAAATAGAAACCCTATCAAGATCATACCTTTGCCTTGCACATTCCACTTGAGCTAGATGATGAAGATCTTGACATCCTCTCAAGTGGATCACCTTTCTTTGTCTTGCGCATTTAGGTGGATCTCCTCTCAAGTGGATCACCTTTCTTGATTGCGCTCCGCTCGGTGAAGCCTCGCATATTGCTCCCCCATACACCAAGATGGGAGAGGCACTCTTCGACATTTCTTCACTTGGCCTTTATCTTGATGACGATCACCACGTGACGCCATCCTCCATGGGCACCATAGGATCTTCCTCTTGATTCATGCTCATGGAGAAACACCTTGGCCTTGATCAGCAAATGGTCTTTTCTTCTTTTAGCCTTGACTCCAACATATGGAGTTCAAAGCATGCTAATGGACCAACACTGCAAATATAACTCAAAGCACAAATTAGTCCATAGAGATTGTCATTAATTACCAAAACAACATATGGGGGCAACCATGCTCTTTCAACCCCGTCCTCGTCCTCGTCTCGGCCTGGGACTGGGAGAACTTCTACCCGCCGTTGCCGCCTGACTCGGAGTTCTTCGAACGCCGCAAGACCGACCTCGAGGAGGCCGACCGCCTCCGCGAGCTCGACGACGAGGCCAAGGTCCGGAGCTACCTCCAGCGCCGCCCCGACCACCTCAAAGAAGAGTCCGAGCTCCGCCACCGCCGTAGTCCTTGCCGTCCAGCCCGCCCCTTCTCAATGGCGCTGGGACGCCCCTGTCCACCCACGCACCAAGTGCTAGCTTTCGGCTGCTCCCGCCCCTTCTTCTCCCCGTCGTCAAGCTCGCGTCGTTGCTGCGCTCCACCTCGCCAGAAGGACCACAGGCCGCCGCTCAAGATCGACATGGCTTCAGCCTTCAGGTTCTTACCCGCACGCCCCTTCCATCTCCTGCTCGATTTCTCCCTCAGATCTGATGTGTGTGCATTTTTTTCCCTGTTGTGTAGTGAGATCCGGCCGATCTAGGTTTGGGACAGAGTTTGGCGGCCACAGCTGGAGTCTGGGGCCAGGGCTGGTTCAGGTACGAACACTCCATGGTAGGATGCTTCTTTCTTTTGGTTCATCTTGATCTCCTTTTCCGTTACCGAGTGACCCAGTTAATCCTTTTCGTTGTCCAATGGGCAGCTGATTCTGAACTGCTTCGCCTTGCATCTTTCATCTATACTGCAGCTTTTTTTTTGCTCATGTTCACGGAATATTTGCGTGTTTGCAGCTGAAGACAATACAGGGAAGCCGTAGAGAGTCTGGGGCCAGGGCTGGTTCAGGTACGAACACTCCATGGTAGGATGCTTCTTTCTTTTGGTTCATCTTGATCTCCTTTTCCGTTACCGAGTGACCCAGTTAATCCTTTTCTGTTGGAGGTTTTTGTTGTTGTCAACGACGAAAAAAACCAGCCCAATGGGCAGCTGATTCTAAACTGCTTCACCTTGCATCTTTCATCTATACTGCAGTTTTTTTTTTTTTCTCATGTTCACGGAATATTGGCGTGTTTGCAGCTGAAGACAATACAGGGAAGCCGTTGAGCAAACTAGAGCATGAGGAAATAGTAGCGGCCTCTCTTGCAGCATAGGAGCGATATACTGGATGCATTTGTGAGGCAGACATCAACACTCGAACACCACCGCGCCCTCAAGCCGCACTTCCCTACCACCTTCTTGCAGGCAAGCACTCGATCTATGCCATCCTCTAATTAACCAGTCAAAATCATGTGGTAGCTAGCATGCACACCTATCATGTATTAGAGCAGTGTATTTGCAACGTGAATTTCTTATATTAGATTTGATTTTTGAACACGGAATGCTACTTTTTTGACCCATTGTGGTACAAGGCACATAATGCTCACTGATGCGTGCAGGAGAGTTTGGCAGCAGCATACAGGATGGTGGAGTTTTTTTTAAATATTATTTTTTTAATCGTAATTCGGAATATATCATGCGGAATGAAACAATTCCAAATCTATTGCGCCGTCGGCCCGCGGCTGGCCGAAACACGTATTTCGGCACTCTGTGGGCCGAAAGGAGTGTTTCGGCCATCTGACGGCCGAAACATCCCAAGGCGGGGCCCGCGCGAGGCCCGCGTCAGAGGCTGGACCCTTTCGCGTGGTCGCCGGGCCGATTCCAACGTGTTTCGGCCCCTATCCGGCCGAAACGTTTTTTTTTGCATTTTGGCCCTTTTTTTTTGTTTTGGTCGCTATTATCTCCATTTCAGTTTTAGATGCCAAATAAAATTTATAAAATAAATGTTATATATTTGCGTCCATCAATTCACCCTTACAAATTATTCTCCCGCCATTTTCTCCCGCCCTTCCTGATTCCCTTCATTATCTCCCGCCTTTCCTCATTCCCACCTTTGTAATCTCGCCGTTTCTTAATAAATGTCGGAAGCATTGTCTGATCAAATATAGATAGGAATAGGTCTCATACATCGATAAGATTATGTCTCATACATAGATAGGAATAGGTCTCATACATCGATAAAAGTTTCAGTCTTCATTATGTTTACGCTCGTGAAAAATTTCGACAGAAAATAACAATTTTTCTGCTCTATGCAAAAAAGACAAATTTCTGACAAAAACTGATATCTAAAAAGTATGTCTTTTGGTCAGAAATTTGTCTTTTTTGCACAGAGCATAAAAAATATTATTTTCTGTCGAAATTTTTCACGAGTGTTTGTTACTTGTGTATGTTTGTGTCCAATTTTTTTCAGATTTTTCTGAAATATTTTCAAATTTTGAAAAATCAAAGAGCAAACCGGGTACAGGTGCACCCGGACACCAAAGTGGATTTCCGTAATTTATTCTAATATCATAAATACTATATCATGGATTTATCAACTTCGTGTGATGTATGCAAGTTTTTGTTTGCAATCCTTGATATTTCTATTCCTTGATGGCATGACCATGATGTGAGCAATAATTTAGATTTACTTTGTATACGTGCATTCAGCATTCAGTTGTTCTCTGATTTATTGGTCTAATCAATTTCTTATGTTTTTCATGTGAGCATAAATTCCTCTTGAGCATGCAGGACATACAGGCTGCATTAATCAGACCATTCTGGGTTACAGTCAGATGTGGAGCATTTTCTCCAGGTACTTCACATAGGCAGGTAGCAGTAGTAGTATGCTAGAGCTTAGAACAAACATCTTAGTTCAGAACTGCCATTACCTAAGCTGTAGTGAGGAGACACGGTGATGGTTTCAGGGGGTGTAACTTTTAGATTATTGTGATGCCATCTGCGTATACAAACCCCTCTCGGCATTAACTAGGATGTGAAGGCTATGACAAATATTTTCCCTCCAATGTTTGTCATGATTTTTTCTCTGTATATGCACGGTACTAGCTGATCCAGATGCTTATGTGTTAGGCTTAAGAAACTTCATAAATTAAGGAAGTAAAAAATCAAAGAGCTTTTAGATAGGTGCCATTAACTGGCATGGTATGATTTTATTTCAAAGAATCCCCTCAATACAGAAGTAATATCCACTGTACTGAAACCTATACGTTCTATTGCCTACAAGTTTGATGTAACTACTATTTACGATAAAGTGCAGCATGTCCAGTTGACATAATGAGTCTATAGTTTAATGTTTGTGAACTGTATTAGTTCTTCTGTCTTCATGGGATTATTTTTTCCTGTTTTTTGCATTTCATAAGTTTTACAATGCTTTTTCTGTTGTGTCTTCAAGATGCAAGATATGACACTCAATATTTTGTATCCTGCAGATTAGTTGTGTATGAAGAAACAAATGCTACGTGTATACTGTCCATGTGGCTACCTCCATGAAGTGGCACGTGGAGATCAGTTATTCTGTTTTGGAACCTGCATGAAATCGAAAGGTCATATTTGCTCTTTATCTGGTTGACAAGGTTCTCTTTAAGTATCCAAGAGTGTGAAAGCGCAATAGAGTTAGGATAGTCTGTATATCCATTGTTTCATAAAATAATTGATTACGTATAAAAAAGTTAGTAATCTATCTTACACATTTTAATTACCACAAAGAGCTGACCTATTTACATTAATATTAATTTATCACAATAACATGCATATACTTATGTTCCCTTTTTATCAATGCTTATACGATTCCTTTTCATCAGCTGACCGATTCAGTTGCTTCATCAACATTGATTAGTTGTTCTACTTGATTTACTATGCTCAGCGTGATTGGAATGTATTCCTTGATATAAATTCTCTGTCATGGGAACAACATCGTCGGCGTAGGGTTATTTTTGTCCTTATTGTTATTAAAGCAACTAAATGTTCGTTCATGATTTTTTATTTTAGTGATTGGTGTTGGCTAAGTTTTTTGAACTGCTTATGGTACACTTCACTCTTTGTTTACTCATTGTTGTATCTGCTTTTTTGGCATTATTCAAGGTTTTTTTTTTTGAAATTTTCATTTTATGGATTTTTGTAGACATCCAATAAATAGCACGGTGCAGATACAATATGTACATAGTCATTTAGACATACCTTCATGCAACAAGTCTATTGATGTAAATTTTAGACAAAGAACACATTTAATTATTCACGGTACATTTCACTTTTTGTAGCAACTGTATCTTCACACATTTCACTATTTTGTATGCATTATTCATCATATACTAAAAAGAGATTGGTCATGGTGCAAAGCATGATTTAGTTATCTGTGACATTACACATTTCAAATCCAGGTTGCTACTGATTCCCTCTGATAGCTGCTATATTAAATCATCTTTATGTCTTCTAAGAGTTGCCATAATATTTTCTTCATAGGTTTCAGTTTCTTTTATGCATTTTATTCCTTATCAGTTACATTTGGATTTTGCCATAGGTAGTTTATTCTTAGTGCTATATTAAATCAGTGACATACAGATTTTGCCATAGACCAGCAAAGCATGACTTTTTCTGCATATTCTTAGTCCTATATTAAATCAACTCCACAACAGATACAGCCAAAAACTGTACCAATGACCAGTAAAGAATATTTCCTCCTTATTGTCTTCTTGGACTTTGAATTAAGATAGGGATCTTTTATTTCTCATTACCATAAATTTCATCTAGGGCAAGAAGGACTGAAACACTTGCTCAAACAATTGTGCCTTTTAGTGCAGCGATTTGTAGGGCGCTAACTTTATTTTTTTAACTATTGCTTTTAAATTGAGAAGAGTATTTCATTTGAGATATTTGTACAAAGCAGTTCTCAGTGTGAAAACTTACATTCTCTCATTTATGGTTACATTAATGCAGAGGTAGTTCTATCAGGAGAAGGGTCATTTGAATATGTGAATAGACTACTGAATGGTACTAAAATGGTGCAAACTATTGTGAAAATATGCCAGGCAAAACTAAGAAGCACGTTTCTGGGAAAATGCCTTCCAAGACCGTGCAATAGCACTACAAGCAGAACTACCTAAACCAGCCCCCAACAAGTGACCATATTAACATCTTGGATGAGAGCGACACCGATTATCAGGTCAATATTATACCAGCTGACCTGTGGTCGATGTTCCAGCAGATAAGCTTATTATATTGACGCCCCTGATTTTTTTAATACGCTTACCAGATCTATTAGAAAGTAGATTTGTTTGTCATGATAAACTTGCTTGCTTTTCTAAAAGTGCCTCTCACGAAATGAATGTTGAGGTTTTGGTACACACTGACATGCTAAGCGTCGACTAAGCTGGCAGATAAAATCATTCCACTGTTATAAAATGTCTCTTGTGTTGTTTGATGCCTGCCAAGCTTTCTGTTGCTACAAGTTTTCTATTTCCAAAGTGAATTTCATGTTTCATCCTTACCACCTAGAGTTGAAAGTTGAAGTGTCCAAGATGGTTCAGACATAGTATCATTTATGAAACGATTGCATCTGGTGCCAACCAGGACAAGTTAGTGATCTGACTGTAGTGTCTATAAAATGGGTGGTTAATTAGCGGCTTATACCACAAGAATAGTTTGGTGTTTTTTCCTCTCAAAATTTTGATTTACACCCATCATTTGAAAATGATAGTCCCAACTGGATGGTGATACAATGCTTATACCGTTTGTGTTATTTCTTCATTTACATAGAATGTGAAAACTATGACTGCTAACCCATAATCACTAAAGCATCATAAATTTCTTTATATAGGCTCTTTGTGTCATCGCACCACTGGTTACAATTTAGCTCCACCTCTATTAACACCGTCTCAATGTGTGTGTGTGTGTGTCATTACCTTTTTGTATAGCTTATATTCCTACCTCGGATATATACAAACATGAGGATTACGGGAAAAATATTTTTTAAACCAACAGATGACAAGTGGCCCCCTCCAGTTCATTCGTTTTACGATAGGCTAAGATATACCTTAGCCGCGGTCTCCACCCAAGGATGCAACGACTGCTTCTTAGAACTCAAGTGTACAAATAGTCTGGAAAAGGTTAATCTGTGACAAAAGTTATACAATTCTTTTTATTAGATAACTTTCCTGTACAAGTTAAGGTTATACATGCTATTACTATTATAAATAGTCTTGGCTTTGATTATCTCACTTTTGCTTCCCATGGAACATCTGAAATCCAGAGATATCTAGAGTTATAGACCATATTAGGATGGCATCTTAAATAATTTGCGAGCCCCTTTGTCTGAGTTGAGGATAATTTGGACCGTATTCCAGCTGTACGTTTTGATTTGTAGGTGTCCAAGCCATTATCTGAATATGACTTTGTACTGTGCTACAATTTGATACTGAAAATTAATACTGAAGCAGATTTTCACTGAAGAAGAAATGGACTGAGATTTGATACAATTTGATACTGAAAATTAATACTAAAAAATGTTGTGATACACCTTGGGTCTCCAGACCGGAGCTAATATTTTGTGCACTAAATAAGAAATGGACTGAGATATACACTAAGATCGTTTAGTTTCTTCATCACCTGAGGTCACTTTTATATTTAAATCACGTCCTGTTCTATAGATGGGTACACTGTGTCTAATGTTGTTTCAGGTTATAAGAATAAAACCATACAGTTAATTTTCGTTTTACAGGTTTTCTTATTTTCCCTATACAGGTTGTCCGAATGTGCTTACTTCCGGCCTCCCAGGAATGACGTTATTTTGGGTCTACCATCATCTAGGCACGCTGGTGTCTACGTATCTCTTCTGTAGTACCTATGCAAATAATATGTCTTTGCTGCTGGTGAAATATGTGTACGTGCACTGTCGAGTTTGATGAACTGCTAAGTTATCATGTTTCGGTGTTGTGGTAATTGTTAATTTCATGCGTCCTTAGAGATATGCTTTCATACCTAGATGGGACTTTTATCCAAGCATCTTATGCTATATCAGTGTGATGTGGATCTCTAAATTATCGCCCTTATGTTTTTTGGCACTGCTCTGTGTACATTTTGTTTCTCTTTCTTGAGGTTCTGCTTGTGTGTTCTGATAATTGTTAATTCCATGGGCAACTTAGATTGGTGAGCTCTTAAATTCGTGCATGTAATTCTTCAGCCTCATGTTTATTTTTTTCCTTCAAATTTCTGGGTATCTATTCTATAAATATTTACCAGTAAAGTAGAATAGGTTCTTCATTTCTTAAGACAGATAAATCCCACTCCTATGGTACCCAGTTCTTATAACCAGGTGACATGGTACCTATAACACTGCAATATTGTTTAGCTTAGACTTAACAAACTTAATTTTGTTTAGATTATACTTTAGGATATTAACCATCTACTTAATAATCTGTATAAAATGTGAAAACCACGGACAAAAAATTAAAATAACCAACAAGTGCCGCGCGGCAAGCCGCGCCGTTCGAATCTAGTAGAAATAACAAACCTCAACGTGAAAGCGCCATGAATCGTGGTAACAACCAACGGGGTAATTGCCACTAGATCTTGGCATATAGTAGGCGCTGGAAGTCAGTTGAGAACTGCGGCCTCCGCACATATGTTGACGCGCACACCGCCGTCCCCTTTCCCGCCGTCCATCAGGTAGACGAACCCGGCGTGCTCCGACACGGCGCGCAGCATCGCCAGCGGCTTCCCCTACCCGAAATCCGCGTCGTACACCGGCATGCCTAGCCAGCTGATCACTCTCAGCTCGGAGTCGGAGCGGTAGAAGTAGACGGTGGGGGTGTGGCCTCGGTTGGCTAGCAATAGGTCGAGCGGGGAGAGCCAGAGGCCTCGCCTAGGCGTCTCCTCGCTGGGTGTCACCATGCACGAGTCCACCACCTTCACCTCCTCCAAACCCACTTTCCTTTTCTTCCTCTTTGATAGCACCACGCCCATTGTACTCCTGCTTGCTACTGATTGAGCTAAGGTGCTCTTGTAGTTGCAGGTTGCAGCTCTCGCGCGCGCTTCCTCTCTTTTATACTCACGCGTCTCCTCGCTGTTTTCATGCATATGGTATATATGTTCCACAGAACAACGAATGAATAGAGTAATACACACGCGCGCGCGCACACACTGTCCATGAATTACTTTCAGATATCGAGCTTCCAATCCTGAAGTTTCTGCAAAGAGAATCAGATGCTCGAATCAAATGCCAACCTAGTGGAACTAAAAGAGGCTATCCTCGGCAGCTGCAACAAACACGGGGACATTGACATTCCTGATATTGCAGATGCTGCTATGACACGCATAATCATATCCAAATCCATGTAACCCAAAACAGCCACACATTGCAACAAAGCATAATGAAAAGTTCGTCGAGGGTAATATAATAAATGGTGGGGCTATGCCCCCCCATGATTCTCGAAAAAAAAAGTTACCGAACTAAAAAGATATGAAAGGTCCAGCCACCGCGTTGCTGGAGGGCTTGATCTCCTTTAGCTGAGTAGCTCCCAAGGATTCGCCCCTCTGGGGCTCTGGCTGGTGATCCAGACTGATGTTTGTTTTGGTTAGATGTCTTCAAGTTATCCAAGAACTTCCCATCTAAGCATCAGTTCTGGCGTAGCTTCCTTAGCAGATTCAATGCCTTACGCAAAACAAAACATCAGAAGGTGAAATGATAGTTTTAGCTAACTCTATGCACCCTGACAGTACATCTGGGAATTACAGCATGATAGGTTTACCTTACTCTATGCCAGTGGTCTACTGGTGTGTAATTTATGGGAGCTCCTATACATCGCTCCGCGGCGACGCAGGAAGCTCCCGTCGCCTGCAGCGCGGAGACTAATGGGCTGCAACGCGGCCAGTTAACAGTCGATTTTCCTTTTTTTTCCTGTTTGCTGTTTTATTTTTAATTTTAAATATATTATAAATCTGAACACTATTCAAATTGAAAATGTTTTTCAAGTATTAACGTTTTTAAAATGTGAACAATTCTCAAATTCAAACATTTTTAAAATTTGAACAAATTTGAATTTCGAACATTTTTAAAACTGAACAATTTTCAATTGAACAATTTTCAAATTTGAACATTTCTTAAAATTGAACAAATTTTAATATTGAACATTTTTCAATGCTAAACAATTTTCAAAATTGAACATTTTTTAAATTTGAACAGAAAATGTCGGTGAACGGAAACTATTTTCCACCATTTTTTAAAGTTAACAGAAAATGTCGGTGAACAGAAATTATTTTTGAACGATTTTATAAGTGAACAGAAAATGTCGGCGAACAGAAAATATTTTCGAATGATTTTTAAAGTGCACATAAAAATATCGGTGAACGGAAACTATTTTTGAACGATTTTAAAAGTGAACAGAAAATGTCGGCGAACAGAAACTATTTTCGAACGATTTTTAAAGTGAACATAAAATATCGATGAACGAAACTATTTTTAAATAATTTTAAAAGTGAACGTAAAATGTCGGTGATAAAAAAAGAAACAAACAGAAAAGAAAAGAAAACAGAAAAAGAAAAGAAGAAAAAACAAAGAAGAAAAAGAAAAAAGAAACAGAAAAATGAAAATACTCGCCAAATGGGCCGGCCCATTAGCGGGAGCCTTCAGGCGACGCTGGCTCCACGCGTCGCCCGCGAGGCGATATATAGGATTTGCCATAATTTATCACCATCCGGCTGTCTTCGTCTTTTAGGTAACCATCCTGATTTTTTTTTTTGTTTCTGAGAACACTCACCCTATTGCTCAGAGCTCCCAAAGTAAGTTGTCAAACGACGGGTCTGCTTGGGCCGTTGTTTTAGGCCCAAAGACGGCTGGGAGTCCCGGAATATTTCTCGACGAAAGCCCAAAACGTGTCTGGCCTTCTTACATTTTTTTTCATTGCCCGGGGAACCTAGCGGCGGCGACGCGGGCCACCGGAGCTGGCTCTGCGGCAAGTTGCCGTCTGCCACCGTCGCAACTCCTGCTTGATGGAGGAGCCGCCAGTACGTACAGATTTACCGCCGGCGGACCGAGCGCCCCCGCAGACGTGCTCCATTCCCGTGACCACGTCTTTGGCTGCCAGTGCAGCTCCTTGCACGGTTGCACCTGACGGGCAGCTCTGCTCCGCGGCTCGTGTCCAGCTCCCGCGCGCGTTGACGGGGTCGACAAGGGGCGGAGGGAGACGCGGCGCTAAGGGGTGGGACTGCGGCGGCCATGGCGGAGTGGCTGGGGAGCAGCCGGAGTGGCAGAGCGGCTGAGGAGCGGCAGTCGAGGTAACAAATTTCACCTGAATCCTGGATCCTCTTCTCCAGCTTCTCCCTGAATAACCACCAGACTGATTTGTTTGTCCATTTCAATGACTGCACAACCTGCTTGCTATCCACATTGGCTCCCGTCAAAAGTTTAAGGTGTTCAGCAATGTATGTGGTGCTGAATAAACACTTGGGAATCTACACATAGTAATCATCCTGGAGTGATGGGTTATCCTTCCTCATTAAGCCTATACCGATGCTAGTTTGGTTATGTCAACGAAAAGATATAACATCTTAATACATGGAAATGGAGCACTCGGCAAACCTATTTGACATCACTCAACATGACCGATGCCAGTGATAGCTTCCGAGCTCTAGGGCATTCTACAGTTTCATAGAACTTTTCTGCCTTCTGTATCCATGAAGCCAGATTACGCTCTTCAAATTTAGGAGCGTTTACTTTTGGTTGTCTGTCATCTAAGATCAAATAGACATCAAACAAACAAACATGGAGTTCAAACTTCAAACAAGTAAAAGATGCATCTAACAATTGCCCACACTAGCCAGCTCTGCTTCAGCAGCCATTTTGTCATTGACAAAAAACCTCACAGTCTGGTTTCTTACAAGCATGAAACATAATGAAGCCATTATACATACTAAAAAACATGGGAGTTGGATCAGTTTACTGTTTGTTATCCAAACCAAGTTTGTATAACATGTTACAAGACTGACGGTTTCTAAAAAAGGCATAATGCACAAAACCTCACTTACAGTGTAGCTGCCTCAAGGTAGTTATAAGTATAATTAATTGGTATCATACCGTTTTCTCGATGGAAGTTTGGTACACCTGTTTTTAAACTACAAGCATACTGTAGCTAAAAGTGCTATATTGGCCCAAAGCCACGCTCGCTTGTCCTGCCTAATTGAGTCGAGATCTGGCTGCCACAATATGTTAAAAACCACTAAAAGCCACAGATAACCTGTGCAATGTATGTATTTCTGTAGTTCCTTTATAAACGATGAAGCAATAAACTATTTTGTGATTTGTTTTGTATTTTCTGAATGGATGCGAGATATTTTACAGAAATATTGAGGAATTTTTTATTTATTTTGAGTAAATAGCAGGAATAGAAAACTTGGTACATTTTATTTTTATAAGGGTTTTTATGGAAATAAAAACTTGATAAACAAAGCAAGAATTTGTATGACAATAGAAAGACAATTAATATTTTTTACATTTTGTGTTTCTGGTTTTGCTTGACATCAGAATGACGGTCAATGAAGGATGAGCTGATCTTGTGTAGCTGCTGACATGGTTGCACACGTCTTCAGTTAGTAATACCAACCTGTAAAATAATGTGCCAGAAAGTGAAATACTGAAATATGCATGGTTTGCGTAACTAAGAAAGCGTAGCAATCTGTATGTACTTTGGAATCTGGATACTTGATTTTCTCTTATCAGCGAGAAGTTTAGAAGCGGCTATAAAGACACACACACACAGAGACATTGATATATCCGCTTCACACAGATTGTAGTTCCCGGATTAGATATCGAGTGATTATAAAGAGACTATTCATATTGCGAAAAAACATACTTCTTTGCATGCTTCCTTACCTTAACTGAGCATTACAATTATTTTGTTTTAGGGAATGCACAGACTATATAATCAAATAACATGTAATGTGGTACTGCTTAATGGGATCCTACAAATAGTAATAATAATAGATTGAAGAACCCTCAGCTTATAGCATAACACACACCAGCTCCAAAACTAATTAAGTAAATATGGCTCTTGCAGCAATCGATGCTGAAGCCGAGGGTTGCTCTCTCCTTTAAAAGAAAAAGAAATGTGAGAGCAAAGAAAAAAATTAAGTAAATATGTACTACATGAAACTGATCGAACTGATAAAACGAACGGAACAGCTCAGCGAGTCTGTGTATGTATATGAAGCTGAATTATACTTTATCAGTTAATATATATGTGTGCATTTCGTACATCTATCTCCAAGTGATTCTCAAAACTAATTGAACCAGCTAGTAGGCTACTGGTTAGGCTAAAGGAGTAGTAAGCATAGTAGCTGGTACAAACAAACAAGTCCCGCCCAACCCATATCCCACTAATAAGCCTATTTTACTTCCCTTCAGCCTATTGGCCCGCCCAGCTTTTTCTGGCAAGCTCCGCCGCTTAGTAATCTTGAAAGTGATAATTAATTAACTAGTTAGTTTTGTAGGTACAAAGGGATATGCAGGCAAGCTAAAAGTGGGTAAATAAAGAGAAATTACTACTTAGCATGCGACCAGATGAACATGTGGGCGCACTACATGTACCTTTACGCAGGCCAGAGCTAGTGATCATGAACCATCAGCCCAGCTAGCTAGGTCTCGCCTGCAAAAAAAAAAAGGATATATATGGATTAGGTAGGGGGCCCCATTAGGTAGAGGTATCTCCAAGATTACAATAGCTAGGTAGCTGGCATGAACAAAACATGTATGTGATGATTAGAAGGGTGGAGGGATATGTAATACCATATTTTGTGAGAAGGAGTGGACGGTTGGGATGGACTTGGACTGCACGCGTCACCGCTGCCTCCGCCTCCTCTACCTCGTGTGCATCGGCACCCGTGCAGATGATACAAACTGTGGCTTTCTCAAGCAAAGGAAGGTTTGCCAAGCAACCGAAATCATAGTCGAAGTTGGAATCCTTCAAGGACCGTACGTTGACTAAGAATCTGCAGGATTCAACGCTCGGCATAGCTCCCTTGAGAGGCAGCAGCGGTGCAGGCGTCTCCCAGTGTTTCAACTTGGGGAATGCACGTCCACTGCATTCGCATGGAGGGCTATACCCACCAGAGACGGTTACCCTTAGCTCCATAGTGAGGAGCTCCGGCAACCTCCCAAGGATTTCAATATCCTGTTCCTTCACAGCCTTCAAGCTCACCCATAAGTAGGTGAGGCGCGGAAGAAGCGATGAATTGATCCACATCGGAAGCCTGGAGGGTTTGGTGTCTAGGTGCAGTTCAAGGAGTTGTCGAGAGGGTACAAAGCTTTCCAGGTTGGCCACTTCTGTTGATAGAACACGCAGGACTTGGATTTTCTGCAGCTTTTCTAGAGATTCCACTAAAGTTTTGCACTTCCAACTCTCTGAGCCCAACTCTCCGATCCAAATACTGAGTCTCCTCAGCTCTGTCAGCTTGCCCAGCTCCTTTACAAAGTTTGGGGACTTGCTGAAATCCTTCATTGCTAGAGCTTCCAGGGATGTCAGGTTTCCCAACCAATCTGGCACTCTTACAGAACCAAACTGCATGCTGAGGCACTTGAGTTGCCTCAGTTGACCAACACTCCGTGGCAGCTCTTTTATCTTAGTTTGCCTTATGTTCAGTGTCTGCAGAAACTTCAGATCTCCGATTTCTTCCGGTAGTTCAGGTATAGGGGTGCACCATATTCCAAGATACCTCAACTGAAGTAACTTCCCAAGATGCTTAAGATGATAAGAATGTCCACTGACATAATTACACCCCTCCAAATCAAGGACACGCAATGCTTGAAATTTTGAAAGTGATGGCATTGCATCGATGTGACACTCAATGGCATTATATGATCTCAACTGTTGAGTGCGTGTGTTAGCCAAAATTCAATGTTTATGTATGAATCGCTTTTGGATGGCTAACCTACGAGCATTGCCTTGTAAGAAGGTGTATTCGTTATTACTACCTAATATGGTGACGAATTTTTCTTCTTTTGACAAAGAACATATCATATCAAGTACCATGTCATGGACAAAACAACTAGATATGATACCGTGGTGTAGCAGGTAAGATGGAAAGATCATACTTCTGTTGATGAGCTCATTGAAGTATCTCTCCCCCACCTCAAATGGACTCATGCGGTCATGCCTGGTTCCTCATGTACAAATCCTTCAGCTACCCACTTCCATATCAATGTTTCTTTCTCAATCATATGATCCTCGGGGTATATACTTAGATGCAACAAGCAAGTCCTGAGATAGGAAGGTAGATCATAATAGCTATATAACAATATCTTTCTCATGTTCTCGACATCTTCATTATGTCCTGAACCAAAACCAATAGAGTTGTATATCTTTGCCCAATCATCTCTTGGTTTATTTGCCAACAAACTAGCCATTGTAATGATAGCTAATGGTACACCACCACATTTATCTAAAATCGTCCCAAATACCTCAACTTGCTGATCATAATGGCATTTTCTTTTACCACTAAATAATCTTGTATACAATAATTCTTGAGACTTGTCGGGAGAAAGTGGTTTTATCCTGTAAATGTCACTAGCCCTTGTGGCGACCTCAAAAATCCGAGTAGTTGTGATTATTCTATTTCCACAATCTCTATCCTTGAAAGCACATCTGATTATTCCCCATGTTTTTGTGTCCCATATATCATCAATGACGATGAAATACCTATCCATATGGCAACACAAGACCCATGAATTAGTAAAACAATTGACTGTCTATAGAAAAATTAGAAGCATGGTAACCACTCCAATGAGGAATTTGAACATGTCGTTACTCCACAACACGGGGCTCTAGGAAACAATGAAGACACAAATAAAAGTCGAAGGAAATTAAAGCTGCTGGAGAAGGACGTGCATTAAAAATCATTTAATTAGCCAGACCTCTAATGTAAACCAAATTATCCAAAGAATGTGAGGAAAAAAATTGTACAAATTTATTTGTTTTCTGAAGAGAATAAATCCCACACATTATGGAAGAGTTTTATATAGAATGTTCCAAACCTAATGAAGGAAGTTCGAAAAAAAATGCCACTCATTCCTTCATTAGGTTTATTTAAGCTTGTATGTCGCTTAGTTTTGGCACCCAGTTGATCAAATAAAGTGTCGATATACAAATAGATTTATCCGTGTATTTACAAGAGTATTACTTATAACTATCCACATCCATGTTGCTGTTGAGCTATGTGTCAAGTACATGAAATTATGAACTGAAATATACTAGGGCGGGTGGCACTTACCTCTTGTTCACAAGCTGTTCTCTAAGTTCGTCGATGAGCTGCCTTTCATCTAGCCTGGCCAAATTGAAATCCATATACTTTTTCTTGTCAAGTTCAAGGAGAATATCCTTGAAACTTTCTTTGGGTCGGGATTACGGCCCACCACGACAAATGCTTTGCACGAATATTGTGCTTGAAGCCTGTCATACACTTCTTTTGCAAGAGTTGTCTTGCCCAATCCTCCAAATCCGAAAATGGATAGAATCTTGAGCTGACTTTTGGACACAGCATCTCCATCGTTTATCCTCTTGATCACCTCATCCCTTGCCTCCTCCGCACCAATAATTTCTTGATTTTCTTTGTACAAAGCCAAGAGGCGAGGGTCAACAGAAGTTGTGGATGCTGGATTAGCCACGACACTGTCGACTGTGTACCTGTCACGCCGGTCAGCCACCCTCCTTCACTCGGACCTTGATGTCTTTGATCTCACCGGCGATCTGATGAAGAGTTTTGCCTTTGGTGAGCAAGTCCCCCATCTGCTTCATGAGCCGTTTGAGCTTGTGCAAGTTGGCATCAGGCTCAAAGCCCTTGACGCGCACTAGAAAGCTGTCGGCGACATCCTCCATGTCGTAGGACAGATCCCTGACATTGTCGGCCCAGATCTTGAGCAGCTCGTCGAGCTGGTCCCGCGGCACGTCTGCCACCTTGCTGAGGGCAGCGTGCATGCTCCTCAGCTCTCTCTCCAGGAACCTGACGTCTTCCCTGATGCCCTTCTGTAGGTCGTACTCCTTGCTGAGGAGCTCAACCAGCTTGGGGAGCAGGGAGCCCATGGCGCCTGTTGCCAGATCCATCACTATGCTCAACCTCTTAGGTAATTGCTTTGTTGTCAATTGTGAAGTGCACAGTGGTTACCTAGTTGCTGTAAGTGTGGGTGCTGCAGGTTTGCTCTTTGTAGTTATGGCAAGATGGATGATATATTTCTTTTGGCTTAAGGATGCATCCCAAAGTCGCCGGCCTGACATGTTCAGCTATATAATCGCAAAAATCTAGGCGTTTAATACACATGGTATCACGCGCATATGATCCCTTTTGTCAATGCACATGTACGCGTGCAGATCTGGACTTAACAGTTGGCTGTTTGTGCATAATTTTGGCATTAATGCAGGAGACTAGACTTGGTCAGGCCTAAGAAATCCTAAAAGAACCTAGACCACACCATCACGAGCTGTCACATATGTACATAATTCCAATATAGATAATTTCAACAAGTACTAATTAGCAGTGAATTGGTATGAGTAATTAGTTAAGCTGATCAGTCTCGGTCAAGCACTACTTGTTATTGTGGCACCTAACTCATCATCATCTTCCTGCCGTAGAAACCTATTAGCTTGGCAGTGCATGCATACTAGTAATCATAGAATTTTAATTAACGCCGGATCCATCACATAGAGATCATTGGTTCTTCTTGATCCATGACGTTGTCATCCATCGTCATAATTCGATTTAACCACCCCGCTAATAACTCTGTTCCTGATACTATTCAATCATTGTTTAGTACCTGGCTCCCTGATAATAAATGCTTTGTTGTGAAGCAAGATACTGTTGGGGCAGTAGAAGTTTGTTTCCATAGTAAACGGATCACTGATCCTTTTGCTGTCATTCATCTGGTGGGCTATCGGTTAACCTCCTGGTCTATTATGCAGACAAAACAGGCGAACAAAGAACAAATAACTCTTACTCTAGGGGTTAAATCTCTTTGAACAGAGGTAGTAGCAACCGAAGATTTCAGATCTTGGTGAGGCCGGAGACCTGGCGTACCTCGACTGGACGCTGGATGATGAAGAAACATGCTTTCTTTCTCAAGGGTAGAAGCTTCTGTAGGTGATCAACTGATGTAACCTGAAGCAAAGATGGGATACTGAAAATCATAGCTGGGGAAACTCAGTTCTCCCGGCGAACAAACAACGGGACTGTTTATCTGTTTCTCTGTTTTCGTAGGATGTCAAAGCAAGGAATTCTGTATTGCCCAGGTTGGGGCTTTGACAATTTTTCTGTTTTTATTTCCCTCTCGTCAAACTGGTGTAGAGTTTCTGATAATGGAATGGGCTGACTCACTTCCCTCCGGATCCATCACCATCTTGTTGATCAGAGTTCTTGAATTGGGTTATCAGCTCAAGTATTGTCCGAAACTTCTATCAGACCCTCAGTTTCTTCCTGGGTAAACGACGGAACTCTTTGTTTGTCCATTTTATAGGGGAGCTGATGTTCCTCAGTTGTATTGCTTGATTGTCAGCGTTTGCCTTTTGTACTGCAACTGATTAGTATACCTACCATGCAAAACAAACTTTCACAAAAGAATTTTGCAGGACTCCCAATTCATAATAAGTTTAACCAAGAAATGTTCCAAATTCCCTATAGTTGTTACTGAATCTGGCGATTTTGCTTCATGTGAATTCAAATCCTGTGGATTTCAACTAGGTTTACGTTTAGTTGTCAAACTTAAACATGCCAGTGCATTGACCTACAGTTTTCATATCTTCTACATTTCACATAACCAATGTGAAATTAAATATCTTTAGGCCCAAAACAGAAAAAAGAGAATATTCTTGGACAGTTGAAAACACAACACATATACACGGCTCCAGGTGGAAGGCGTTAAATACGTCTCACAATCTCGACATACAAAGTCAGATTCTTCCAAACATGCATGGTTCCGAAATATCAAAATTGCATCCACCATCCACGTCCTAATGTAAAGCAGGCTTAGCATAGAAAACATCTTCTGAACCCAAGGAAACATCGATGACGATAAGCTAGACAGACACAACCTAATTCATCCTCTTGACCAGGGCGTTGATGTAGTTCTCACGGTTACCAGCGTCACCACCCTCAACGTAGTGGTTCCTTTCTTCTTGAGACCACCCAGAGGCGCCTTCAGCTTGAATGGCCAGAGGAAGTTGTTGGCCTCCTTGAAGTGTGGGCCGACGCTTAGGATCTCGTGCACAAGGTCCTCAATGCAGATGATGTTGTGCTTTCCCAGACCCTGGTAAGAAAAACAAGGGTCAGAAATGTTAGAAGGTCGCATATGGAGCCAGAAAATGTAAGAGCATGTGTGGACTTAGTCCAGGACTGCTTACCTCCTCAATGACCTTGTTGTTGGACAGAGGAATCCTTTGCTTGTTGAGCTTTCCATAACCCCTCTTGTAGATCAACTCCCTTACACTCTTCAGGTTTGGGTACCTACAAGGAGAAAGATTTTATCAAATTAGTAACAATGGAACAACATATACTCTTGCACTACTCCCACTCTAACTATTGTCTCTTTCATAACAAAACAAAAGGTGGACAAAAAATACAGGGGATCAAATTTAGTACAAGTATTTGTTCAGATTGGTCTTTTAGCTAGGAGATTACTTCTAGGCTGCAGGAATAGGTAATAGCATATCCAGTCAAAGTTCTAAAAAATAATTACAAAAATAATGGTAAGCTGGTTCAAGACAAGTTGTATCAAGAAAACTCAAATGTGCACTTAGAACATACCCATATGCAACATATGGCTCAACCCTGCGCAGCATGTTAATGGTTGCTTTGTTGACCTTGAGGAACACTCCATTAAAGATCTGCAAAATGAATTAATTTCGCACAGTGAACAGAATGAACAAATTTCGCACAATAAACTAGAGATGCACTGAGAACCAACAATGTAGCTAACCCACCTGCCTCAACCGCAGAAGCTGCAAGATCTTCTTGGTCTTTGGGTGCATGGCATTGATACTGCAGCCAAAAAATTGACAAAATTAGCATACACTTAAGCGAACATGCCAACAGGACCTTACATCTCACAACATATACAAGGTGCTTCGGCTTACCCTCGGATACGGACAACAAAGAGCAGCTTAGCCTCAGGACTGACATAGAACCCACCCTTCAACCGAGCCTCGCGCTTCAGCTGAACTAGCTCCTTCTCCTGCAAGCAAAGCCAGGTTTAGCCTATTTCCAAAAAAGTTGAGCTACTGACAGAATTTTTTTACTGGAAACAGAAAGCAATGATTCCATCAAGCCAAAGAAACCGTTTTAATGATATCTGAACTACAGCATCAACAAGTATATTTGAACAAAGATTGCAACAATTCAAATTAACCCAAATAGCTTGGCCTTAGCAAAGAGAAACACCTACATAATCCTGAAATGGTACACGTTTAACAGCAATATGCTGCAACACCATGCAAAGCTGGCCTAGATCGTTATGTTAACCAACATTAACATTGAACATGCAGCAACACGAAAATTATAGCACAAACAGCTTCATATAAAGTTCTGCTAAAACTACAACGCTCTGAAGATTACTAGGTTACAGCGGCAAGACAGAATGCATACATCTACCGAAGTGTCTACAATCCTCCGCGCGATACTATCATCTATGTTATAGGGTCGACCTAAGATTTAAGTCCACTGCAACAAGCAAGCGAGTGACAGATCTAACCCCGCGTGCATGAACGAACGACCGCTAGGAGGGATATTGGATCGAGCGGGAAGCAGCGATCGATCTGACCTGGGCATCGTACTCCTCGGCGTACTGCTTGGCGCGGGCGAAGATGACCTTGTGGTTCTCGGTCGCCTTCTTCTTCTCCTCGGCCACCTGGGTCTTCTTCTCGGCGGCCCAGCCCTCGCGCTGCTTGATCTTTCTGTTCACCGACTCCGGCACCACCTTGGTCGCCCCCGACGACATCTGCACGCAACCACAGCCACCCGAAGGATCAGATCGAGGCGGCGAGCGGCAGCAAATGGCTTCACGACATGGGTGGGAGGGAGGGCGCGCGCTTACCTCGACGAGCTTCCCTGCAAGAAGAGGAGGAGAGGGGACGAGAGAGAGAGAGCGGGGAGAGACGAGGAGGGGGCGGCGGCGGGTGAAGGGGGTGGCTTATGTAAGGTCTCGAGGTTGGGGATGGATCCGACGGCTGCGATCGTCTTGGTGGGCTGTGGAAATGGCCCGTCGGGCCCACCATAGCGAAAATTGCTTGCCCGTAAGGCTCGTTTCAGGCCCACTATAGTCTCGTTTGGGCCCATCTGAACCTCCACCTGAGGTCACTGCTGTGCTTGTGGTTGCAGATACCGTCCAAGAATTTCTCAAAAAAAAAAAAAAACCATCCTGCTCTTGTGGAGGCGAGGCTGCTGAACACAGAGAAGATCAAGGCTGAGCAAGTGGTAGGGAAGGAAACATTCAATTATCTACATTCGTCACTAGTAAGAAACGTCATAGAAGAGCATATTACTCTCATGAAACGAAAATGGTGCATGCAGCATGCTAGAAGTTGTGCCTACTGTCTAGGCTAGCTACCTACCGATGAAGCAAGCAAGGATTATCATTGATTGCATCGGAGATAGAGCTATGTATGATAATTAACCACTTCACCATGTGGTCAACACAGATGGTGTGAGCTATGTGGGAGGTGGCAATGGTAACATGGAAGCAACTCGTATTAGCATTGTTGATGCTTGGATGACCGCAACATAGTAGGATTGTATTAGGTGCAACTAACATATTGCCATGATAACTTTATGTTTTGTAACCAAATGATGGGTTGATAGTACATTATCAGTACTATATGTTATGACGTGTTCATAGTTATTGTCTGTAATGTCAAACAAATACAATTCTATTTAAATCAAGTGGATATTTGGCCATTTGCAAAAAAACAACTCTTAACGTGTTGGACAACTCCAAGCTTACAACCTCAGCAGCAGCTGGCAGCTACCGTTGATTCTCGGAGCTAATCCACTTGTGGTTATCAGTTGACTTCTTCTCCTCGACGGCTTGGGTCTTCTTTACGGCAGCCCAAGCTTCCATCCGCTTCGTCTTGCGAAACACCGACTCTGGCACCATCTTCTGGTGCTCGACCGACTTCTTCTCCTCGACGACCTTAGTCTTCATCCCGGAGGCCCAGAGCTCTTCCCCTTTCTTCTTCCGAAAGACTGGCTTGGCCGCCTCCGACGACATCTGCAAGCAACGAAAGGGTCAGATTGAGGAGGCAGGCGGGAGCTAAGAGCTCTCATCTATATGTGCGCGCAGCCATATACCCTAAAAATTCGGTCAATTTGCATGTGATATTTTTTGTGGAGGGTCAATTTGCATGTGATTTTTTTTAGGGGGGGGGGGGGGGGGTCAATTTGCATGTGGTTGATGGAGATGGGGTTAGAAAGAAAGAGAAAAGAAATAGAAAAGGTAGTTCGTAGTGGGTCGCGTCCTATGTGTTTGGACATGTCCGGACAGTCTCATGTCCACCCCCATATACTCCGTATTTGCTAAGCGTGGGAGCTCGGACACATAGAGACGAAATGGGGTGTCCGGTTGGGTGGTATTTTTCTTCCCTTCTCTCCTGTCCGGACTGTCCGTCCAGATAAATAGGGACATAATCCGGTTGAAAATGCTCTAATACCTTCGCATGATGACTAGGAGGGTGTGGTCTGACTCTTACCTCGTCGAGCTTCCCTGCAAGAAGAGATGAGATTGGAGAGAGCGGGAAGGAGAAGAGGCGGCGGCAGGTGAAGGGTGCAGGCGTGCAGCTTATGTAGGGTTTGGCAAGCGGATCCGACGTGCTGCAATCGTTTTTCTTTTCTTTTTGATGATGATGAAGGGCGCGACGTGCTCTGGCCGTCTGAGGCCGTCGTTTGTGTCCCATAAGGCCCATCTTAAACTAAACGAAACTGCTATCCCGCAAGACTCGCTTTTGGGCCACGACGTATATCGTTTAGGCCCGTTAACCTCCACGAACCCATTTGCAGCTCCTCGGCCTCACCGCATCCCCGACGCCGAAGACAGTCGCCGGAGGGAGCCCGCGCGGACGGATGCCATCTCCGCCGCCTCCGCTCTCCTCGCCATGCCTCCCCCGCCGCGCCTGCTTCCTGCTGGTCATCCTCTTCCTGATCACCTCCGCGTGCAGGTGCGCCTCTGCCCTCTCCATCTACACCTCTTCCCGTTACAGTGCGCTAACTGCTCCCCCGTGCGTTCCTCCGCAGCAGCCTAGGGGCGGACGAGGAGCCGAGGGCCCTCCGCGTCGGCGATGAGCTGGTGGGAGAGACGATGCCGCTCCGCCACGGCAGGAGGCTCTACAGGCTCGCCGGGCTGCGGCTGCCCACGTGGTACGAAGTCAAGATCTCCTACCCGGCCTCCGTACGATCTCGCCCTTCCGATTGGCTGCGAAGAAGCGATGAACCTTTCATTTACCAGAGAACCATTGAGCTACTTGTTCTTGAAGGCATGTACTACTTGTGGTTGCAGATACCATCCAGCTTCTCGATTCGGCTCGTGAAGGACCCTGATGCTGTGGAGGATTGGGAGAGTAAGAACAGGAGGCTGCTCAACACGGAGAAGATCATTTTCAAGGCTGAGAGCAGCAAGCCGGTTGGTATTCAGTGACTGTTTAGCTACAATTGTTGCAGAATAGGAGTGGCGCGCTGTCATTGGATGATTTATAATGGCTGTTTGTGATTGCATATAGGTTTATGTTCTTGTCACGGTGGAGCCTGAGGGTGTGGTTGCAAAGCCAAATGTGCCGGAGAGAGAGCTTGCCCTGTTCAACATTGGTAAACTAGTGTGTGATGATGTTTCTGTACATCTCAATTTTTCCTGGTGATATTCAAAACTCATTAGCCATTGATCATTCGTATGCTAGACTGCTTGTAGTATTTGTTTACGTTTCCCTTGTCCTCTGATGTGCAAATGCGATTAGTCCAACTAGCACAGAAATTTTGTAATTGTAACTACCATGCTGAGCTTACCACTAGGTTGATCTGGTTCATAGTTTTGTCGTACCAGCCCATAGAATGAACTTTTGCTTTGAGCAGCATCACAAATTTGAAACTAACCCGTGCTCAATGTCATTTCCCAATTTATCTTGGGAGTAAGGGTCTTGAAATTTTGGTGAACATCCTTCCATACAACAAATTAAATATTCCTGTACTACTTAGCCTAAAATACTATGTGTGATTAATTGTATTGGTGAAGTAGATGATCTGCTGACAGAACTTGTAGACGATATTGACATAAGCCACCTAAAAATAACCATTGGAAGGGAAACTAAAGCATTATTCACTGACCTAACAGAATATTACCATTTAAATGAAAATTAAAGCATTGACTAACCTAACAGACTAACAGTTGCTAGAAGATCCTCCATTTTGTTTTCACTATTCACTTTTTCTTTATATGTAATCTATGTGTCCTTGTCTGCATGACAGTAGTATTCTTTTGGAACTGTAGTGAACAGTGTGCTGTTCTAGAAAGTTTAGTTTAGTATGAATGTCTTGTATTCCCGTTAAAGAGTGAAGCATCCTGTTGTGCCTTATGGCCATAAAAGATAAATAGTTATGTCCCCATTGTCACAACTTGACCTGATGAATCTTATCGCACCTGAATTGCAGTAAACGATCGTACCAAGTTCTGCTTCATTTGTACGCGATCATGCCTAATCATTTTGCTCCCTTTCGCTATTAAAAAGAGGACAGCCGAACCTGCTTTCAATTTGAGAATGATATTTCATTGAATGGATCAAACTTTTAAGTGATCTTGACAAAGTTGGCCTAGTAGAGATCCGTGGTCTCTGAGTTGTGATTTTTTTAAGTATTTGGATTTAAAGATTTTTACACATTGGTTCCATGTTTGCTTCAGTGGCTGTATTCCTACAGAAGCTGTACTCAGTCTCATATTTTTTTTCGGGAAAACGCAAAAGAATTTGCGTTTCTTTTCATTGAACAGGAAGACATCAAGGGTACAACCTCCACAAAGGAGGGACACGCACACACGCACACACACATATACGACCGTTCTCACCAAGCGACTGCAACTAGGTAAGGAGGTGCCTACAACTTCAGACCGCAGCGACATTAGGCCTCACCCAGCCTTGCCTCCAGCCAAGAATGGTGAGGCGTCGAGACTCACAGCAACAGGGCAGCGTCACTGCCGTTGCCAAACGCCTCCAGGGACAATTACAACTCCAGGACTGCCCAGGCCAACGTACCTCACACCCCTGTGCCTAGAGAGTTGGCGGGTGAAAGGCAGGGCCCGGCTGGAACTGGTGTAGCATTCGTCGGGGAAGTGCCGGCATTGGCATACGTTGCGCCTGGGATCCGCGCCCTATGTAGAGGTCTACGCCAAAGCAACCCATCGCCAACCTCCATTGCCGCATCAGGTACTCCAATTGCAGCCAAAGCAGCGCCTTCAAGAGGGGAACGGCGCCAAGGCGCCGCCGCTGCCCGGTCCAGGAGGCCGGACCTAGGGTTTCCCCGGTGCTCGAGGAGGAGGTCTGGTCAGGGTTTTACCAACGCCTCCAAGGAGGAAACGGCACCCTCGAGCGTCGCCGTTGACAGCGCAGGCCGTCGCCGCGCGGGGATTTCGCCCCGACCCATGAGCAAAGACCTCTGAAGACCATCGATGCAGGGGCAGACCGGAGGTGGCGAAGTACTTGCTGGAGAAGGCCCTCACACGGGGAGGAAGCCTAACATTGTCGTCGCAGGAAGGGGCACCGGCCAGCGCAGCGCCAGCAGGCCGGCCACCATCGGGAGCGCGTCGAGCAGGTGACACTCTGTCACCTGCACCGCGCCGCCACGGACTATGGCCGCCGCCGCGCTGGCCCGCAGCTTCCACCGCCGGGATCCGCCGGGGCACAGCAGAGTAGCGCAGCCACCGCCCAAAGGACTGCTGCTCGCATGCTCGTCTGCCCAGCGTCTTCCACCAGCGGCGGCTGGGAGGGGTGGGAGGAGGGATAAGGCTCGGGCGGAGAGGAGGGGGATGCTGCGGGCCAGCAGGCCCAGATCTGAGCACCCCGCACCTCCGTCGAGCGCCGCCAGTGGCCGGCCTCCGCCCCTGCAACTCAACCTCGCCGTGCAGGCAGTTGCCCGCAACGCCACCACGCGCTCCCGCGGCGCCACCGCGCCGAGAACAGGCACAGTAGCCACACGAACCAGGGCCCCGCCGCCGCCGTCCGCCGGAGAGGGCTTCGCCCGCCGGCATCCTCCGGCGACGGCGAAGGGAGGATGGGGAAGATGGAGGAGTTGGCTGGCGGCTAGGGTTTCGCCTCCCGAGTCGCCCCTGGGGAGCGACGCGGGGGCAGGGGGGGGGGGGGGGGGGCTTTTTTGAAACACAATTCGAAGTAATCAGTCTAATATATTTGAAGCATGTTCGTGTATTATGTATTATACACAGACATTGGCTATAGGTTCCTAGTGAACTTGTATATACTGTTAAGCTTAGCTTCTCCAAGGTGATGCGAATTAGCATAAATGAGTATGAACATTTAGTTGGAGATTTCATTGGCTATAGATCAAAATTTGAGAACGTTGGGCCTAGTACAGATTTTAGGTTTCTGAGTTATCCTTTTTAGTTACTCGTTCTGTTAGTACTTGGATTCTAAAGCTTTCTACACACTTGTTTCATTTTGCTTCATGACTGTGTTTCCATAGAAGCTTTGCTCAATTTAAAATTTCTAAAGCAGGTTCTTCCACAGTTGTACTATACACAGACCTTGGTTCTAGGTCCTTAGTTCCTAGTGAACTTTTATATGCAAGTGAGCTTGGTTCCTCCAAGACCATGTGATTTAACATCAATGAGTAGGCTCACTGGTACTACTGTACACACAAGCATCTAGTAAACTTTAATGTTCTCGAAGCAGAAAAGGGAAGCTTAGTTACTCTGAGACCATGTGATTAGCATCAATATGTAGGGGCAACCCAGTCTGGTAAAACGATGGTTGCACATAGTCAGTGGTTGCTATAATAATTATTTACCGTCGCCATTATTTAGGAATCTTAGAAAAATGTATGGCAAGAGCGTCCTGTAAAAATTGTTCCATTCACTCTCTTTGACTGTTTCAAATTAGTTATGCCTAGTTTTCCCTGTCTTTGCTTCTGGTTATCATTGCCTAGCCCTTCTACAAGTTGCTTTGAGCACCTAAATAATGTTTCTAATCCGAATTGTACTTGCTGATTTCCGTTGCTGTGCAGTCTGCGATGAACTTCTTATGGGGATCCCTCACTTTGCCTGGTGGGTTGGAATGGCAGCACTAATGTCCATCGTGCTGGCATCACTAGCGCCGTATTTCCTCCCGCTGCACAAGCTCCTTAACTACGAATCGGCGGGGTCGAGCGACGTTGCTGCAGCCAAGCTTTCGTGATCAACTGGAACGTGCCGTATTAATGTTCGCTTTCGCCCGTGAACGAGAAGTTTCAGTTTTGCTGCATAGAAGGCTAGGCTAGTGTACATGCATCCTGTTCTTTCTTTCGCTCTTTCTGTTTTACCTTGTACCATCAGACTGCAGTTGTGCAAGCATCCGATGGCGACTCTACAACCCTAGGTGTTCAATGCAAGATATATATATCTCGTTTCGATCTCGTACGGGCCGCCTCATCAATGTATCAAAATTCGGTTTTGGTGAATGTTTTTGCCCACTAGTACAAAGAATGGACCACAAAATTCCCATGAGATTTTAGATGCTGACTGTTCCCAAGTCCATCTTACTCTTGTGATTGGAACGGGACTCGGTGTCGTTCTTGTATCACGTTGCCGTGTGGCGGAGGTCAGTGGTTAACACTCGACACTTTCCGGTGAATAGATGGACGCGCAGAAAAGCATTTGTGCTTGTGCACCATCCATATCCATTATCAGGTCATGGTTACTGCTGGAAGAAGGTACGATAGACTGTGTGATCACTGACTGCTCGACCTGTTCGTAGGAAAGATGAGTCTCTGATAGCAAGCCGTTAAGCTTGCACGGTCACACTCTCATGAGGTACTGATGAGCTGTCTGTCTATTATGCGTGTAAACTTCTTACGGGGAATCGTCGTCATCATCACTCTAAGTGGTGCTTCAGAATTAATAATACTCCCTCCGATCCATAAAAAGTGTCACTCATTTTGTATTAAATTAGTACAAACTTTATAATAAATGGATGGTACTTTTTTATGGATAGTAGGGAGTACGAAAAGAACGGGTACCGGCCGATGTGTCTTTCCTCAAGTGCAATAGTGCTCAAGTAGGAACAAGCCCATGCATGCTACTATTTTTCTTAGATAGTCGCCCAGAATAATCGAGTGCAATGTTTGGAGTAAGGAAACATTGGTGATATTAAAAAAATTATACGAATCTGAGTAGAGATTTCTTGCTCTTGAGCTTCAGTGATCTCTTTATTAAAAAAAATCAAGAATCATATTTATAAGTTCTTAGAGCATCTCCACCGGGATGTCTAAATTGTGTCCGACACCTCCCAATTGGAGGCCCAATTGGGGGGGTGCCGGCGGCGCTTTTTTTCCCCTCCCACACCGGAACCCCCTAAAGGAAATCCCCAAACAAAATTGATCAAATCGAACCCAAAATGTACAGTTGCCAACACGGCCAGGCACGAATGTTTCGGCCAAATAGTTTCACCGACCAACACAGGCACGGCCAAATAGTTTCACCGGCCAACACAGGGCACGACCAAATAGCTTCGCCGGTCAACACAGGCATGGGCAACAGCCTCACCGGCAAACAAAGGCACATCCAACATGTTTTGCCACCAAAATAGGTCTAGAAGAACATGAAAATCATTCTTCTTGGGTGTTAGCATCCTCGGCCCTTTGTTTCCTCGCCTTCATGATGCGCACGACCTCCTGGGCAAAGTACTCTTGCCGTTCCGCCGGCATGCTTGACGTGTCCATGGCCATGATCTTGAGCTCCCGGTTTTCTTGCATCTTCTTGATCTCCATCTCTTTCATCCCTCTTGCCTCTTGCATATCCTTCATCTGTTGGCCTTGCACGTTGTAGTACATACCCCACCTTTCGGTCTTGGCTTCGTGCATCTTCTCGTTGAGAATGGTGGAGAATGCCATGAACGTGGCAAGAGACTCTTGTAGGGCGGAAGATGCCCCGGCCTTGTGTGCCACCACCTTCGCCTTCTTGTTCTAGTTGGCCTGGCCCCGGAATCCGGGTTTCATCGACAACACCACCTTGGCCAATGGACGCACGCATTGCACTTCATTTTTGACAAGTTTGAAGCACACCCCAACAATGCATGAATTTGAAGGCCTTATTCTTGTTCAACTCCTGATACATCGCGATAGTTTCCTTCAACTAAATCAAAAGAGACATGTTAGACGAGCAATATAAACATTGGTGCATGCCAAATAGAGGGGAGCTTTAGTTTAGCATCTTACTACGTCGACTTGGTTGGTGCCACTCTCGTTTCTTGCCTTCACTTGATCATGACATCCATGAAACTTGTTGATGACGGCCTCTCGTATGGACCCCCACCGCTTCTCTATTGCGTTGGACTTGCGACGTGGAGGCACATTGAGTGGCGGGTATGCCGTCCTCTCGAGAAAGTCTTTGTGAATTCGGGTCCACTACGAATTACTATTTTGTTGTGCATCGATGATGGCGTCTTGGCTTACACCCATCCATGCCACACACAGTGCCACATCCTCTTTTGGCCTCCGTATCTTTCCTCTATTCCCCTTAGGCAGCTTGATATCGTTGCCGGTTTTAACATCGTGCACGAGCTGGCTCTCCTCGTCCTCCTCCCCACACTCCTCCTCCTCGCCTCATCCTCTCGGCCGTGTTCGTAATCGTCCTGGTTGAGGTCATCAAGAGGGATCGCCCCACGAATAATATTGTTCATGGCGTCCTAGTTCATGAATGTTATTAAATGCACAATTAAAACTACCGACGAGATCATTAAGTGCATGATTCAAACTACCGGCGAGATCATTAAATGCACAATTCGAACTGCCGGCCACATCATGAAATGCAAAATTCAAACTGTCGGCCACATCATGAACTGCACAATTCAAAACGTACCTCGCCAGCCTCCATTCCGCCGAGCACGTACGCGGTGTCGGTTTCGTCATCACTGAACAACTGCGTCGGCGCTACAGCCGCGGCACCTGCAGATCTACGAAGCGCAGGCGAGTCGCTGAAGTTGGGCGTCCTGGTTGAGGTCGATGCCTCGGATCTCGTTGGCCTCGCCCGGTGAACTAGAGAAGCGCGATGGCTGGAACGCCGGCAACGATGGATCGTTGAAGTAGTTCGGGGAAGACGGTGACGATCCCCGAGGAGGGCGAGCCGACGAGCTCCTTTGGCTTAGGCCGCCTACAGATTGGCCGACGAGGAGCTCCGCTTCTCGCAATTTTGTGTGATGTCGTCCGCCAGCTCGTAACTGGGACGCCGCCGACCGCAACAGATCCGTGTCGATCGGCACCTCCACTTCTTCCGCCTTCATCGTCGACGACTTCATCATCACGGCCCTCGTTGCCCCCTTGGCCTTGGCAGATTTGCTTTGGGTGGGATTTCTCAGACCCCCCGGCGCCATCGGAGCCGGAGAGAGGTTGGAGACGATGAACTCACCGGCGGCGGCGGCGCCGAGGAAGGAGTAGGGGTGGGTGGCGGTGGCGGCAAGGAAGGAGAAGGGGTGGGCGGCGGCGGCGAGGAGGATGACGCCGGACCCCAATTGATCAATGAGGCGATTTCATTGCATTCCGACGATTTCATTTGTAAAAGAGGCGATTACAACTAAAATTTAAACTAAAACTACCTAAACTAGTACTCTAGAAAATGCCGGGCGGAGGTGGCACGCTAGGGCCAGCCTCGTCGTCGTTCGCCCCCTCGTCGAAAGAGGGGGAACCAGGCATGTTGAGGCTGCCAGCATGCGCACGCAAGCGCCTCGCCGCCTTGGCCGCCACGATCTGCCGGTGCTGCTCCGCCGCTTGGGTGCGCTCCCGTGCACGTCGGCGCCTCTGCGCGCGCCTGGCGCTCTCCGCCGCCCGCCGGGCCTGCTCCGCCATCTGCTCCCTCTCCGCCTCCGCCGCCTGCTCCGCATGCAGCTCCCTGCCCGCATAGGCCTGCTCCTCCCGCTCGTCCTGCGCTGCGGCCTCCCGGCTCACCCTCTCCGTCTCCCGCGCCTCGATGGCCCGACGGAAGGCATCGTCCACCAGGCGGCTGTGGGCGAGCGTCCTCGCCGTGTTTAGCTCCTCGTGCGCCTGCCGCTGGGCTTCGGCGAAGGAGCGGGCGTACTCCTCCTCGACGAGCGTCTGGAGCGACAGCTCCACGGCGCGCGCCTCCGCCGTGTCGTTCGCGGCCATGACGAAGTCCCGGAACTGGCGGCGCCCGTCCTCCTCTCACGCCATAACGAAGGAGGAGTACGTCGTGTGTTGCTCCGGCCAGATCGGTGGTGCCTGCACCTGCTCGTGTGCCTCCTCCTCCTCCGGCACCGGCTCCTCCTCCTCCTCCGGCACCGGCTCCTCCAAAGGGTCCTCCTCACCTCCTCCCACTCGAAGTCCACGGCCTCATTGTCGTTTGCCAGCGGGGGAGGAGGAGGGGGAGGAGGAGGAGGAGCTCCCCCCTCCGCCGCGTACTGCCGGCGCGCACTAGCACAGAAAAGCTTACCCGTGGCGCACCAAAATGGCTTACCCGTGTGTGCCACGGGTATATTTAGTTAGCCGTGGGCGCAGGCCCGTATGTGCGCCATGGCTAAGGAGGCATATCCGTAGCGCACGACCCCACAGTGTGCCACGGCTAACGTGCGCCATGGCTAGGCTTTGTGGTGCGCCACGGCTAGGTTTTTCTGTATTTTTTATATACTGCATATTTATACAGATGCTAATACAGGTATTTATATAGACATATTCTATAATACAATTTGCAGAACAATATACATAATACATAGATCACATGCATTATAACTGAAAATAGATATAAGTAGACAAAATTATATACATCACATGCATGCATCTCCATCGAAATCGAGTAGCAAGTTCGATCATCACATTACAAACTAAAGGAAGTTTAATTACAACACGAATTTCATCGACTGTTTGAACATAAACTACATAGGTAGATAAGCTAGGCGTCGACGGTCTTCGGGGCCGGGAAGGGGCGGACGCCTTCTTTCGTCGTGAAGGGCCGGATGTTGCCTTGTGCCTTTATACGCCGTTCCACCTCCGCATTATCGAGTGGAGAGCCGTCGTAGTAGAACATGCCTCCAACGGTGCAGACATCGTGTAGTATGATCCGCGCGAACGTCTCCTGGATGCGATAGAATTCTTGTCGAAGATCATGATCCTGGATAGTTGCCAAGTTTTCGGCCCAGCGTTGGAGTTGATCTGGCAACTTAAGTTTCTCTTCATCCCGTACGAAGACACGGATCTGATGGATAACGTAGTAGGCATCCCTCTCGCTGTTCTTTGGTTGCGTGACACACGCGAAGTTGATAATATGGTGGAATGATAGCACACCTCCTCTTCCAGGTCTCTTCCTTTTGAAGACGCCTCCCCTCATACTGAAGCCAACTAGATCATTATCCAGAGCCTTCTTGAGATTGGTGTAGTCTTTCGGCTTGTCCTCCCTACCCGAGTCCAAATATGTGACTACGGAAAATTTCGGGCAAAGAACGAGCAGGACGCAGTACTTGTCTCTGGGCAAAACAATTTAGACAGAGTGTTAGAAAAATAATGATAGAAATCTAATGAAGCATCTTCATTATGGCGTAGAGAATAACTACTTACTCGGGATAGTAAGGCAAGAGAATGTAATCCTTCCACTTATTCTCCACCATGATTTCTTCGAGGTGTCTCGACATAAATTGCCAGCCATCATGGCTTCTGAAGTTGGTCTCGATCATGTAGTAGGGGTCCGCTATCGTGACGCCCCCGATCTTCTCTTTTAGTACCTAGTAGGCCGTACTGAGACAGAATAAGCGGACTAAATGAGGATGGAGCCGCTTCAAGTTAAACATCTTGAAGATGTCATCAAATTGCACGAACAGCAAATCCGCCGGCTCTTGTTTGCAAAAGCCATCAACTGCCTCTGGCACCTTGGCAGTGAAGAGCGGGTGTGGGTGTGTTGGATCTTTCATTTTAAGAAGATCCAGCTCTCGTGTCAGAACACGTCATGCATCATCTGCATATCCCCACTCATGAGTTGGAGCACATCAGGCGGTACCATCGGTCGACCCGCAATATGCATTTCCCGCGCAACATCTTTGCTCGGTCCTGGTCCGTCCTTAAACCGGATCGGCCGCGGAGCCGCCGGCTGGCTACTAGAGGCATTGGCACCCTGCTGCGGCTTTGGAGGCAGCGACGGCTGGCTGGCGGATGCATAGTCGCTCTTCCTAGTTCTTTTCCGCCCCTTCTTAGGCTTCAGAGGGATGCCTCCTCCGGCCGCTAGCGCTTCACGACAAGTCCCAAGTAGTGTGTTGGGGCTCAGGATGGCTTGCGTTTCTTCTTTCTGCATGAAGTCGTCGGCTGGAGGCGTCTCTTGAGAATCGAACAGACGCTTCATGCACGCGGCTTTATCTGCTTGACCAGCGGGCTCGTGCGTGTGCGGAGCAGTCGGCGGTTCATCAAGAGGAGCCATTAATTCTCCGTCGTCGCAGCGGTCATCATCGATGTAGCAGTCATCGAAGATGTCGTCTTTCTGTGCCGCGGGCTCTTTAAGTAGTGGTGGTGCTAGTGCGATGGCCTTGACAGGGTTTTGCCCCAACCCGACTTGCGGTGTTGCCTGTGGAGTGTCCGGGCTTAGACGGATCTGGGTTTTTGGCCATACCATGGCCCAGCGGATGCATTCACGGAGGAGCAGATGGTCCTCGGCTCCCACGGGTTGATAAGGAGGATCCACCTCATTGCAGCCCGAGAACACCCTAATCAGTGAAACCTTAAAGCAGCCATCAGGTATCGGCGTGTTGTGGTGCATGCGATTTTTGGGTGCAATGATGGTAGCCCTAGCAACATCCTTCAACTCTCCATTCACATGGTGTAGGAGAGTGCATCTAGTGTCGCCCAGCGAAGAACATGCATGTAGGGCGTTAGAGATGCAAGGCAAAGGCAAAATGGATGAAGTAATATGCGTTGTGCCTACGACGCTTAGATACCGTGAGGGCGTCGAGCTCGGCCATTGTCGAGACACCGCCGATGTCTTGCGACATGGAGTCGGAGTGGGCACCGCTTGGGGGGTTGCCGGTCGGCGAATTCTCCGGAAGAGGCGATGGCGTGGTGTGGACCGGCAGATTATCCCGAACAGGTGGAGGTGACGGCGCGGTGTTGGCGGACGAAGCTGCCGACGCGGTGTTGGCCGTGTTGCCTCCAAAGTTGGGCACTGTACACGGCCCTTGTCGACCTCCGTCAATCCAATCCGTTACCGAGGTCACGACGGAAGGAAGGAAACCGACGAGCGCCTTGGCCACTAGTTCGTTGACTATATCCTCCTGCTTGTGCTTCTTCCTCTCCTTCCGCGTCTCCTTGTCCTCAACATAATAGTCACACCATAGGACCTTGCCATGGCCGACAACACGGCCACCTGACGGTGGCTTGTCCAGATCCCGCCCCTTGACCTTGTTCAACGCCGCGTTGAATGGAGTGTCCCACATGGGCTTCGTCGATCCCTGGGAGGAGCTCTCATCCGCGGCTCTAGAACTTTCTACATCCTCCAGAGCCTTTTGGAACTTCACGACAGCAGGATCCGTCTTAAGTTCCTTGGTAACCGGGTCCTCCGTGAACCGAGCCCTGACAAAATTTCTAGTCTGCTTGTCTTTAAATTTGTCGAAGGGGTTAGAGATGCCCTTAGCTGCCCACTCAGCATCATGCTTCTCCCATTTGGGCTCAGCCGCGAAGTAACCACCACTTCCGAGATGGTGGTGTCCTACATTCTTCGATACAGGTAGTCCGAGCCTGCCCCGGAAAATCCTAAGGTCTTCTTCGTTGACCCGCTCCTTGTTCCAGATCTCCTCGGGACTTTTATCGTCTTCGATCAATTTTTTGACCCTAGATCTCCAGCTGGACAAGGCCGTGCTCATCTTCGTGAGGGCAAAGTTGCACTGTCAAAGTCGGCGCGTCGGCCAGAGTCGTCCACTTGTAGTTCCCTCCTGCCTGTTTTGTGACCTGCTCCATCGAGCCTGCCAATGTGCTTATTTTCGGGCAGACCAACAGGGTTCTCGACGTCTAGAAAATTCGTGTAGAAAGAGATGCACTCTTCGGTGAGATAGCCCTGGACGATGCTTCCATCTGGACTTGCCCTGTTACGAACGTATCCTTTGATGACACCATTCATCCTTTCGAATGGCATCATGCCGTGCAGGAACATCGACCCGAGCTGGATGATATCATCCACGACATGGATCAGCAAATGCACCATAACGTCGAAGAATGCGGGAGGGAAGTAAATCTCAAGCTCATTTAGTATCACAATGATCTCTTCCTGTAGCCTTATGGCTTTCTTCATGCTGATCGACTTTCGAGAGATGACGTCGAAAAAGTTGTATAGGTCCAATAGCGTTTGACGGACATGTGGGTCCATTATCACTCGGAGTGCGACCGGAAGTATCTGCGTCATCAGCACGTGACAGTCATGAGACTTCATCCCGCTGAACTTTTGTTTCGCTGCGTCCAGATATCTGCTTATCTTCCCCGCGTAACCGGAAGGAAATTTCACTCCGAGAAGGCACTTGATAAACTGTTCGATCTCCTTCTGGCTTAGAGTGAAGCACGAAGGAGGGCAGTAATAGTCATTCTGTTTTGCCTTTTTGCCCTTCCGATGACCTTCCGTCTCCTCCTCCTCGGACAGATCATTATCATCGTCAGGGCGTCCTCCGTGGAGATCTTTCCTGATTCCCAATGATCTTAGGTCATTTCTTGCTTTCGGCCCATCTTTGGTCCTCTCCGGCATGTTGAGAAGGGTGCCAAGAAAGACTCTCGCACACGTTCTTCGTGATATGCATGACATCAAGGCTATGAGGTGTTTCGAGGATCTTCCAATATGGAAAGTCCCAGAAAACAGACTTTGTTTTCCATACCTTCAGCAGTGGTGGCGGAGCCTTTTGCTTCTTCCCCGGCGGAGGGCACTCATCCCAGCTTGTCAACAGCATGTCGATTTCTTCGCCGCTCCTCTTGCGTGGGGCTCTTCGGATCTCAACGGTACCATCGAACAACTCTTTGCATTTTCTCCACGGGTCGTCCTTGCGAAGCCACCTTCGATGTCCCGTGAACACTGTTTTTGAAGACCCGTGATCTTTTTCTAGCTGCATATATGTTGTATCGTCCATGCACCTAACGCATGCACAGTGTCCGTGGGCCACCTGGCCTGCGATATATCCGTAATCGAGATAGTCTTGCACCGTCGTGATCAACGCGGCTCTCATAGGGAAGTAATCTTCCGCGACGGCGTCCCATGTGCTGACCCATACATTCCATATCTTGTGTAGCTCATCTCTCAAGAGCTGCAGATACAGATTGATGTCGTTTCCTGGTTGTTTCGGCCCTTGGATTAGCATGCTCATGTGAATGTACTTCCTCTTCATGCACAACCATGGGGGTAGGTTGTATATCCATACAAACACGGGCCACGTGCTATGTGTGTTGCTCTGGTTGCCAAACGGATTGAGCCCATCGGTGCTCACGCCCAACCTGACGTTTCTTGGATCGTTCCCAAAAGTTGGGTATTCAAAGTCTAACGCTTCCCACTGCTTAGCATCTGAAGGGTGTCTCAGCATCTTATCCGTCTCTTCGTTTTCCGGCTTATTCCTTTCCGCGTGCCAGCGCATTAACTTTGCTTCCTTAGGATCTGTGAAAAGCCGCTGCAGACGAGGAATGATCGGAAGGTACCATACCACTTTCCGAGGAGCTTTCTTTTTCCCTTTCTTGTATCGAGCAGCGCCGCACACCGGACATGCAGTTGTCTCCGTGTCATTTTCCGGATAAATGAAGCAATCATTGATGCAAACGTGGTATTTGATGTGCGGTAAATCAAAAGGGCACACGATTTTTTTGGCCTCTTCGATACTACTAGGACACGTGTTCCCCTTAGGAAGACGATCGTGCCAAAATTTCAAGTTCTCGTCGAAGCTTGCGTCTGTCCATTTGTGTTTTGCCTTCATCTGCAGAGCCATGAGCGTTACTTTCAAGCGGGTATCCTCGGGCCCACATCCTGCATACAACGGAGCATTCGAGTCTATGTATAGCTGCGCCAGCTTAGCCTCTCTAGCAGCGTTACTCGACTTTCTGAGAAGCAATTCTTGAACATGAGGGTCCCGCACGACTGAAGTTAGCAGCGTCGGCGTGCCCGCGTCTTCTCCACCATATATGTCGGCTTCTTCTTCATCATCATGCCCGACATATTCTTCGTCATCATAATCGGGAGGCGCCTCTTCATCTTCCTGATCATTTCCCGCCGCGCCCCCATGGACGTCCTCATCATCATCCTCGTAAGTGAAGTCATCCATAAAACCTTTCCTGAGCAGATGCTCCTGCAATGTGTCGGAAAAGGGATCGAGCACGGTGTCGAGTTTGCATGTTCGACACGGACACTTTATCCCGGTGTCGTTGTTTTTAACCATCACGGTCGTCGCATATTTCAAATATCTAGCAACAATACTTTCGCTCATCATGATGACCATTGTCGCCTACGCTCTACATATAGAACAAAATAATTATATTCGAAACAAAATATTTCACGGAAAAATTCGGCATGACCTTTGCTAATTTTTGGTCCCTAGGAGTGCCGGAAAATTCGCCGAAATGGAAATGAATCTACATTTCGGCGAAAACATCGGCAACTCATCATTTCGATCATGGCATACACATATGCAAACACACGCCGGCGCATCACAACCTTCTTCATCATTACATTCACATACATATGCGCGCCCGTCGCGTCCCGCACGCGCAACAACAACCACCACCCACACATCACAATCTTCTCATCCATCGATCACACATACAACCCACACACATCACAACCTTCTCATATCCATCACATACAACCGCACACATCACAACCTTCTCATCCATCACATAAACTCACCGTCAAGAGGGCGAGAGACGTCGAATGAGAGAGCGCCCGGAGGAGGAAGATCGAGCACGAGATGTGGGAGATGTTTCCTCACATATATATGGAGCAAATAAGTAGATTTAGGTGGCAAAAATATGTGAAGAGAGAAAAGAAAATGAGGTGGGGAGGAGGAAGGGACGACCAGATCTGAAAATGATTGGGGAAGAAGAGGAGAAAAGGAGAAGAGGAGAAAAGGGTGTGGTGGTGGGTGCAGCCAAAAAGTTAAAGTGTAGCCAGGCTTAGCCGTGGTGCACATGACTAGGCTGCGCCACGAGTATATCTTAGCCGTGGCGCAGGACTCTCTTAGTGCGCCATGGCTAAGTTGGGATAAAGGTGCTAGCAGAAAAGGAAAACCTGGGCCCACACTTAGCCGTGGCGCACCTGAAAGAGGTGCGCCACGGATAAGTGGCCACCGAAAGTGGCACTGGAGCCCACACTTAGCCATGGCGCACCGGCGTGAGGCTGCGCCACACATATTTTCCTAGTCGTGGCGCACATAATTTAGATGTGCCACGCATACTTGTGCGCAGACCGGCCGGCCAGGGTCCAACTTAGCCGTGGCGCAGGGGCGTGCAGCTTGCGCCACGGCTATTTGCCTACCCGTGGCGCAGGCCCAGGTGGTGCGCCACGCATACTTAGCCGTGGCGCAGGACTCTTTTAGTGCGCCACGGCCATAGATCCCACCTATAAACATTTTCCCGCAGTGGCGCCGTCTGGGTGAGGGTGACCCATAGGAGGGTGTGTGTCATGTTGGTGGGTGGGGCGGCAGTGTGCTTCTGTTCTCTACGGCGAGGTGTGAGCACGGTGAGATGGGGGCGATGATCTTATAGCCGGCCGGCTCGGCGGAAAAACAAGGTGGGAAGCGGCGAGAAGTGGCGGGAAAGGATGTCGGGAAACGGTGGCCCGCGCGGGAAGCCACGGGTGGGTGGTGAGGCGACGTGCCGGTTTAATGCCAGCGACACGTCTCCGCCGCGTCGGCCTGCGCCGCCTGAGAAGGCTGCTCCGCCATTAAACCCTCGAAGGGACGGGTGTGAGGATAGCAGGGGGGCCAAGTCTGTCAGTGGACATGCCCGGACAGTGTCCGGCACCGCGAAGGCAGCCTCCAAAGTTGGAGGCCCAGTTCGCGGTGCCGGACAGGTTTTGGGCCGGACAAGAGTTTTACGACACCCCGGTGTGGCCGGTTTTTCTGTCCGGCACCACAAAGGGACTTTATGGCCCCTTTTACAACCCCCGGTGGAGATGCTCTTAGATGGGAAGTTCTTGGATAATTTGAAGACATCTAAACAAAACAAGAGAAAATTGCTTCTATGGCATTGACAAACCATGCAATGGCTCATTTGCCATTGAACAAAGCCTGGGTGCTTGTATACCAAAGACAAAGCAATTCAATTGCTTATGTGTCATCACCGTGAGTTCAACTGTTAGCTCAATTAGTTAAGTGCACAAAAAGACTACCTTGCCCTCAATCTTGTTAATTAGTAGTTGATTATGTTTATTTCGTCGCATGGCATTGTTACCATAGAGTTGCCTTAGTAGTTAGCTAAGTTCTAATACTTGCATGCTTGGCGACATGGCGTAGCGGCCGGATCGGCAGCATAGAGATATAGTGAGTGCGTGAGCCGATCGGCTAAGTCAGGAGATGAGTACATGTGTGCATGTGTGCATGTGTTACCAGTTCACTTAGCAGTCAGTCACGTTTATCAGCCAACCAGTTTTTGCTTGAGTCGTGTGTCGGTGTCAGTGTGTGGCCGAACGTTGTGCTAGTGCAGAACGTATCATCTATCATGCAGCTAGCTGCTGGAGAGTGATTAATGGATCAAGCAGTTGTGGGCTTGACCAAGCGTGTGTGCGTGTGTTATATAAGGAGGGTAAACTTGGAATTTTCAGTTAATCTAACAAGTTAACGACAGACATTAACGAATCACTCACGGCGATGGCACAAAAGCAATTGAACTGCTTTGTCTTCGGTATGGAAGCACTCAGGCCTTGTTCAGTGGTAAATGAGTCATTGCATAGTTTGTCAATGGTATATAAGCAATTTTCTCACAAAACAAACATCAGTCTGGATCACCAGCCAGGGCCCAGAGGAGCGAATCCTTGGGAGCTACTCAGCTAAAGAAGATCAAGCCCTCCGGCAACGCGGTGGCTGGACCTGTCATATCTCTGTACGTAGCTTGGTAACTTTTCGTTATGCTTGTTGTAATGTGTGGCTGTTTTGGGTTACACGGATTTGGATATGATTATGCGTGTCATAGCAGCATCTGCAATATCAGGAATATCAATGCGTGGCATTTGATTCTCTTTGCAGAAACTTCAGGACTGGAAGCTCGATATATCTAAAAGTAATTCATGGACAGTGTGTGCGCGAGCGCGTGTGTATTACTCTATTCATTCGTTGTTCAGTGGAACATAACATGCATGAAAACAGCGAAAACACAAATCCACTTCTAGGAGGACGTCCACCCACCATATATTTTTTCAGATTTGTACATCCATGTCACACTTAAAATAAATTTTGTACCTATATTATCTCAAATCCATTAAAAATTGTTTCCAATATTATTGCTAATGCATGATTTTCTTGCTAATATATTTTTTTGTTAATGATTGAATTAACACAAAAAACATATATCAACAAAAAAAATCTAAAATTTTCCATATGCAGTAAAAACGAAATGCATTATCAAATATTTATACAAAATTTGGATGCAAAATTTATCAAGCACTAAAATAGTTGTAACATGTAAATGCAAAAAATCATGTGCCGTTGGATGCACAGTAGATGTGATAGTAGGTAGAACTCGTAGGAGGGGAATAACCGCGTTGATGAAAACAGCGAGGAGACGCGTGAGTATAAAAGAGAGGAAGCGCGCGTGAGAGCTGCAACCTGCAACTGCAAGAGCACCTTAGGCTCAATTAGTAGCAAGCATAAGGACAATGGGCGCGGTGCTATCAAAGTGGAAGAAAAGGAAAGTGGGTTTGGAGGAGGTGAAGGTGGTGGAGTCGTGCATGGTGACACCCAGCGAGGAGACGCCTAGGCGAGGCCTGTGGCTCTCCCCGCTCGACCTCTTGCTGGCCAACCGAGGCCACACCCCCACCGTCTACTTCTACCGCTCCGACTCCAGCGCCGCCGTCGACCACTTCTTCGACGTGGCCAGGCTGAAGGCGGCGATGGCCAGGGCTCTGGTGGCGTTCTACCCGCTATCCGGCCGACTCGGCGTTGGCGTCCACGGCCGGCCGGAGATCGACTGCGCCGGCCAGGGCGCGCTCTTCGTCGTCGCTCGCTCGGGCCTGTCGCCGGAGCTAAGGAGGCTCTTTGTTCCCCGCGTCGAGGACGTCTCGCCGCCCGTCATGTGCGCCGTCCAGGTGACCTTCTTGAAGTGCGGCGGTGTGGCGTTGGGGACGGCGCTGCACCACATCGCCGCCGACGCCATCAGCGCGTTCCACTTCTTCCAGACGTGGTCCGCCTTCTCCAGGGACCCGGCGGCGGCGGCGGTGCTAGAGCTCCCGGTCCACGACCGCACCCTCCTCCGAGCGCGCGCCCCGCCCTTCGTCCACCCCGACGCCCTCTCCGTATTCTTCCCCAAGCTGAACCTATCCGAGCCGTCGGGGCCCGTCCTCAGCGAGACGTTCGACATATCCAAGGACCAGGTCGCCGCTCTCAAGCGCACCTGCGCCGCCGTGGACAGCGGCCGCGTGAGCACGTTCTGCGCCGTGAGCGCCCACGTGTGGCGGTGCGTGTGCGTCGCCCGCCGGCTGCCGCCGGACGCCACCACGCGCCTTACCTTCCCGGCCAGCGTCCGGCGCGGCCTGAGCCCGCCGCTCCCGGCCGGCTACTTCGGCAACGGCATCATCTGGCTGGGCGCCACCGGCAAGGTGCGGGACGTCGCCTCCTCGACGGACCTGTCCTCCGTGGCCGGCCGCATCACGGGTGCCGTGCGCCGGATGGACGACGAGCTGGTGCGCTCGGCGATCGACTACTTCGAGCTGAACCTCGCGGAGACGGACGGCCAGCCGGCGCCGGTCGGCTGCATGCCGGAGACCGAGCTGAGAGTGATCAGCTGGCTGGGCATGCCTGTGTACGACGCGGATTTCGGGTGGGGGAAGCCGCTGGCGATGCTGCGCGCCGTGTCGGAGCGCGCCGGGTTCGTCTACCTGATGGACGGCGGGAAAGGCGACGGCGGTGTGCGCGTCAGCATATGTGCGGAGGCCGCAGTTGTCAACGACTTCCAGCGCCTACTCTATGCCAAGATCTAGTGGCCACTCCTTGTCGGTTAAGTTCAGATTTTTACTAGTCAGTTGATCCATGCATTTCTTGTACGGTAAGTGCATGTGTCTGCATCTTGTAGCCTGAAACGTGACTGTTCACGTTGAGGTTTGTTTTTTCTATACTGCGATTGAGTCTGCAATGTAACGTGTTGCATGACTTAGTTTTTTTTTTTTTTTTTTGAGCAAGTTGCATGCCTTAGTTATGGGCTAACGTGATTGTACACGTTCGGCCAGGTCGTGTGTAAGTTGTTGGGCCACAAGTCCACAACGCCGAGTTGTGCGTAGTCTTGTGGTAAACTCTAAAAAAAAAAACGGAGTTGTGGCCTAACTTTATGATCTTGGATTCTGTTTCTCTACTACTATTAAACAAGCGAACATCACTTTCGTTACATGTACCCGTCAACATAACCTCAAATCATTTCAACCGCTAGATTTGCCCCACCAAACTAAATCCAACGGTGCAAACTAACCAATGAGGTATCCCGTGTGCACTTAGCATTTTACATTGACTGAATCCTACTCCACCTCCACCCCGCAGAGAAAATCCCCACGCACGATCTGGAGCACCGTCGCACGCCCCAGCCATGCACATCGCGCACGCCCCGCCATTGGAGGTCCCCGCCCTGTCCTCCGTCGCCGCCGACACCGCCGCGGTCGCGCATCGCCTGCGCCGCCGCACGTCCCCGCCCTGCCCATCGCCTACGCCGCCTCCGCACGCCCCGCCCTGCCCATCGCTTACGCCGCCATCACCCTGCCCCATCCACTGCACCATCACCACGCCTCCACACCCCCACACCATCGGCTGCCCACCGCAAGGCCAGATCCGGAGCCAGGTTGGCCAGATGCCACTGTAGGGTTCGCAGCATATAAAACAAAAAATTTCCTACGCAAAAGAGGCGGAATAAAACCCAAACAAGATAACGATCTACTAGATGGTGGTAGCAAGAAGCTCACACTAGTAGAAAAACAGTTGCGCACCATTTTTTGTTACCCGTGGCGCAGGGCCCTGCGCCACGGATTACCACGCCACGGGTAACTTTTTAGCCGTGGCGCAGGTGTCCCGATGCGCCATGGGTAACAAAATTAGCCGTGGCGCACCTCTGCAACCTGCGCCACGGCTAACATGCGCCACGGGTATGTAACTAGCTGCGCCACGGCTATGTGTTTTAGAAAATAAAAAAATGCTGCCACCGCCCGGAGGCGTGGGTAGGGTTTCGTTCGTGACGCCGACGGGCCTCCGCGTGCATCTGCTGCTGCTCGATCCAGATCCCGGGGGGCTTCGTCGCCATGGGCCTACTGCTCCAGCGCTGCGACATCGAATTCGTGCTCGGCCGGGGGTCGACGCCTTCGTTTCCAACACCGCGCTCGACGGAGCTTCGTGCTCGGCCGTCTCCGTGGACGCCGCGCCGGGGGCCTGCGACCTCGTGGCCGGCCGCCACCGGTGGGCTTGCTGTCAGCCGCCGCCGTGACGGGATCCGGGACGGGCATACATCGGCGCTGACGCTGACGCGGGCGCCTCCGTCCCCGAGGCCTCCTGCCCTGATGCCGCATGCTCCATACTCGGCGATTCCGGGCCGGCCGACGCAACAGATCCGCATCCGGACGGCGAAGAGGTTCCTGAGCGCCTTGTCGATCGAGGCTTCCTCTTCAGATCGATGAGGGACGCGCGAGATGGCGACGGGCGGATCGAGGCGACGGGCAGACAATGGAAAAGGAATCCCGCCCGAGACACGGATGGTGTGCTTGTTTGGGCGCGTTCCAGCCGTCCCTATGACCCTTCGTGATCGTCAGATGCAAGAGCACACGGATCGATCCAACTGAAACCAACGCGTGCGGACCCACTAACATGTCAGCCAGGGCCAGAGCCACATGCGCGCACATGCAGTAGTAGTGGCGCACTACTAAGATGTCCGCCACGGGTATACACGGGTATAGATTGTCTAAACATGCGCCACACTTAGCCGTGGCGCAGGGTATTGCTGTGCGCCACGGCTACGCCGCTACCCGTGGCGCACATGTTTCTGTCGCACCACGCCTAAGTGCGCACAAGCCGGCCGGCCAGGGCCCAGCTTAGCCGTGGCGCACGGCCCACAGACGTGCGCCACGGCTAAGTTGGTATCCGTGGCCCAGCAGCAAGCCGTGCGCCACGTATAGTTAGCCATGGCGCACGACTTTGACAGTGCGCCACGGCTACTTGGCTTACCTATAAGACTTTTCCTGGTAGTGTCACCCTCGAAAAAAACCGAGCATGTTTTGTCGAGGCAGGGGATAGTGGATCCCCGCAACTAGACTCACGAGATCAATAGCACGACGACGGTGTGGTGGTGGATATGGTGGAGATCCGACAGGGCTTCGCCTAAGCGTCTGCGGGAGAGGAGGGAGAGGAGGAGGCGGCGGCTACAGGGGCGGCGGCTAGGGCAGGGAGGGGGCGCGGCGTAGGGCGGCTGCCGTGCCCTGGCTCAACTTTTATAGGTGGCCAGGGGTGCGCCCCAGGCAGCCCTAGGGCCGGCGGCTGGGTGGCTTGGCCCCCAAGCCAGCCCCTAGGGTTTGCCCTCCCTTAGGCCTAGCCCGCATGGGCCTTATAGGGCTTGGTGCGGCTGGCCCTTATGGCTGCTGCACCACCCCTTTAGTCCATGTGGGCCCCAAACACCTGTGGGCCCCACTTCTAGACTCCTCTAGAACCTTCTAGAATCTTCCGGTACCCTGCCGAAAAATTCCCGGACTTTTCCAATTCCTCCGGAAACCACTTTCCTTATATGAATCTTATTCTCCAGACTCCTCTGGAACTCCTCGTGACGTCTGGGATCCCATCCGAGACTCCGAATCAATATTCTTTCACACCATCATTTATCTCGAGCCCTAACTACATCGAACGTTAAGTGTGTGACCCTGCGGGTTCGAGAACATGTCATATTAATAGCGGGACCGGGATGCCCATATTAATTCCTACATATTCAACGAAGTACTTTATCGGCTGAACCACATTGTCCGGGATTCAATTAATCCATATACGATTCCTTTTGTCTCACGATATTTTACTTGTCCGAGATTTAATCACCGATATCTCCATATCTGATTAATCTCATTTCCGACAAGTTCTCTTTACTCGTTTCCATAGGATAGGATCCCTTGTGACTACCTACTTAGTCATATGCTTGCAAGCTTTTGGATGCTATGCTACCGAGAGGGCCCAGAGATATCTATCCACTACTTGGACGGACAAATCCCAGTCTTGATTCATGTTACCCAACAACCAACCATCGGAGATACCTGAAGGCCACCTTTATAATCACCCAGTTACGAAGCGATGTTTGATGTCATCAAAGTATTCCTCGAGTAGGCGGGAGTAACATAATCTCATGGTCTAAGAAAACTATATTCGACATCTATTAAATTGGGTATGTCCATTATATCATCTCCTATGATATAACTCCGTTTATCAAGTGATTCATTAATCCTTTGGTTAGGAAACTTCTAACCAACACTTGATCAAACGAACTAGTTATCAGAGGCTTACTAGGGACTCCTTTCTGTTTATATTCCACACATGTATTTGTTTCCGATTAATACAATTATAGCATGGATAATAAACCTTTATCATGAACAGGAAATATGATATTAATAATCTTTATTATTGCCTCTTGGGCATATCTCCAACAGTCTCCCACTTGCACTAGAGTCAATAATCTAGTTTACATATGTAGCGATCTAACACCCATGGCTTCTCGGTGCTGATCATGTTTTGCTCGTGGAAGAGGTTTAGTCAACGGGTCTGCCACATTCAGATCCGTATGCACCTTGCAAATCTCTATGTCCCCATCCCGGACATTCTCACGCAAATTGTGAAAGCGGCGCTTGATATGTTTTGTATTCTTGTGTAAAGTTGGATCCTTGGCAAGAGTAATAGCACCTGTATTATCAAAGTACAGGGCTAAATGTCTTGACGCACTTGGAACCACACCCAGCTTGGAGAGGAACTCTTTCATCCAGACTGCTTCACTTGCTGTCGAAGAGGCTGCCACATATTCCGCTTCAGTTGAAGATGTCGCCACAATGCTCTGCTTGGAACTCCTCCAGCTCACAGTGCCACCATTTAGAATAAACACGTATCCGGACTGAGACTTCGAATCATCCGGATCTGTATCCCAACTAGCATCGACGTAATCCTTACGACAAGCTCTTGGTCACCTCCATATACGAGAAACATTTCCTTAGTTCTTCTTAGATACTTAAGGATATTTTTGACTGCTGTCCAGGGTCCCACTCCTGGATCACTTTGGTACCTGCTGGTCAGACTAACAGCATGGCACACGTCTGGTCTAGTACATAGCATGGCATACATGATAGAGCCTATGGCCGAAGCATAGGAAACTTTGTTCATCTGCTCTCTATCTTCTGTCGTGACTGGACATTGAGTCTTACTCAAAGTCTTTCCTTGCAACATTGGTAAGAACCCCTTCTTCGAATCATCCATTCTGAACTTTTTCAGAACCTTGTCAAGGTATGTACTCTGTGAAAGCCCTATTAGGCGTCTTGATCTATCTCTATAGATTTTAATGCCTAAAATATACGCTGCTTCGCCAAGGTCTTTCATTGAAAAACTCTTATTCAAATAAGCCTTCACACTGTTAAGTAGTTCTATATCATTTCCAATCAACAATATGTCATCCACATATAGTATTAAAAATGCTACAGAACTCCCACTCACTTTCTTGTAAATACAGGCCTCTCCATAAGTTTGGACAAATCCAAACCCTTTGATCACTTCATCAAACCGGAGATTCCAACTCCGCGATGCTTGCTTCAGTCCATAAATGGACCTCTGAAGTTTGCATACCTTGTTAGCATCCTTAGGATCAACAAAACCTTTGGGCTGTACCATGTACAACTCTTCCTTAATATGACCATTAAGGAACACGGTCTTCACATCCATCTGCCAAATTTCATAATCATGAAATGCAGCAATTGCTAACATAATCCGAACAGATTTCAGCATCGCTACGGGTGAGAAGGTCTCATCGTAGTCAACTCCTTGAATTTGTCGGAAACCCTTTGCGACAAGTCGTGCTTTATACACGGTGACATTTCTGTCAGCGTCTGTTTTTCTTTTGAATATCCATTTGTTCTCAACGGCCTTTCGGTCGTTTGGTAAGTCCACCAAAGTCCATACTTGGTTTTCATACATGGATTCCATTTCGGATTTCATGGCTCCCAACCATTTATCGGAGTCAGGGCTCATCATCGCTTTCTCATAGCTCGCAGGTCCATCGTTGTCCAACAACATGACACTCATGACAGGATTGTACCAATCAGGGGCAGTACGTTCCCTTGTCGACCTGCGAGGTTCAGTAGCAGCCTTGACCGGAGCATTATGATCTCCATCATTTGCTTCCTCATCAGGTGGCGACGGCAGTTCCGGAACATCTTCCAGTTCTGCGCTACTCGGCATCTCAAGAACAGGTTCAATAACCTCGTCAAGCTCTACTTTCCTCCCACTCACTTCTTTCGAGAGAAACTCCTTCTCTAGAAAGGAACCATTCTTGGCAACAAAAATCTTGCCCTCAGTTCTGTGGTAGAAGGTATACCCAATAGTTTTCTTAGGGTATCCTATGAAGACACATTTTTCTGATTTGGGTTCGAGTTTATCAGGTTGAAGTCTTTTCACATAAGCCTCGCAACCCCAAACTTTAAGAAACGATAACTTAGGCTTCTTGCCAAACCATAACTCATATGGAGTCGTCTCAACGGATTTTGATGGTGCCCTATTTAAAGTGAATGCGGCTGTCTCTAATGCATAACTCCAAAAGGATAGTGGCAGATCGGTAATAGACATCATAGATCGCACCATATCCAATAAGGTACGATTACGACGTTCAGACACACCATTACGCTGTGGTGTTCCAGGTGGCGTGAGTTGTGAAACAATTCCACATGTCTTTAAATGCATGCTATACTCGTAACTCAAATATTCTCCTCCACGATCCGATCGAAGAAATTTTATTTTCTTATTACGATGATTCTCTACTTCACTCTGAAATTCTTTGAACTTTTCAAACATTTCAGACTTGTGTTTCATTAAGTAAATATACCCATATCTACTTAAGTCATCGGTGAAGGTCAAGAAATAACGATATCCACCGCGCGCTGCAACACTCATTGGACCGCACACATTAGTTTGTATAATTTCCAATAAGTCCATTGCTCTCTCCATCGTGCCGGAAAATGGTGTTCGAGTCATCTTGCCCATGAGGCATGGTTCGCATGTATCAAATGATTCGAAATCAAGTCAGTCCAAAAGTCCATCAGAATAGAGTTTATTCATACGCTTTGCACCAATATGACCTAAACGGCAGTGCCACAAATATGTGGAATTATCATCATTCAATCTACTTCGTTTAGCATCAATGTTATGAACATGTGTATCACTACTATCGAGATTCAACAGAAATAAACCATTCACATCAGGTGCATGTCCATAAAAGATATTATCCATATAAATAGAAACACCAAAGTTCTCTGATTTAAATGAATAACCGTTTCGCGATAAACAAGATCCAGATATAATGTTCATGCTCAACGCAGGCACCAAATAACAATTATTGAGGTTTAAAACTAATCTCGAAGGTAGACGTAGAGGGAGTGTGCCGACGGCGACGACTTCAACTTTTGATCCATTTCCAACGCGCATCGTCACCTCGTCCCTTGCCAAGCGTCGTCTATTCCGCAGTTCCTATTTCGAGTTACATATGTTAGCAACCGAACCAGTATCAAATACCCAGGCACTACTACGAGCACTTGTTAAATACACATCAATAACGTGTATATCACATATACCTTGTTTGACGTTGCCAGCCTTCTTATCTGCTAGATACTTTGGGCAGTTGCGCTTCCAGTGTCCAGACCCCTTGCAGTAGAAGCACTCAGTGTCAGACTTAGGGCCTCTCTTTGAATTCTTCGCAGGAGCAACTGGCTTGCCACCCTTTTTGAAGTTGTCTTTCTTGCCCTTCTTCTTGAAATTGGTAGTCTTATTGACCATCAACACTTGATGCTCCTTCTTGATTTCCACCTCCGTTGTCTTTAACATTGCGAAGAGCTCAGGAAGAGTTTTCTCCATCCCTTGCATGTTATAGTTCATCACGAAGCTTTTGTAGCTTGGTGGAAGTGACTGGAGAACACGGTCAATCCCCAACTTATTGGGAATGTGGACACCTAGTTGCCTCAGACGATCACCGTACCCAGACATTTTGAGCACGTGTTCGCTGACGGAACTATTCTCTTCCATCATACAGCTAAAGAACTTGGAGTAGGCTTCATACCTCTCCACCTTGGATTGAGTCTAAAACATTGCTTTCAGATCAACAATTATCTGATAAGCGCCATGGTGCTCAAAACGCTTTTGAAGCTTTGGTGCTATGCCATACAACAGACCGCACTTAACTATCTCGTGGTCCTCAGAACGGGCTGTCCAGATGTTCCTAACATCCTCAGCCGCTCCCTCCGCAGGGATGTCGCCTAGCGCTGCATCGAGAACATAGAACTTCTTGGCAGCAGTGAGGATAATCTTCAGATTCATAAACCAATCTGAGAAATTGCTTCCATTGTCTTTCAGCTTGTCTTTCTCTAGGAACGCGTTAAAATTCATGGTGGTAGTGGGACGGGCCATTGATCTACAACATATTTGCAAAAAAGGTGTTCAGACTATGTTCATGATAATTTGTTCGAGTTAATCTACATTACACAACGAAGTCCCACTAAAATCAACATCTCTCAGGTTGTTTAGTGACACACGATCCAAATCCACTACACCACAACCGATCATCACGTGAGATGATGTAGCTTCAAAGGTGAACATCGCCATGTTTGATCATATCGTCCATATGACTCGTGTTTAACCTTTCGGTTCTTGTGTTCCGAGGCCATGTCTATACATGCTAGGCTCGTCAAGTAAACCGTAGTATTTCCGCATATGTAAATCTGGCTTACACCCGTTGTATGCGAACGTTGAATCTACCACACCCGATCATCACGTGATGCTTTGAGACGACGAACTTTCGCAACGGTGCATAATAGGGGAGAACACATCTTGATATTAACATGAGAGATCACCTTATCATGCTACTGTCGCGATCAAATCTAAGCATAATCATAAGGTGCATAAAAGGATAAACATCACATGCAATTTAATCTGTGACATGGTATAGCCTTTTCTTGTGCCTTTGATCTCCATCTCCAAAGCACCGGTATGATCTCCATCACCACCAGCATGACGTCGCCGTCTCATGATTGTCTCCACCAACTATTGCAACTACAACTATTGCTACTCTTAACGATAAAGTAAAGGAATTACATGGCGTTAAAGTGACACGCAGGTCATACAATAATAAAGAGACAACCATAAGGCTCCTGCCGGTTGCCGTACTCATCGACATGCAAGTCGTGAAAATTAAAAAACATGATCATTGCATACATTATCACAAATCACATCTTGGCTATACCACATCACAAACCCTGCAAAAACAAGTTAGACGTCCTCTACTTTGTTTATGCAATTTTTATGTGGCTTCTATGGGTCATGAGATAGAACCGTTCTAATCTACGCAAAGCCACAACGGTGATATGAGAGTTGCTTATTTGCTCATCCTTCTTAAAGGCCTTCCATTGCAAATCGCATCTCACCATAGTTAGAGAAACAGACACCCGCCAGCCACTTATGCAATACAAGTTGCATGTCAATCGTGGAACCGGTCTCTCGTGCGTGGACGAGTAAAGTTGGTCCGGGCCGCTTCAATCCAACCATCCAACAAGATACGAAGTACACGCGAGAAGGATGCCCACAACACTTGTGTTCTAATCACACTAACATCTACGAATAGATCTAGGCTCTGATACCACTGTAGGGTTCGCAGCATAGAAAACAAAAAATTTCCTACGCAAAAGAGGCGGAATAAAACCCGAACAAGATCACGATCTACTAGATGGTGGTAGCAAGAAGGAGATCGAATCTAACCCTTGAAGAAAATCGAGTGTGTTTTGTCGAGGAAGGGGTTGGCTAGTCGATCCCCGCAACTAGACTCGTCTAGTCGCAAGGAGATGTATTATCCGATGCGTCGCACGAGCAATGCCTCCGAGGTATCTGATCTGTTGTAGTTTTAGGGGGGTGTTTGTTATCGTCTCCACGGGGATCAAAAAGTTTATGATGGTTCTAAGTGTTGGCAGTGGCTAGGTCGAAATCAATCTTTTTTAGGTTTTTAGGTTTTTAGGCAAAAAGTTAAAGGTTTTTTGCAAGGGAATTAAATTACAACTAATTCAGAATTTAACTTGTAGCCTCCGGGTTGTCAATCCAGAGCCTAGCAAGGATCTAAGCAAGTTTTAGACAGGGAACAAGATTTTGGTGCTCAACTTGTAGAGACTAGTCATGCAAGAAAGGGTTTTTAGCAGGTTTTAAGAAGGAGAAAAATCAAAGCACAAAGATCACTCTTTTCTGGGTTGTCAGGCCAGATCCAAGTGAGTTAACAAGCAATTGGAGGCAAAGGGTGGAATTGCAACACACAAGCATGCAGGGACTAGCCATACACACACAGATCAAAACACACAACAAGTAGATCATGCAAATATTCGGTAAAGGCAGAGAATTGTGTCACTCAAGTCACTGCACAGCCAGATATCACAAGGTCTGCTCGCAGATGGATGATCCTCTCTGTTCACGACAAGATTACACAGGGGAAGAGGGAGAAGTTCTTGGCTAAGCTCACTGAAACACTGTCGAAGCAGAGGAGGAAGAGGTGAGGACAGGAGTGGATGTAGAGTAGCTGTTCCTGAGCTTCAGATCACCTAGGCCTTGTACTTCTTTCTCCCGATCTCCACGTTGATCTTGATCTTGCTTTTCTTGCTCGTCTTCTTGCTTTGGTTCGTGGTGTTCTTGCTGTTCTTGGGGTGTTCTTGGTGGGAAGTGGGCGAAATGGAAAAGGGAGTGTGGTGTTGGCTGTCGATGGATGAGGATGGGATGGGTGGATGCGGATGGATGGATGCGGATTGATTGATGCTGCGGTGGTGTGGTGGTGGCTTTATACACCTTTTCCTCCTTGGGTGGAATGGTTCGGAGAGGAGGAAGCTTCCTTCTTTTCTCACAGCCGAGGGGCACATGGGGTGTTCTCCACCTTTTTCACCTTTTTGCTTTATGCCTTCCTTGCTCCCCAAGTTGATCTTCTTTCCCTCTCTCCAATTCAAACTCGTTTGAATTGCTTCTCGGCTTCCTATGGGATCCAATGCTGCTACCATTGTGCGCATTGCTTGATTGGGTCTTGTCGATCATGGCCACCTTCCTTTCTGAATAGAGTGTGCACTTTGCACACTGAACTGAAAAATGGGTAGTTTGCACTGTAAATTCATATAAATGAAGCACTGGAAACTAATTGCAATGAGGTTTTTTAGGGTTTTAGAGCTATGAATTATGCATAAAAATGATGATGATCAAACCCCCAGACTCAAACCTTTGCTTGTCCCCAAGTAAAGCAAAATGAGGTGCCGGTGACAATAGCGTGAAGATGAACAATGCTCTGTTCTGAAATTTTAGCAGTCCATTCGAATCGGATTCATTGCGATTCTGTCTATTATTAGGGCAAGTTCTAGTTCAGAAATAAGTTTCAAATGGCAGATTTTAATCATTTCTAGGTTCAACTGCTCTGGATTAACAAGATAAGACAGATGACAGAGAGATTGAGATGAACTGATCCAGAAAATAGCCATAATGCAGATGTAAATGTCATATGCATGCAGAGTCAGTGCTTCACCTGCTACAGTTCCCAGGAACATAGTAGGCTAGTGCAAATGCATAGAATGAGTTAGTTAGTCATCTTCCTTCTTGTCAAATTAACGTAGTTAGTGCTTCACATGTTACAATCCCGAGATCATAACTGCTAATGCCAACACTTCTCCAGATTCAGTTATAGGTTTTCAGTTAGTGCTTCACATACTACAATCCCGAGATCACAGTAGCTAATGCAAAAATTGTTGGCTGTTACAGCAATTTTCAGTTAGTTTCACTGTTAGTGCTTCACAAATCACAATCCCGAGATCATGATTGCTAATGCAAAAAATGCAAACATGCAAAAATGCAGTTAGAACATGGCTCTGAAGTGGATCATCACATTCAATTTCTATGTCATTTGCATTATCTAGTACTCCAAGAGCTTTGAACGGAGAAATGAATAATTCTAAATTTGATAAATGCTTCTGAGCATAAGCCTTTGCAAGAATAATAGACAGATAAAAAATGCAAGATTCTCAATAAAATGGAGTGCTACTCGAACAGGGATGAACAACCCAAAATGAGACTTTTACTGAAACATCTTATAATTTGCGAAATTGATCGTAATTCATAGACATGGCATAACAATGAAACTCATGATGTAAAAGTGGCGTAAGTGATTGAAATAATTCCACCTGGTGTTCTCCTCTGTTTCTTGTTTCATGATATCATAGCCAAGACTTCCCATTCTCCTTTATTCAAAATCTGAAAAACAAAGACACAAAGCAAAACACAAAAGACAAGCATGGCTAATAAAGGAAATAAAAATTTGAAAGACATAAAAAAGGTATCAGGTTGCCTCCTGATGAGCTGCTCTTGTTTATAGTCATTAGCTTGACTATAGCTTATTTACTGGTTTTCAACTCCAGAGGATGCATTGGGCTCATCCCCTATTCCATCATCATCTGATTCTTCCTTTTCTTCAGTGTACAACTGATCTCCTGCTCTGTAATGTTTTAGCCTTTGTCCATTCACCTTGAAAATTCCCCCTGCTGGACTCTGTACTTCAAAAGCACCATACCCAAGGTCTCTCTTGATGGCACAAGGACCAAACCATCTTGACTTGAACTTTCCAGAGAATAAATGTAGCTTGGAGTCGTACACCAAAACTGTCTGTCCAACACTGAAATCTTTTCTGAGTATGTTCTTGTCATGTCATTTCTTGGCCTTTTCCTTGTAAATCTTGGCACTCTCATAAGCATCATTTCTCAACTCCTCTAATTCACACATCTGGAGTTTTCTTGCTTCTCCAGCTTTTCCTAGATCCATGTTCAGCTTCCTTATTGCCCACTGAGCTCTGTGCTCCAACTCAACTGGTAAGTGACATGCTTTTCCATATACAATTCTGAATGGTGACATTCCAATTGGTGTCTTATAGCCCGTCCTGTATGCCCACAAGGCATCTGGTAATTTCATTGACCAATCTCCCCTGGACTTGGACACAACTTTCTCAAGAATCTGTTTTACTTCTCTGTTGGACAGTTCCACTTGTCCATTGGCTTGAGGGTGATAAGGTGTTGTCACTCTGTGGTTTTTCACACCATATTTGCTAAGGAGCTTCTCTAGCTGTTCATTGTTGAAATGAGCTCCACCATCCCTAATCACTACTCTAGGAACTCCAAATCTTGGAAATATGTCTGTTTTAAATAATTTGCATACTGACTTGGAATCAGCACTGACAGTGGGTATTGCTTCAATCCATTTGGACACATAGTCCACTGCTACCAATATATGCTTGTATCCTTTGGATGATGGAAGGGGTCCAACAAAATCTACTCCCCACACATCAAACAATTCTACTTCTAGAATTCCCTTTTGTGGCATTTCGTTCCTTCTTGATATTTTTCCTGATCTCTGACAAGGGTCACACTGCTTGATATACTCATGTACATCTTTGAATAGATTTGGCCAGTAGAATCCGGCTTGCAGTATTTTTGCCTGGGTTTTCACTGCTCCTGCATGACCTCCATACATGCCAGCATGGCATTAGAACATAACATCATTTGTTTCTTCTACTGGTACACATCTTCTGACAATTCCATCTGCACAATGTTTGTACAAGAATGGCTCATCCCAGTAATAGCTCTTTGCATCATGCAAAAATTTCTTTTTCTGCTGGTAGGTCATGTCAACTGGCATAATTTCACAAGCGAGGTAATTTACTATGTCAGCATACCAAGGAGAGCTTGCACTCACTTTCTTCAGCTGTTCACCTGGTATTGCATCTTGTATCTCTCTGTTTTCAGGACAAATGATTCTGGATAGATGATCTGCAACTGAATTTTCAGATCCTTTCTTGTCCCTTATCTCTATATCAAACTCTTGCAACAGTAGTATCCATCTGATCAACCTTGGCTTTGCATCTTTCTTCTTGATCAAGTACCTTATGGCTGCATGGTCAGAATAGACAATGCACTTGTGTCCCACAAGGTATGGCCTGAACTTGTCAAATGCAAATACTACTACGAGTAATTCCTTTTCTGTGGTAGTGTAGTTGACCTGAGCATCATCTAGTGTCTTGCTGGTGTAATGTATAACATGCAGGTTTTTATCCTTTCTCTGCCCCAGCACTGCTCCCACTGCATAGTCGCTGGCGTCACACATTAATTCAAATGGCAGTGTCCAGTCGGGTGGCTGCACAATTGGGGCTGTAACGAGAGCTTCTTTTAACTTATTGAATGCTTGCATACATGCTTCATTAAACACAAACTTGACATCTTGGTTAAGCAGTCTTGTGAGTGGATTTGCAATTAAGGAGAAATCCTTAATGAATCTTCTATAAAAACCAGCATGGCCTAGGAAACTCTGTATTCCTTTCACATTTTCAGGAGGTGGTAATTTAGCAATCACATCTACTTTTGCTCTGTCCACTTCAATCCCTCTGGCTGACACTAAATGTCCAAGTACAATTCCTTCATTAACAAGGAAATGGCATTTTTCCCAATTCAATATCAAATTTTGCTCTGAACATCTGTGTAAAACTGCTGTCAGATTTTTCAGACAAGTGATGAAATCCTTTCCATATACAGTAAAATCATCCATGAATACTTCCATGATCTTCTCAATGTGATCAGAAAAAATGGACATCATACACCTCTGAAATGTGCCAGGTGCATTGCAAAGACCAAAGGGTAATCTCTTGTAAGCAAATGTTCCATAGGGACAGGTGAAGGTGGTTTTGTCTTGGTCAGCTGGGTGAATGGGAATTTGCAGAAATCCTGAGTAGCCATCTAGGTAACAATAGAATTTCTGTCCTGCCAGCCTTTCTAACATCTGATCCATAAATGGCAAGGGAAAATGGTCCTTCCTAGTTGCCTTATTCAGTTTTCTGAAATCATTTACCATTCTCCAACCAGTGACAGGCCTGGTAGTTATTAGCTTTCCTTCTTTATTTTCAACAACTGTGTAACCTCCTTTCTTGGGCACAATATGTATTGGACTCACCCACTCACTGTCAGATATGGGGTAAATCATTCCTGCCTGAAGGAGTTTTAAAACTTCTTTTTTCACTACTTCTTGCATGATAGGATTTAATCTTCTCTGCCCTTCTCTCGTTGGTGTGCTATCTTCTTCTAGGTAAATTCTGTGGGAGCAAACCTTTTCATCTATTCCTTTGATGTCATCAATGGAATAACCAATCACATTCTTGTATAACCTGAGAACTGACAACAGACTCTATTCCTGTTCCCCATCCAGAGCAGAGCTAATTATCACTGGATGTATTTTCTCTTGCTCCAGAAATATATACTTTAAATGAGCAGGTAACTCCTTTAGCTCAACAATAGAGTTATGGAACTGCTGAGATTCTTTACTTTCAACTTTGTCCAGGGCATTACTAAAGAGGGTAATTCCACATAGCTCCTGGGGTTTTGTGTTGTCAGCTGTGACAAAGACTTGTACTTCAGGCTCTTGGGGTTATAGTTCTGTCAGAGACTCCACGACGCTTTTGTCAATTATATCGACTGCATGACATTGCTCCAGGGTATGGGGGAGGTGAGAAGCATGTTGGAAACAACTCCATTGTGCTTCAGGGTGTTGCAATACTCAAGAAAATTCCTGATATGTTCATGAGGGCTTTCCAATGCACTGCCCTTGAATGGATTATGCTGCACCATATTAATTAGTGCTGGCTTGATCTCCCAGTTGTTTGCTTGGATGGCAGGCATTACAACATCTGTATTTGCCAACTGATCCTTGGGAATCCATAAATCTCTCAACTTTTGGTCACCCATACTAATAACCGACTGTCTCTCCTCTTGATCTTCTATGGAGGACACTGATGCTGCTCTTCTTCTTGCAAGAAAAGTTCTTTCTGGCTCTGGGTCAAAAGGAGCTAGAGGTGAATCCTCAGACTGCATTCAACACTTTCAGGTGCTGCATAAGGTAGGTCATGTTTCTTCTACACACAATCACAAACAAGAACTTTTATCAAGGGTTAGTGAACTAAATCCCCTAATAACAATTCTAGTTACAGATCAAAGGATGTAAAGCATCTCAAACATGCAGATCATGCATAAAGTTCATCAATCTTGCACACCACCTAGTCTACTGCACTACAAAGTTCCAAACAAAAGTCAATCCTCGGCAACGGCGCCAATTTTGATCTGTTGTAGTTTTAGGGGGGGTGTTTGTTATCGTCTCCATAGGGATCAACAAGTTTATGATGGTTCTAAGTGTTGGCAGTGGCTAGGTCGAAATCAATCTTTTTCAGGTTTTTAGGCAAAAAGGTAAAGGTTTTTTGCAAGGAAATTGAACTACAACTAATTCAGAATTTAACTTGTAGCCTCCGGGTTGTCAATCCAGAGTCTAACAAGGATCTAAGCAAGTTTTAGACAGGGAACAAGATTTTGGTGCTCAACTTGCAGAGACTAGTCATGCAAGGAAGGGTTTTTCGCAGGTTTTAAGAAGGAGAAAAATCAAAGCACAAAGATCACTCTTTTCTGGGTTGTCAGGCCAGATCCAAGTGAGTTAACAAGCAATTGGAGGCAAAGGGTGGAATTGCAACACACAAGCATGCAGGGACTAGCCATACACACACAGATCAAAACACACAACAAGTAGATCATGCAAATATTCAGTAAAGGCAGAGAATTGTGTCACTCAAGTCACTGCACAGCCAGATATCACAAGGTCTGCTCGCAGATGGATGATCCTCTCTGTTCACGACAAGATTACACAGGGGGAGAGGGAGAAGTTCTTGGCTAAGCTCACTGAAACACTGTCGAAGCAGAGGAGGAAGAGGTGAGGACAGGAGTGGATGTAGAGTAGCTGTTCCTGAGCTTCAGATCACCTAGGCCTTGTACTTCTTTCTCCCGATCTCCACGTTGATCTTGATCTTGCTTTTCTTGCTCGTCTTCTTGCTTTGGTTCGTGGTGTTCTTGCTGTTCTTGGGGTGTTCTTGGTGTTCTTGGTGGGAAGTGGGCGAAATGGAAAAGGGAGTGTGGTGTTGGCTGTCGATGGATGAGGATGGGATGGGTGGATGCGGATGGATGGATGCAGGATGATTGATGGTGCGGTGGTGTGGTGGCTTTATACACATTTTCCTCCTTGGGTGGGATGGTTCGGAGAGGAGGAAGCTTCCTTCTTTTCTCACAGCCGAGAGGCACATGGGGTGTTCTCCACTTTTTCACCTTTTTGCTTTATGCCTTCCTTGCTCCCCAAGTTGATCTTCTTTCCCTCTCTCCAATTCAAACTCGTTTGAATTGCTTCTCAGCTTCCTATGGGATCCAATGCTGCTATCATTGTGCGCATTGCTTGATTAGGTCTTGTCGATCATGGCCACCTTCCTTCTGAATAGAGTGTGCACTTTGCACACTGAACTGAAAAATGGGTAGTTTGCACTATAAATTCATATAAATGAAGCACTGGAAACTAATTGCAATGAGGTTTTTTAGGGTTTTAGAGCTATGAATTATGCATAAAAATGATGATGATCAAACCCCCAGACTCAAACCTTTGCTTGTCCCCAAGTAAAGCAAAATGAGGTGCCGGTGACAATAGCGTGAAGATGAACAGTGCTCTGTTCTGAAATTTTAGCAGTCCATTCAAATCGGATTCATTGCGATTCTATCTATTATTAGGGCAAGTTCTAGTTCAGAAATAAGTTTCAAATGGCAGATTTTAATCATTTCTAGGTTCAACTGCTCTGGATTAACAAGATAAGACAGATGACAGAGAGATTGAGATGAACTGATCCAGAAAATAGCCATAATGCAGATGTAAATGTCATATGCATGCAGAGTCAGTGCTTCACCTGCTACAGTTCCCAGGAACATAGTAGGCTAGTGCAAATGCATAGAATGAGTTAGTTAGTCATCTTCTTGTCAAATTAACGTAGTTAGTGCTTCACATGTTACAATCCCGAGATCATAACTACTAATGCCAACACTTCTCCATATTCAGTTATAGGTTTTCAGTTAGTGCTTCACATACTACAATCCCGAGATCACAGTAGCTAATGCAAAAATTGTTGGCTGTTACAGCAATTTTCAGTTAGTTTCACTTAGGGGTGGGAACTGGTAGCGGATAATCCGAATTATCCGACATTCGTATTCGAGAAATTGAAAATGGAAGTGGTAAATATCCGAATCCGGACGAAATAAAAATGGAAGTGGTAAATATCCGAATCCGTTTTTACAAATACAAAACAAATGCGGTATTGAATTTTGACACAAATGTGGATATGGAAATGGATATATCCGTATCCGAATAAGATTTTGTTGGTAAGTTTTGATAATTCTAACCCGATATGGGAATTTCTCAACCTAAAATAGTAATAAAGTGATCAATTATATTATTCTATGATTGAAATTTAAAGAAGTGTGTATTATATAGCTATATTTATCACTATTTCATTATATATTTAACTCGTTATAAGATACGAGTCTACTATTTCGTTATATTCGTTTCCGATCCGAATTGAGAAAACATCCGATCCGAATTCGTATTCGATTAACATCCGCTCCGCATTCGTATTCGACAACATCCGAATTCGTATCCGTATTCATTTAAAAAATATGGAAACGGATGTGGGAAGGGCACTATCCGATCCGCATCCGATCCGTTTCCACCCCTAGTTTCACTGTTAGTGCTTCCCAAATCACAATCCCGAGATCATGATTGCTAATGCAAAAAATGCAAACATGCAAAAATGCAGTTAGAACATGGCTCTGAAGTGGATCATCACATTCAATTTCTATGTCATTTGCATTATCTAGTACTCCAAGAGCTTTGAACAGAGAAATGAATAATTCTAAATTTGATAAATGCTTATGAGCATAAGCCTTTGCAAGAATAATAGACAGATAAAAATGCAAGATTCTCAATAAAATGGAGTGCTACTCGAACAGGGATGAACAACCCAAAATGAGACTTTTACTGAAACAGCTTATAATTTGCGAAATTGATCGTAATTCATAGACATGGCATAACAATGAAACTCATGATGTAAAAGTGGCGTAAGTGATTGAAATAATTCCACCTGGTGTTCTCCTCTGTTTCTTGTTTCATGATATCATAGCCAAGACTTCCCATTCTCTTTTATTCAAAATCTGAAAAACAAAGACACAAAGCAAAACACAAAAGAAAAGCATGGCTAATAAGGGAAATAAAAATTTGAAAGACATAAAAAAGGTATCAGGTTGCCTCCTGATGAGCTGCTCTTGTTTATAGTCATTAGCTTGACTATAGCTTATTTACTGGTTTTCAACTCCAGAGGATGCATTGGGCTCATCCCCTATTCCATCATCATTTGATTCTTCCTTTTCTTCAGTGTACAACTGATCTCCTGCTCTGTAATGTTTTAGCCTCTGTCCATTCACCTTGAAAGTTCCCCCTACTGGACTCTGTACTTCAAAAGCACCATACCCAAGGTCTCTCTTGATGGCACAAGGACCAAACCATCTTGACTTGAACTTTCCAGAGAGTAAATGTAGCTTGGGTAGTTTGCACTATAAATTCATATAAATGAAGCACTGGAAACTAATTGCAATGAGGTTTTTTAGGGTTTTAGAGCTATGAATTATGCATAAAAATGATGATGATCAGTATCCACACGTACGGCTTGATGAAGACTCCACGTTCTTGATGCCGCAAGAGGTGGTGGAGAGGCTCGCGAGATCAACAGCACGATGACGGTGTGGTGGTAGATATGGTGGAGATCCAATAGGGCTTCGCCTAAGCGTCTGCGGGAGAGGAGGGAGAGGAGGAGGCGGCGGCTACAGGGGCAGCAGCTAGGGCAGGGAGGGGGCGTGGCGTCGGGCGGCTGCCGTGCCCTGGCTCAACTTTTATAGGTGGCCAGGGGTGCGCCCCAGGCAGCCCTAGGGTCGACGGCTGGGTGGCTTGGTCCCCAAGCCAGCCCCTAGTGTTTGCCCTCCCTTAGGCCTAGCCCGCATGGGCCTTATAGGGCTTGGTGCGGCTGGCCCTTATGGATGTTGCACCACCCCTTCTGTCCATGTGGGCCCCACTTCTAGACTCCTCTAGAACCTTCTAGAATCTTCCGGTACCCTGCCGGAAAATTCCCGGACTTTTCCAATTCCTCCGGAAACCACTTTCCTTATATGAATCTTATTCTCCAGACTCCTCCGGAACTCCTCGTGACGTCTGGGATCCCATCCGAGACTCCGAATCAATATTCTTTCACACCATCATTTATCTCGAGCCCTAACTACATCGAACGTTAAGTGTGTGACCCTGCGGGTTCGAGAACATGTCATATTAATAGCGGGACCAGGATGCCCATATTAATTCCAACATATTCAACGAAGTACTTTATCGGCTGAACCACATTGTCCGGGATTCAATTAATCCATATACGATTCCTTTTGTCTCACGATATTTTACTTGTCCGAGATTTAATCATCGATATCTCCATATTTGATTAATCTCGTTTTCGACAAGTTCTCTTTACTCGTTTCCATAGGATAGAATCCCTTATGACTAGCTACTTAGTCATGTGCTTGCAATATTTTGGATGCTATGCTACCGAGAGGGCCTAGAGATATCTATCTACTACTTGGACGGACAAATCCCAGTCTTGATTCATGTTACCCAACAACCAACCATCGGAGATACCTGAAGGCCACCTTTCTAATCACCCAGTTACGAAGCGATGTTTGATGTCATCAAAGTATTCCTCGAGTAGGCGGGAGTAACATAATCTCATGGTCTAAGAAAACTATATTTGACATCTATTAAATTGGGTATGTCCATTATATCATCTCCTATGATATAACTCCGTTTATCAAGTGATTCATTAATCCTTTGGTTAGAAACTTCTAACCAACATTTGATCAAACGAACTAGTTATCAGAGGCTTACTAGGGACTCCTTTCTGTTTATATTCCACACATGTATTTGTTTCCGATTAATACAATTATAGCATGGATAATAAACCTTTATAATGAACGGGAAATATGATATTAATAACCTTTATTATTGCCTCTTGGGCATATCTCAAACAGCCACCACCGGAGGAACCGGTCGGCCACCAGGAGGAAGACGACCGCTGCACAGCAGCGGCTCCTCGCCGTACTGCCATCGAAGCTAATCTACCGCACACGGCAACGGCGGCGGCAGGGCACGCGAAGCCAGAGTACTTTTGTTCTAATCACAAGCACGTTCATCACTACAGACTAGATGATTTTTTCTTCATAATATTTTTGCTTAGTTCCCCAACTCATCTCTTCTCCTTTTTTTTCTTTGGCTTCACGGATGCGGACAGTGTGGATTTGTCTATGGAGATGTTTAATCAGATGATCTGAAACCAGTACATGTTCTTTGTATTTTGAATGGCATATGGTAACTGAATCAAAATTGGTATCTTCGTCAAGTCTTAAATAAGCATTGTAAGTAGACCGAGAGCAGCAATGCATTTAATTGGATATGCGAGCGTCTCGAAGTTGATCCAATAGATTCGTGAATTAGTTCTTGATTCGGAAAATAGGAACGTCTTGAAGAATCATATCTATTATTACACTTATACTTCTCATTCTTTATTACACTTGTTGTCGTGGGGTTGTCACGGCAAGTACTTCCTCCGGGAAGCTAAGTTGTGGGGCCATTGGCGACTAGGACACAGGAGTTGGTTAATCTCGACGAGGGGACAAGGAGTTTACCCAGGTTCGGCCCCTCTCTCTGGAGGTAAAGACCTACTTCCTGCTTGTTCTTTATTGCTTTGGACTTGATATCGATTACAAGGTTCCGGTCTCGTAACTCGAGACTCAGCGAATACGGGACTTGTGAGACTTGAGAGCTTATCGATCTAAAACCCAGGACCCTCCTTATAAAGGCGGTCGGGTCCTTGGACTTACGGGCTATGCCGAGTTACACTTCAACACAGAGTCCTACTTCTAGGTCTTTGCCTTCCAAGTTGGTACTCCGGGTTGTATTGGGACTCCAGCCTTCGCCGTGTCCTTTCCCTTTTGCTAACTCGTGACGGGCTGGCCGGCTCGTTCCTTGTCCAGCCCATGTTGCTTGAAGTATAACCCGGCTTGGGCCTCCTTGGTCTTGTCGGGTTCACTTTCCGGCTGTATGGGCCTACCTGGAAAGTATCCCCCATCAGTAGCCCCAGAATTTATCTTGGGCGCAGTCTTGGCGTATTCGTCCGACTACTTTTCTTCAACTTCTTTATTTGAAGCTACAACTCGGAAGTCGCCTGCTGCTAGCTCCAAGGTGAATTCCTGCATACATATAACAAACTTGGTGAAACGAGTCGGCTCTCTCCATTACTTGGCCCGCCATACTTGACCCCCACTCTCTGGTTGGCTTTACAGCTGTAGCCCTTTACGAATTGGCTAGGAGGGCGGACTTCTGTACCCACAACTTTAAAGACTTGTACTTAAAACAAGTCGGCCTATCCGAATTATTTTATATTATTTTCTTTTCTGCATGTGTCATCTGTTGACCATGGTCTACGCGATGCCTCGGGTTCGCCGCATCCTTGACCAGCGAGATTATCGCAACCACCCCGTTATTCTCGCGATTTTATCGCGATAGGCAGCGCCGTTATTCCTCTAGGGCTTATCTTATCCCCTTACTAGTACTTAAGTGGGGGGACCAGATCTCATTTGTCCCCTCCGCTTCTGCTTCGTCTTCTTCCTCTACCTTTCCTCGCACGCACGCACACCTCTTCTTGCTCAGCAATGGCTCCCAAGCTGGCCACGAAAAAGGGCAAGGCCAAGAAGGCCACCCTCGATACTGTGGTGGATCTCGCCGCGACAGCTACTTCTGCGGCGCCTGCATCCCGACGCACTATCTCCGCTAATTGGGGCGGATCTATTCTGTCCCAAAAAACCCTCATGGAGTATGAGCAGACCGGGCTTATCCCCTCTAACATTGCATGGCGCGCTGCCGGCGAGGAGGCCGAGCCCACTCCAGCTCCCGGGGAAGTCGTCGTCTTCGGCGAGCACCTCTTCCGCGGCTTCTCCCCCCCCCCCCCCCGGGTAACCCATTCTTCCGCTAGCTCCTTGCACACTACAAGCTCTGCATTCATGACCTCGCCCCCAAATATATCCTTAATCTTTCTAATTTCGTCACCCTCTGTGAAGATTATCTTCAAATCAAGCCGGATTTAGACTTCTGGCTTGAACTCTTTTACTGCAACCCTCAACCTGAAACCTCTGGCGGTGCTTTGCTTCAATGTGGAGCTATTGCTCTGCAACGGCGCCAAGGCTCTCCTTTCCCTAAGCCTATTTTCCCCAGTCATGTCAAAGACTGGCAAAGATCTTTCTTCTATTGCAAGGACACATCTCCTGAGAACGAGCCCCGCCTCCCCAACTTCTCTTCTGACCATTTGAAAGCAACTCCCGTCATGAAGGCAAGGTGCTCGGAGGAGGCTCGCCCCAAGGTTGAGGCCTTGATGGGCCGACTCCGTGCCCTCGTGGCGCACGGTCTTATTGGTATGGATCTGGTGCTGTGCTGGACTACCTGGAGGATCCAGCCCCTCAGCCCCAGGACTCGGCTGATCGTCGACTACTCCCGGTGTGTTACTGACAACCTCCGGATGACTGAAAATCAAGCCAGTAAGACTGAAATCAACCGTTTGGTTAAGAAGCTGACTGGCAAGATGATTAAGGACCAAGAAGGCTTTGGTCTTTCGCCTTTTTGCGTTACAACTCCTCCACCAGCGGTAAGTCTTATTCCATTTGCAATCTCAATTCATTTTGTATAGCTTCAACTCATTTTTTATCTCACTATCTTTTTATGAACTCTGCACAGTTGGATGCCGACTGGTGGAAAGCGACTCCCGATTCTGAGGGAGATGAAGAAGAAATAGCCGGAGCCGATGGCAATGATGGCGCTGATGAAGAAAACCATGAGTCCTCGCCCGAGGCTCCTGTTGTTACTGGCGCGGGACCCTCCAACTCGGACCCGCCCACTGCTGCGACGACTTCCTCTGGGGAGTCGTCAAGTGACAAGGACCCGGCCCCGACTCCTCCAAAGAACACCAGGAAGAGGGTCCGGACCGGCATTGCAAAGGTGCCTTTCTCACGTCTTTCTTCAACTCGAAGTCCAATTATTAAAGATGATAAACCAACACAGGGCGTGGAGGCTGCGAAGAAAAGGAAGTTGCGAAGTGACGGGCCGGTTGATGCTCCACTTGTCATACCAAGCCCCCACAAGCGCAAGTCTCCATCTGCTTCTCGCCCTACCTCCTCCGACTCCTACAACTCCGGTTTCAAGATGCCTTCCTCTGATTCTGGAGCATCTCCTGATATTGAGACCAACATAGGGTACGACTTCTTTTGCCTCTTCTGTTACTTTCAGCTTCTTTAACCACACTTTATCAACCCACTAACCCTCTTTCTTACCTTTTTTCATCTTTAGGGCTCGCCCCTCTAAAATCACCAAGGCCGAGAACACGGCCACTGCCACCTCAGTGCGTAAGCCTGAGGTTCCTCTCACAACCTCCACTTCTACAAGCACAAGAACGACTCCCTCAGCAATTGCTTCTGCGGGAGTTACCATCGCTGCAACTCCTCCTCCAAATCCCGAGTCTGTGCTGGCGACTCTGGTAAACACTCCTTTGGTTGCTAAGTCCCCGCTAGCAGCTACCGCTGAGTACGTCGTGACGAACACCTCCAAGGCACCTCCTACTGAAGCTGCCAAGGGACCTGTGGACCCTTCTCCTGAGCTCTTCATTGACTACAACCGACTCCGGGTCGGAGAAAACAAGTCCTTCATGGAGGTATGGGAAGAAGCCTCTAGACTGAATGAGGAAGTTGCCAGGCTGCAAGGCGAGGTGCTGTCTAGCTTGATGGCCCTTAAAATGACTCACAATGTAAGCTCTTCTCCTTGCTCTTTACAGCTGTATCTTGTCTCATATCAATATCCCCCAAGTACCTAGCTGTGGCAACTTGTGACTAAGGTAGGTGCTTCACACTTTAACTCCCTAATACCCACAAGTATAGGGGATCGTTGAAATCTTCGATGTGTAAGTATTAGTATCGATCCCACGAGGAGTAGAAGGTATAAGTATTTATCCTCTCAAATAAGAGTGTCACTTCTCTTATTATCTATGCACTAGACAAACTAAAATGATTAAATGATGCAAGTGTTTTGGGTTTTTGGTGTAGAGTTTGCAATAAAGTAAAAAGCTGAAAATAAAATATGACAAGTGAAAGCTCTCAAAGAGAGAAAGCCCAATCCTCTATGCAGCAAGAGGACAAGCTTGAGTGGTGTGTTTCTTATAGGTGGAAAACGTTCCCAAGGGCTACATGGATTTCATTGCATAAATATTTCTAGAACAACAAGGTAAACATTTTGTCAAGTTTTAATCTTCTTTGGACGGAGCCATAATTAGGTGTAGTTAAATAAATAAACTAAACCCCTTATGATGGATCATGTGGCCAAGTAAATGACTGCACAAGAATTATTAAGACATAAAGTCCCACCATATCATTACACTCTAAGGTCCCCGATATAAATCCCCTAACTTCATGTATTAGACCAAGGTTTAAGTGTCCTCCTAGGTCCTACCCATTCCATCACACTAGTGTGATAGCACCTTCATGCATTACTCAATATATGGTGCACTTCATACATTGTACATCAAGACAATCATAAAAGATAAAAACTTGACCAAATACTCAACACAAGTTAAGTGAAAATTATTGCCAATCCATCCTATGCCCCTAGGAACATGAGAGAACTACTCACAACGCGAAGACATGATATGATTCAATGGTATAAGTGATACAACACAATCTTAAAATATAATCTCCCCATAAAACAATGACAAGTAGCAATTCACAAACATGTAGAATAGTACTTAGACAATAGCTAGGGTTCGAACTATCTCAAACTATGAGGGGATGAAGTGGATCACGAAGATGGTGATGGAGATGGTAATGGTCTTGACGGTGGTGTTGATGGAGACTCCAGAGGGGGATGGAGGAGCCTTCCGGAGGTGATTCCGGCGGCCTTTCCCCCCTCCGATCTTCTCGGCGGCAGCCTTCTGTCTCCTGTTTCTTGGTTTTGTGTTTCTCCGCCGCCTCCTTCCGAAAGCCGTCGGGGGACTATTTTTATAGTCGGTTTTAGGTCAAGAAGAAGCCACGGAGACGAAAACGGACGGCATCGGAGCCACGAGGCCCAAGATAGGGGGTCCCACGCGGCCAACGAATCAGGCCGCATGGGCCCACCTCTTTTGGCCCTCGGGTCTCCGTTTGTTCGCTTCCTTCGCTCCTAAACTTTGTTCCTTCCAAAAAATGATCCCCGCAAAATATTAGGTCATTTGGACGTCGTTTGAGTCCCTGAAACATCAAAATATAGAAAATAGGGTTTTCTGCCAGTGCAGGGTTAATTCCAGAAAAATAGGAAAATTGTAAGACTTTGTGTTTCTCCGCCGCCTCCTTCCAAAAATCCTTATAAAACAATGATATAACCCTTATATGATGCAAATATGATTGAAATATGAGTATTATAATGCAAAGTTCTTGTATGCATTTTACATGCATCACTCCCTTCTTAGTAAATCTGAACTTCATACTTTAGCCCCCAAGCGCCGAGTTGTTTTAGCTTTCAACAACTCGGAGTTGTAAGACTTTTAAGCTTCAACTGACTTTAACCAACTTATAAAATTTGATCCCTGAGTAGCTCCCAAGCGCCGGGTTGTTAGCCTGCGACAACTCGGAGCTACCATTAGCAAACTGTGTAAAGTTCAAAACTTGAACCCATGTAGCCCCCAAGTGCCGAGTTGTTGTTTACATCATCTTGGTACTCATAGGTCCCTTCCTCTGAACTTGCTGAAAATCTGAACTTCCAGGTCTGTCTTAAAACTTTAAAAAGAACTCCCTGTAGCCCCCAAGTGCCAAGTTGTTAATTTTGACGACTTGGAGCTATTTGTTTGAATCTGGCTGTAAACTTTGCTGATATTGTTCTCTTGTAGAATATTGTCTCTAAAATGCAAAGAGACATGAAAGAGCTTGAACAAAAGGCGGTTGCTTCTGCTAGGGCTGCCCTTTCCGAGAAGGAACACGCCCTTCAACTTGAGGAGGACTTGAAAAAGGTCTGTGCCGAGTTGGAGGAGGTGAAAAAGGAAGATGTCCACACCAAGAAGATTGCCGAGAAGTCGGTCCATGATATGAACATTGGCTTGGATCGTTGTCGCAAGGGTATCAAGGCGATGACCCAATTTATCTTTGGTAAGCAATATTCCTCTATCCTTTCTCCATACTTGACACTTTTGTCTATAGCTCCATAATTGGACTTGTTTCCGTTTGCATGTTAACAGACCCACAATCTCCAAAGTTAGAATTCTCCGTTGGCCAACAACTAAACGAGCTCCTGGACTACTCTCATGGACTTCAAGAAGGCACTCGTGCCATCGTGAGGTACTTGCATCCCCAGGATCAATGCCCATCGAAGCCGGAGTCACTTGTAAAGGAGTTGTCACGAGCTCCAGCTTACGTGCTGGCCTGGAAGAGGTCTTCTTTGCGGCGAGCGGCAATCCGAGTCCTTGCCTTGGCTCGCAGCTACTACCCCAAGGTGGTGGAGACGGCTTTGCTAACCTTGGGGATGCCGGCTGAGCATGAGGACGGCTCGCCCTTTTCCAAGGAGGACTTCAAAGCTCGGGAAGTAGAAGTCCGACCTTTTTCCTGTGAGATTGCCGCAAAGATGCACCTAGACTTATGGAATAATCATTATGATGCAAACAACAAGAGGGCTGTTGATGTTACTCCCCAGGCAATAGACTTTGGACGCCCCTCGAAAGCGAATGCTGGCACTTCAACTTCTGCTGGGCCATCGCTGTCAACTCCTGCTGCTCCGACTCCTGCGCGAGTTCGTCCAGAGGATGATGGCAACTCCCAGCCTCAAAAAGAAGCTTCTCAAGGGGCAAAGGACTCCTCTGTCCCACAAAGTTCTGCCCAGGGTACTGCAGCCAATGCTCCAACTTCTGCCAAGACTCCTGTGCAAGAAGAAAATATTCCTGCAGAGAAAGATCACCCTTTGGATGACTTCTGAACATGTATCATTAACTTTATGCCGTTTTGTCCAGCTTCTTGGGATGTAAAAATTTACTATTTTTGGTAGTATGATTATGGACGATTTGTTTTATGTGGTAGACATGTAAATGTCCTTTTATACAAGTTGATTTGGTTCTTATAACCCGCCTGATTTTATACTGATGAATAAGTAGGCTCCGCATGACTTTTGCTAACAGCTCGCTCTGACAAGTCCGCATCCTCCTAAGTCCTTTTAGGCTTCATAGAAGTTCGAAACAAGTCATGCCTGTAGTCTTAGTCAAATTGTGCGAGTTGCATCTGACTTACCAGCTAAAATCAGGTAGGAGTTGGCTTTTAAGCCGGGTCCAAGAGTCTAAAGCTTAAAGTTTTTTTTGAAAGACAAGCCCCCAAGGACCTCATAATCAAATTGTAATAAAGTGCACATACTGAGTGTCTCGAGAAAATAATTCATACTATGAAGAAGTCGATTTTATTTCATTTGATCATAGTAATCATGTTACAATGCTACAGAGCTCTCTGGGCTCTGTACTAACTTGCAGACTTTGCTTTACAAAACTTTTAGCTATAATAAGGATGCAACTGCGCTATGTTCCAGGGCCTCTTTGCCTCTGCATAAGGGTCCAAAATATGAGCTGTGTCCGCTCCTTCACTTCCTCTTGCTGTCTCTCGTACATCCATTAGATAGTACGGCCCGTTGTGCAAGTTCTTGCTGATGACGAACGGTCCTTCCCATGGGGGAGATAACTTGTGCATCCCTTCCTTATTTTGGACTAGGCGAAGCACTAAGTCTCCTTCCTGGAAAGTCCGGCTCCTGATTCTGCGAGCATGATATCGTCTCAAGTCCTGCTGGTAAACTGCAGATCTTTCTAGGGCTAACTCACTTGCTTCTTCAAGTCCATCCACCGAGTCCTGGCGAGCAAGCTCGTTCTCTGTCTCAATGTAATTAGCGACTCGTGGTGAATCATGAAGTAAATCACTGGGCAGGACTGCTTCTGCTCCATAGACCATGAAAAACTGCGTGAAGCCGGTGAATCTGTTAGGAGTCGTCCGTATGCTCCAGAGTACTGCTGGTAACTCCTCAACCCAACACCCGGCGGCTCGTAACAGGGGAACTCGTAATCTGGGCTTGATCCCTCTGAGCAACTCCTGATTCACACGTTCAGCTTGTCCATTTGACTGAGGGTGCGCCACCGAGGCTAGATCAAGTCGGATGTTATTGTCTCCACAGAACTTGGCCATCTCTCCAATTGATAGGTTAGTTCCATTATCTGTGATAATGCTATGTGGATATCCAAACCGTGTAGCTATCTTTTTGATGAACTTGACGGCTGATGCTGCATCGACTCGGCTTACGGGTTCAGCTTCAACCCACTTGGTGAACTTGTCAACTGCAACTAGCAGATGAGTCTTGTGGCAACTGTCGTGGGGTTGTCACGTCAAGTACTTCCTCCAGGAAGCTAAGTTGTGGGGCCATTGGTGACTAGGACACAACAATTGGTTAATCTCGACGAGGGGACAAGGAGTTTACCCAGGTTCGGCCCCTGTCTCTGGAGGTAAAGACCTACTTCCTGCTTGTTCTTTATTGCTTTGGACTTGATATCGATTACAAGGTTCCGATCTCGTAACTCGAGACTCGGCGACCACGGGACTTGTGAGACTTGAGAGCTTATCGATCTAAAACCCAAGACCCTCCTTATAAAGGCGGTCGGGTCCTTGGACTTACGGGCTATGCTGAGTTACACTTGAACATGGAGTCCTACTTCTAGGTCTTTGCCTTCCAAGTTGGTACTCCGGTTGTATTGGGACTCCAGCCTTCGCCGTGTCCTTTCCCTTCTGCTAACTCGTGACGGGCTGGCCGGCTCGTTCCTTGTCCAGCCCATGTTGCTTGAAGTATAACCCGGCTTGGGCCTCCTTGGTCTTGGCGGGTTCACTTTCCGGCTCCATGGGCCTACCTGGAAAGTATCCCCCCTATCACTTGTACTTCTCATTCTCGGTTAAGCCATTAGAATTTCATGATTTAGAAGAGTTTATGAAGGGTATCTCACAAACACACGATAGCAAGAGAATTACTCCATTCATGTCCCTTGTCATTATATGAAGCAGGCTGTTCTATAAAAGTATCAATACTATTTACGCTTCACAACAACCTTTTTGTTTCAGTTCCGCCTGCTGTAGTCATGTGATTTGTTTGCTTTGCCTGCTCATTCAGGATGTGCGATTGCCTTTGCAAGGAGAGTTCTGTTCTCTTACTTATGTGGTTCATTCTGTGAGCTGGAGGCGTCTTCTGCGTGACCGGGACTACCCGATGTCTAATACACAAAATTACAGCTCATTTTATTTGTCGGATAAATCATGTACTATGTTTGCTACTACATAGTTCATAGTTGATCTGATATGTACTTGCTATGAATATAGCGTATGTTTTTCATTTAGTGTTTCTTGAAATATATTTGAAGCAACTCTAATTCTAGCTATATACTCATGTCCATGTCCTGTTGGATGCAGGTTCTGCTTCCCCGGGTTGTATTGTTCTCTTATCGCTCCCTCTTTACTCGCCTGATGCGGTCCTCTTAAGTCTTTATAGGTAAGCTTAGTAAATGATATATTTTTGTTAAAAATAGCCGTGTATGTATTGTTTAAATTTTCTAGCTGATCCTCAGTGTGATGAAATTTAATTTTTACTATTCAAAGAACTGATATTTATAATAACTGAAGGACCATTTTTCTTGCTGTTGAGCATATTGCTGCCAGTCACTTGGCTCCATGCCAACATACTAGGTGCCACATTTTCCGTATTTTCTCTGTGAATTCTGGTCCTTTTTAGTTGCATTTACCAGATTAAAATAATTGTTTTGTTTGTACTAATACGGGATGTCCGCATTTATTTGGAGGATGTAGGGACTAAGATTTGATGATATCTTGGAGCAGTTTGAAATCTAATTATCTTAGCTTCAAGTTCAATTAGTACTCGATTTGATACATACAATGCTCATATCCTTTTAGTACTAATCTTTTCTCCTTCCTCTTATTTTTCCCGTGTTATATCTTTGCCAAGAGTCTAGAGATAAATGATTCTAGCATAAACAATATAGCACTATTTTTTATTCTCGGGACAGAAGATTGTATGCCTATCTGTTGTAGGTTACTCGACATCAAAGTACCAGGTTAGCAGTGGAAGAAGTTTTACATTGGACATTCGCGAATATTTACAAGTCTGCTGGAGTAAACCAAACCAGACAAGGACCTCTAATTGTGCAAAGGGGCAATTTTGCAAATACTATACCAAGTGTTTTACAAGAGAACTGACTTATATTAGTATTATTTATAACAAGAACATGTAACTATTCTGGCTTAAATGACATTAGTGTGACAAATCTGATGGAAATAAAGGGGCAATTCATTCTTCAAAGATACATTCTTTAAGACGACTCCTGTCACAGCTCACAGCGACGAGACGACCAAGTAGAGACACGAGCGTGATCGCCCGTATCTGTATCCATCGTCGTCATCATCACTCGCAGTGATGCTTCAAAATTAATATGAAAAGAACCCGTACCAGACTATGTGTCTGGCCTCAAGTGGGAGCAAGCCCATGCACGGTCATGAATGCTACTCTCTTTTTTTTTTTTTGGGTAGTCGCGCAGAATAACCGAAGACAATGTTTGGAGCAAGGAGACACGGAGGTATGAGCCTATCTTTTCTCCATGCTCCGGAAGAAACTGAGAGCCACTTCTTTTAATTTTCTGGGCCAGATTCTGGGTTCCAAACCAGAGAAACCTAAAAGAAGGGTCCCGGCCCAACCTAGCTTCTCCCCACCGCAACCGTGGCCCCTAGTGCAATTTGAGAAAGAGATAAACACACTGGTGGTCACTCAACTTGTTCGAGATGAGTGAATTGGTCACTCAACTCGTAAAATGTGAAAATCAGTCACTCAACTTGTCCGAGATGAGTAAATCAGTCACGAACCGACCCTGACATCGGTTTTTCTGTCCACCTGGCATCCGGAGTGGGTCCAAGGACAACGGCAAAGTGATTCTTTTTTTCTGAAACGACCCTGCCCCCTGTTAATATTCTTCAACCGTAGCTTTCGCAGGCCGCCCCCTGTTAATATTCTTCAAACGTAGCTTCCGCAGGCCGCAGCATGGCCGTGTACACGCCGTCGAGGTCGCTGTCACCTGCCCGTGGCAATCAAATCGTCTCCCTGTGTTGTGTACTGTACACGTGTGTTGCTAACTTGCTACTAGTATTGATCGATCTAGCAACAATTGCAAACTGAGCCAGCTAGCTACGTCTCGCCAGAATCTCATCTCGATCCGCTTCCTTCATCACGGACGCCGGAAACTACTCGGCGTCGGCCGTCGGGGTTGTGCCAACGAGTAGCCCACAGCACCTCGTCCGCGTCGTAGTACAAGAACTCTAGCGCCGGCTACGGGATCCACTAGCTCACGGCCTGCATGGCCAGCACGGCCGCACCACGTTTCGTTCCATCCCAAATGGAAACGGCGGGTGCAGCGGCACCCTGCGCCGCCGAGTTCTCCGGGAAGCATCCTCCAGGAATGGACATGAATTAGGGATTTTACCATTAGGGATGATTTGTTTTTAGGATAGGGTCTTTTCTGCAAAAAAAATCACTCCACAGCTGTGTCTAAACCCACTCCGGATGCCACGTGGACAGAAAAACCAGTGTCAGAACCGGTTTGTGACTAATTCACTCATCTCGGACAAGTTGAGTGACTGATTTTCACATTTTACGAGTTGAGTGACCAATTCACTCATCTCGAACAAGTTGAGTGACCACCAGTGTGTTTATCTCTTTGAGAAACTGGGTCGGACCAGTTTCCCGAGCTTCTCCGCGGGTGGCCGAAGCGGTATCCTGGTATGCCCCTCGTTTCGCTAGTAATTACAAGCAACTGCCACCCCGAAGTATCGAATCGGTACGCGCTTTCTCCCTCAGTGCGAACGGGAAAAAAAAACTGCACGCCCCGCCCCGCACCGACCCGCCCGTCCCCGACATCTCTCTCCCGTCGCGACCCTGGCTAGGGTTCCGCCAGGGCCGCCGCCGCTGCCCCCGTCCTTCTCCCGCCGCCCTCCGCCGCCGGCGGCCGCGCCACTCCGCGCCTCAACCCCGCTGCCCGCTCACGTCGCCCGAGCCTCCGCCCTCCGCCCTCCGCCCTCCGCCTCCGCCTCCCCGGCTTCCGCCCTCCACGGACCACGCCCCGGCCACCGCCATCCACCGGCGACGCCCCGGCGAGCTCCCGGCCTCCGCCCTCTGCCGGAGACGCCCCGTCCTCGACCGGTGACCTCCGGCCAAATCGAATGGCGACCTCGCAGCCCACGGTAGGTCGCCCATTTCCTTCTTTTTTTTGGGTCTAATTTTGGTGGTGTGCTAGTAATGCTGTAGGTGTTTGAATGTGTATGTAGGTGCTGATTCGGAATAAGCAAGTTCAATTTTTTTAGTAGATCTATAGGTGCTGAATGTGTATGTTCAATTTTATTAGTACATCTGTAGGTGCTGAATGTGAGCAAATTCAGTTCTTTTGTAGTAGATGTGATGGTGCTGGTAGTTAGCAGTTTCTATTGTAATTTCGAAATCATTATGACCTTTTCATATTATTTTTATTTCATATCTACTAAAACCTAGCATATGTCCCTATATATTGCTTTATTAAGTGCAAAAACCAAATCCAAGGGCATAATAGACATCTCACAACTCATCATGTCAAATAAGCAAAACAGTAGAAGCTAAAAAGAAGTCTCCCGGGGAGTTTCTGCCCACAGCAGTTTCTACCCACCGGAATCTATAAGCAGGCTTCTGCATAAGCATAAACTTAAAAGAAGTGGCCCTAAACAGTTGCTCAAACTATGAATTCCCGTCCAAAAACTCTGTCTCTCAAAAATCGATTATTATTCTACTACTATGTTTTTTTTTCATTCCTGAAAATGAATAATCGAAAGCGAGATAGGAGTACTACAAAGCGTACTGGAGTACATCGGTACTCGACCTACGTGTTATTTTTTTCCTATCCTCCAAACTTCCAAAGTACTGAACTTACGTCGTGTACGTATGCAAACCACCCGCACAACGACGCGGTGCCAATCCCAATCCCACCACCGCCGTGGCACCGATGAAGCAAGCAAGGATTATCATTGATTGCATCGGAGATAGTGCTATGTATGATAATTAACCACTTCACCATGTGCTCAACACAGGTGGTGTGAGCTATGTGGGAGGTGACAAAGGTAACATGGAAGCAACTCGTATTAGCATTGTCGATGCTTGAATGACCGCAACATAGTAGGATTGTATTAGGTGCAACTAACATATTGCCATGATAACTTTATGTTATGCAACCAAATGATGGGTTGATAGTACATTATCAGTATAAATGTTATGCTGTGCTCATACTTATTGTCTGTATGTCAAACAAATATAATCCTAATTATTAAATCCAGTGGAAATTTGGCCATTTGCAGCAAAACAACTCTTAATGTGCTGGACAACTCCAAGCTTGCAACCTCAGCAGCTGGCAGCTACCGTTGATTCTCGTAGCTAAATCCACTTGCATTTATCAGTTGACTTCTTCTCCGCTTGGGTCTTCTTTTCGACAGCCCAAGCTTCCATCCGCTTCATCTTGCGGAACACCGACTCTGGCACCATCTTCTGGTGCTCGATCGACTTCTTCTCCTCGACGACCTTAGTCTTCATCTCGGCGGCCCAGAGCTCTTCCCTCTTCTTCTTGTGGAACACCGACTCTGGCACCAACTTGCTCGCCTCCGACGACATCTGCAAGCAGTGAAAGCATCAGATTGAGGAGGCAGACGGGAGCTAAGAGCTCTCATTTATATGTGCACGCATCCATATACCCTAAAAATGTTCGATCAATTTGCATGTGGTTGATGGAGATGGAGATATAGAAAGAAAGAAAGAGAAAAGAAATAGAAAAGGTAGTTCGTAGTGGGTCCCGTCCTATATAGCAGTCTGTTCGGACATGTCCGGACAGTCTCATGTCCACCCCCATATACTCCGTATTTGCTAAGCACGGGAGCTCGGACACATAGAGACGAAATGGGGTGTCCGGTTGGGTGGTTTTTTCTCCCTTCTCTCCTGTCCAGACTGCGTCCATCCAGATAAATAGGGCAGAATGGGGTATCCGGTTGAAAATGCTCTAATACCTTCGCATGATGAGTAGGAGGGTGTGGTCTTACCTCGTCGAGCTTCCCTGCAAGAAGAGAGTAGAAGAGATTGGAGAGAGCGGGAAGGAGAAGAGGCGGCGGCAGGTGAAGGGTGCAGATTATGTAGGGTTTGGCAAGCAGATCCGACGTGCTGCAATCGTTTTTCTTTTCTTTTTGAGGGTGCGACGTGCTCTGACCGTCTGAGGCCGTCGTTCTGTAAGGCCCATCTTAAACTTAACTCCCGCAAGACTCGCTTTTGGACCACGATGCGTATGTGTTAGGCCCGTTAACCTCCACGAACCCATTTGCAGCTCCTCGGCCTCACCGCTTCCCCGACGCCGACGACAGTCGCCGGAGGGAGCCCGCGCGGACGGATGCCATCTCCCCCGCCGCCTCCGCTCTCCTCGCCATGCCTCCCCCGCCGCACGTGCTTCCTGCTGGTCATCCTCTTCCTGATCACCTCCGCGCGCAGGTGCGCCCCTGCCCTCTCGCTGTCTCCATCCGCACCTCTTCGCGGTACAGTGCGCTAACTGCTCCCCCGTGCGTTCCTCCGCAGCAGCCTGGGGGCGGACGAGGAGCCGAGGGCCCTCCGCGTCGGCGATGAGCTGGTGGGAGAGACGATGCCGCTCCGCCACGGCGGGAGGCTCTACAGGCTCGCCGGGCTGCGGCCGCCCGCGTGGTACGAAGTCAAGATCTCCTACCCGGCCTCCGTACGATCTCACCCTTCCGATTGGCTTGTGAAGTAGCAATGAACCTTTCATTTACCAAAGCACCATTGAGCTTCTTGTTCTTGAAGGCATACATTACTTGTGGTTGCAGATACCGTCCAGCTTCTCGATTCGGCTCGTGAACGATCCTGATGCTGTGGAGGATTGGGGGAGCAAGAACAGGAGGCTGCTCAACACGGAGAAGATCATTTTCAAGGCTGAGGGAACCAAGCCGGTTGGTATTCAGTGACTCTTTAGCTACAATTGTTGCAGAATCGGGGTGGTGCGCCTTGATGGGATTGATTTATAATGTCTGTTTGTGATTGCATATAGATTTATGTTCTTGTCACGGTGGAGCCTGAGGGTGTTGTTGCCAAGCCAAATGTGCCGGAGAGAGAGCTTGCCCTGTTCAACATTGGTAAGCTAGTGTGTGATGCTGTTTCTGTACATCTCAATTTTCCTCGGTGATATTCAAAACTGATTAGCCAATGATCATTCGTATGCTAGACTACTTGTAGTGTTTGTTTACGTTTCCCTTGTCCTCTGTTATGCAAATGAGATTAGTCCAACTAGTACATAAATTTTGTAATTTTAACTACCATGCTGAGCTTCCCTCTAGGTTGATCTGGCTCATAATTTTGTCATACCAGCCCATGGAATGAACTTTTGCTTTGAGCAGCATCACAGTTTGAAGCCGATAAGTGCTCAATGCCGTTTCCCAGTTTATCTTGGGGGTAAAGGTCTTGAAATTTGGTGAACACCCTTCCATACAACAAATAATATTCCAGTACTACTTAGCCTAAAATACTATGTGTGAAATTGTACTGGTGAAGTAGATGATCTGCTGACAGAACTTGTAGATGATATTGACATAAGCCGCCAAAGTAACCATTGGAAGGGAAATTAAAGCATTGTTCACTGACCTAACAGAATTTTACCATTTAAATGAAATTAAAGCATTATTGACTAACCTTACGTAACAGACTAACAGTTGCTAGAAGATCCTCCATTTTGTTTTAACTATCCACTTTTTCTTTATATGCAATCTATGTGTCCTTGTCTGCATGACAGCAGTATTCTTTTGGAACTGTGGTGAACAGTTTTCTGTTCTAGAAAGTTTAGTTTAGTATGAACTATGTATGTCTTCTATTCCCATTAAAGAGTGAAGCATTCTGTTGTGCCTTCTGGCCATAAAAGATAAATAGTTATTGTCCCCATTGTCACTACTTGACCTGATGAATCTTATCGCACCTGAATTGCAGTAAACGATCGTACCAAATTCTGCTTCATTTGTACGCGATCATACCTAATGATTTTGCACGATTTCGCTATTAAAAAGAGGACAGATGAACCTGCTTTCAATTTGGGAATGATATTTCATTGACCGGATCAAACTTTGAAGTGATTTTTGACAAAGTTGGCCTAGCAGAGACCCATGGTCTCTGAGCTTGATTTTTTTAGTATTTGGATTTAAAGATTTTACACATTGGTTCCATGTTTGCTTCAGTGGCTGTATTTCTACAGAAGCTGTACTCAGTCTAAAATATCCGAAGCATGTTCGTGCACAGTGGTATTAATATATTATACACAGACATTGGCTGTAGGTTCGTAGTGAACTTGTATATACTGTCAAGCTTAGCTTCTCCAAGGTGATGCGAATTAGCATAAATGAGTATGAACATTTAGTTGGAGAAACTTATTTCATTGGCCATAGATCAAAAATTGAGAACGTTGGGCCTAGTACAGATCTTGGGTTTCTGAGTTTTTTTCCTTTTTAGTTTACTCGTTCTCTTAGTACTTGGATTCTAAAGCTTTCTACACACTTGTTTCATTTTGCTTCATGACTGTGTTCCCATAGAAGCTCTGCTCAATTTAAAATTTCTAAAGCAGGTTCTTGCACAGTTGTACTATACACAGACCTTGGTTCTAGGTCCTTAGTTCCTAATGAACTTTTTTATGCAAGTTAGCTTGGTTCCTCCAAGACCATGTGAATTAACATCAATTAGTAGGCTCACTGGTACTACTGTACACACAAGCATCTAGTGAACTTTAATGTTCACAAAGCTGAAAAGGGAAGCTTAGTTACTCCGAGACTATGTGATTAGCATCAATATGTAGGGGCAGTCCTGTCTGGTAAACTAATGGTTGCACATAGTCAGTGGTTGCTATAATAATTATTTACCGTCGCCATTATTTAGGAATCTTAGAAAAATGGATGGCAAGAGCGTCCTGTAAAAATTGTTCCATTCACTCTCTTTGACTGTTTCAAATTAGTTATGCCTAGTTTTCCCTGTCTTTGCTTCTGGTTATCATTGCCTGGCCCTTCTACAAGTCGCTTTGAGCACCTAAATAAAGTTTCTAATCCAAATTGTACTTGCTGATTTCCGTTGCTGTGCAGTCTGCGATGAACTTCTTCTGGGGATCCCTCACTTCGCCTGGTGGGTTGGAATCGCAGCACTGATGTCCATCGTGCTGGCATCACTAGCACCATATTTCCTCCCACTGCACAAGCTCCTTAACTACGAAGCGGCGGGGTCGAGCGATGTTGCTGCAGCCAAGCTTTCGTGATCAACTGGAGCGTGCCGTATTAATGTTCGCTTTCGCCCGTGAACGAAACGTTTCAGTTTTGCTGCTTAGAAGGCTAGTGTACATGCATCCTGTTCTTTCTTCTCTCTTTCTGTTTTGCCTTGTACCATCAGAATGCAGTTGTGCAAGCATCCGATGGCGACTCTACAACCCTAGGTGTTCAATGCTAGATATATATATCTCATTTTCGATCTCGTACGGTCCGCCTCATCAATGTATCAAAATTCGGTTTTGGTGAATGTTTTTGCCCACTAGAAAGAATGGACCACAGGATTCCCATGAGTTTTTAGATGCTGACTGTTCCCATGTCCATCTTACTCTTGTGATTGGAACGGGACCCGGTGTCGTTCGTATCACGTCGCCGTGTGGCGGAGGTCAGTGGTTAACAGTTTGATCACATCATATGGTTACTGGTGGAGGAAGAGAAGGATAAGAATGGTGTGATCACTGACAGCTCGACCTGTAGGAAAGATGAGTCTGATGGCAAACCGTTAAAGCCTGCACGGTCACATACAGATGAGCTGTCTGTGTATTATGCGTGTAAACGTCGGCCATGAATGGGCTCTTTTTAAGGGTACTCCTGTCACAGCTCACAGCGACGAGACGACCAAGTAGAGACACGAGCGTGATCATCCCGTATCTGTATCCATCGTTGTCATCATCACTCGCAGTGGTGCTTCAAAATTAATACGAAAAGAACCGGTACCGGCCGATGTGTCTGGCCTCAAGCGCAGTAGTGCTCAAGTGGGAACAAGCCCATGCATGCTAGTACTATTTTTTTTAGGCAGTGGCCCAGAATAATCGAGTGCAATGTTTGTAGCAAGGAAACACAGGTAATATTAAAAAAAAAGTTATATGAATATTAGTAGAGATATTTTTGCTCTTGAGCTTCAGTGATCTCTTTTATTAAAAAATCAAAAATCATATTTATAAGTTCTTAGCAATCTAGAAAAAAACAGTGTGTTGTTAATGATGTATCCCACAAATGTTCAAAATCTCAATTGTAATAAATTTATATTCAGAGCTACACAAAAATGAAAAAGATGTTGAGTATACACACATTCAAATCATTTTTTTGTAGCACATAATAATAAGAATTTGAATTGTGATTTTACATGTTTGTAGGATGCATTGTTGACTACACCCCGAGTTGTTTTCATTTTTCCAAAACCTGTAAATATAGTTTTTGATTTTTTTTTCTAAAAGAAAATGATCACCGGAACTCGGGAGCCAAGATGACTTGTCGTATTAATCTCCTCGTTTTCTACATGCTCCGGAAGAAACTAAACATCTCAAACATATATGGATCTCGTGCGTCATTTTTGTATTCCTGAAAAATGATAAATAAACGAAAGCTAATACTGGAAGCGTACATCGGTACTCAACATACTGTGTTTTATTTTCTTCTGTCATGTGCTCCAAACTGAACTTACGTCGTGTACGTACTCATAACGCTGCGCCGCGCCAAGCGCGAACCACCCGTACAACGACGCCGTGCCTGCAATCCCAATCCCACCGCCGTCGGTGAGTTAATAGCATAGAACCACCACATTTGTAGCGAAATTTCGAAAAACCACCACTTTGTGTTTTTTTTGCAGATAGCCGCCAGTATTCACGTGATTTTTTACCGTTCGCACTAAAACACATTTTTAGACGAATTGACGGGGAATCTGACAGTGGGACCCCCATATTTGCTGACGTGGCGGAGAGAGAGTCGTTCGGGGGACGCCGGTTGGCCGCCGTTAACGGACGTCGATGGGGCCCGCTGTCAGCGGTCGTTTGCTTGGTCCGACCGCGCCCAACCGTTGCGCGGGCTAGGTCACTCACGCGCGCGAGCTCTCGACCCTGTCCCCCCGCATCTGAGCAATGGCGGCCGCTGCTCCCGCCGGCGACCCTTGTGACCTCGACTCCGGTGGGGTTCTCGACGGCGCATCTGGAGGCGGCACATCTGGAGGCGCCGCATCTGGAGGCGCCGCATCTGGAGGGTCCGCATCTGGAGGCGCCGCATCTGGAGGCGCCGCACATCTGAGTCCCCGTTTGCCGGAGCACGGTGCAGCGGCGGCTCTGGCTAGTGCGGTTCTGGCTTCACCGGCGAAGTACATCCACCAGTGGGCATCCTCCTTCGGCGGCGTGGAGTAAGTTTGCTAACCGCCTGTTACTGCTGCTTACTGCTCCTGCTTACTGCTGCTGCTTACTGGTGCTGCTTACTGCTGCTTTAGTGTTAGTTGTAGGGTTAGTTTGTTCTGTATTTAGGCTGTTTGTTAATGTTCTTAGTGTAATAAAGTTGTGTTCTTCATTTGTGTGTGCAGTTTGGATGATGATATTTGGAACATTAGGTTCAATTTTCCTGGTGAAGACAACCTAGAGAGAAGTTTGTGTGAGTCTGACATAACTGTTAGTAATCTGATGGCACTGATAGAAGGGCATGGGTTTGGCTATCTAGATACTATGTATTTTGTTAAGACGGAAGGTATTGGCTTTGAAGGGATGGAGGCAGTTTCTAACATGGCAAAGGTGCAGGAGATGTTAGAAATGTTTGGGCAGGACAAGGTGCTAAATTTGACAGTAATTAGGCATAAAGGTCCTGTCCCAGCTGGACTGAACTTGCGTGAAGTGGAAGCTCAGCCAGTAGTTTTATCTGTGGACAGAGATGGATTGACCTACATTAGTGATGATGATGTAGATATCCCACCAGTAGCAGTTGACTATTCAGAAAATATATTTGTTTGCACACAGCAGAGCTGCAACATGGGAAAAGGAAAGGCAATTTTCTGTGATGATGATGTAGAAGGCACAACAGATCCTGATGAAAGGGAAAAATTATTAATACTGCAGCAGATGGAGAAACAGAAAATTATGAGAGAAGATCCAGAACAACACATAGAAGGTGAAACAGATGTGGAGGAGTTGTGCTCATCAGATGATGAGTCAGCTTCAGAGGAAGCTGAAGATGAATGGGTAAAAGGAAAGGGCCAACTAGCAGATGCCATCATGAGGAAGCTGAAGAGGACCTTAATTATTTTGTGCCCACATGTGATGAGGAAAGCAGTCCTGATGATTTGGGTGACAGTGATGATGATGGTTATGTGAAGAAATTTGCTCTGGCTAGTGGGAGGAAGAGGCAGCTGAAAAGATGAAAAAAAGGGTTTGGTATGATGAAGATAGAATCAATGCACATGAACAGTTTGCTGTGAAGCTGTGCTTCAGAGATGTATACCAGTTTAGAGTTGCTCTACAGAATTACCACATAGCTCAGCTTAGGGCCTTCTCTTATCACAGAAATAATCCTGACAGGATTATTGCCAAGTGCAAATCCACCATTGATCCAGCAGAGAAGAAAAAGAAGAAGAAAGACAGAAATACCTCCAAGGTTAACACTTGTCCATTTTACATAACTGCCTCCCAAATAGCAAATGAGAAAACCTTTTGCATTAGGAAGTTCAATCCTATCCACACTTGTCCAACATGTGGAGAGAACACAAGGGTGTCAATTAATTGGTTGGCAAAACTATCTGAGCAAGCTGTTAGGATAGATCCAAATACATCTGTTGATACATTGATTGACAATGCAAAGCAGAGATTTGGGGTGATAGTGCCAAAGAGCATAGCCTACAGGGCAAGGAAGAAAGCTTTTGATGTTGTCATGGGTGATCAGAAGAAACAGTACAGAAGGCTAAGAGATTACTTGCAAGCAATCTTGGATACAAATCCAGGCAGTAGATGTATTGTCACAACCAAGGAGCTTCTGGAACATCCAAGTCCAAATCCTAGGTTCCATGGTCTATTTGTTTGCCTGAATGCTTCCAAAGAAGGGTTTTTAAATGGATGCAGGCCATTTATTGGTAAGTTGTTGTCTGTTGTTGTATGTTTCTTGTTGTATTATTTGTTGTTGAAAATGATGTTTCATCAGAAGACTCATATTTTGTTGTATGCAGGGCTGGATGGATGTTTCATCAAGCTGACCACTGGACAACAAATACTAGCTGCAACTGGAGGGATGGCAACAACAACATCTTTCCCATTGCATTTGGTGTAGTTGACAAAGAAGACACTGCTAGCTGGCTGTGGTTTCTTACCCAGCTCAAATGTGTTATTGGAACTTCTGGGAAGCATGGCAACTATACCATCATATCTGACAGGCAGAAGGTACTTACCTTGCATCTAATTAATGTTGTTGCATCTAATTTTGCCACACAGGCTTATGTTGTTGCATCCAAAATTTGTTGTATGCCAGGGTTTGCTGAAAGCAGTTGCTCATGTGTTCCCCCAGTCTCCTCAAAGGTTCTGTCTCAGGCATATATATGCCAATTTCCAGAGAGATGGATATAGAGGTGATGAGGTGAAGAAACTTATTTTCATTGCTAGTTATGCTTACACCAAGAGTGGTTTTGATAAAGCCATGGAGGCTTTAAAAAAGGAGTGTGAGGCAGGTTACAATTGGTTGATGAAGATACCTGTTGAAACATGGGCTAGACATGCCTTTGACACAGTTTGCAAAACAGATCTTGTTGTGAACAACCTGAGTGAAGTGTTCAACAAAATGATTCTGGATGTGAGGAGTAAGCCAATACAGACCATGATAGATGGGATTAAGGACAAGTTGATGGTCAAGTACTGCAAAACAAGAATCAAAGCTGAAACTACAAGGTGGGAGATCACCCCTTACTATGCTGAGAAATTGGAAGTGGAAAAGAAATTTGCTAGGGAATGCAAGGCACAAAATGCTGACATTGGGCTGTGGCAAGTTAGCACCTCTGGGACTGGAGTCCATGCTGTTGACTTGAGATCAAGGACTTGTGGTTGCAGGGCATGGGATGTGACTGGTATCCCCTGCAATCATGCAATTTCAGTGATGACCAAAATCAAGCAGCATCCAGAGGACTATGTCAATGATTTTTTCAAGTTACCCATGTACAAGGAAACTTACAAGGGTGTCATATACCCTGTCCCTGGGCCTGATGACTGGCCAAAGACCAACACACCAGACATAGACCCACCAGTGTTCAGAGAGAAGCCAGGCAGGAAACAAACAGTTAGGAGGAAAGGACAATTTGAGGTGCCAGCACCTAAAGATACCTCAAGAATGGCCAGTATCACTTGTGGCAACTGCAAGCAGACAGGCCACAGATACACAAACTGTACTACTCCCCTGAGACCAGAGCTGCAACTGAGGAAGGACCAGCACAAGGTATGACCAGCATTGTTGTTTTCATTGTCCATACATGCTTAAGTTGCAGTAAATAACCAATTTTATTTTGTAGGCACAGACAGAGGCCAACACAGAAGGTTCTTCATGTTCTGCTCCTGGTCCTGCTCCTGCATCAACTCCTGTTCCTGCTCCTGCATCAACCCCTTCAGCAACCCCTGGTCCTGCTCCTGCAGCAAGAAGTGCAGCAACTTCTTCTCCAACTGCACCACCAAGACCTGCAGGAACAAATGCAGCAAATTCTTCTCATACTGCACCACCAACAGCTGCAACAACCAACAGTGCACCAGCAAGAGCTCCATCAAGAAGGGCACCATTCTCTGCACCTAGGAGAGCTGGTTCTAATGCAGCACCAACAGCTTCACAACCTTCTACAACTACAGTTCCACCAGAAAGAAGGGTGAGCACCAGGACCAGCAAGAAAACTCACAGGATTCTGGAGTATTTAAGTGCAGGTAATGCAGCTTCTTACAAGAGGAAGAAGCCTGAGTGAAGTGTTGCAACTCCCATATGTTTGTGTGGTTGAGAGTACTGAGTGGTTGAAAACTATGAATTTGTGGTGTCAGACTATGTTTGTGTGGTTCAAGACTATGAATTTCTGGTGTAAGACTATGTTTGTGTGGTTCAAGACTATGTATTTGTGGTTCAAGACTATGTATTTGTGGTTTAAGACTATGTTTGTGTGTGGTTGGTTTTGTATGATATGTGAGTTTATATCATCATTTTTTAGGGTCTACATATGATCATCTAGGGTTGTCGAGCCTCGTCGACGGGGTCTCGACAACCCTAAAAGATCATTTCTTGTTGTGTACATATGATCATCTAGGGTTGTCGAGCCTCGTCGACGGGGTCTCGACAACCCTAAAAGATCATTTCTTGTTGTGTACATATGATCATCTAGGGTTGTCGAGCCTCGTCGACGGGGTCTCGACAACCCTAAAAGATCATTTCTTGTTGTGTACATATGATCATCTAGGGTTGTCGAGCCTCGTCGACGGGGTCTCGACAACCCTAAAAGATCATTTCTTGTTGTGTACATATGATCATCTAGGGTTGTCGAGCCTCGTCGACGGGGTCTCGACAACCCTAAAAGATCATTTCTTGTTGTGTACATATGATCATCTAGGGTTGTCGAGCCTCGTCGACGGGGTCTCGACAACCCTAAAAGATCATTTCTTGTTGTGTACATATGATCATCTAGGGTTGTCGAGCCTCGTCGACGGGGTCTCGACAACCCTAAATGACCATTTCTTGTTGTGTACATATGATCATCTAGGTTTGCCGAGACTCGTCGACGGGGTCTCGACAACCCTAAATGACCATTTCTTGTTGTGTACATATGATCATCTAGGGTTGTCGAGACTCGTCGACGGGGTCTCGACAACCCTAAAAGATCATTTCTTGTTGTGTACATATGATCATCCAGGGTTGTCGAGCCTCGTCGACGGGGTCTCGACAACCCTAAAAGATCATTTCTTGTTGTGTACAGATGATCATCTAGGGTTGTCGAGCCTTGTCGACGGGGTCTCGACAACCCTAAAAGATCATTTCTTGTTGTGTACATATGATCATCCAGGGTTGTCGAGCCTCGTCGACGGGGTCTCGACAACCCTAAAAGATCATTTCTTGTTGTGTACAGATGATCATCTAGGGTTGTCGAGCCTTGTCGACGGGGTCTCGACAACCCTAAAAGATCATTTCTTGTTGTGTACATATGATCATCCAGGGTTGTCGAGCCTCGTCGACGGGTCTCGACAACCCTCAATCACCATTTTTTAGGGTCTACATATGATCATTTCTTTAGAATATTTAGTCTTCAATGCTCACAAACAGTTTAATCAGAGCTCACAAACAGACACAAAGCATTACAGATACCATCCATTACAGATAACCAACCATTCCAGATAACAATGTCAGAGAACTGACTAGTTCAACATTACAGATAACAATGTCAGAGAACTGATGCCATCTAGGAAATTTAACCAGGTTCAGCATTACACACACAAAGCATTAGTAGTTCAACATTACAGATAACTAGTGCTTCTACTGGAATTGCTCAGCACAAATTGCATTGATTCTTGCCAACCTTTTCTTGTTTGCTTCACTGACTTTGAACAGTTCAAACAAGTTAGATTCTAACTTCTTCTTTTCCTCCTTCAGTTCTGCCTTTTCCTCAGCCCAGGCCTTCTCCTTAGCCTTCATGACATCAGCTTGAGTCTTGTGCACTTCCTTCAGCTCAGACAATTGTTTCTCCATCAGCTTCATTGCAAGATCCATCTGTTCCTTTTCCTTTCCTTCATTCATAATCTTGGTGTAGTTCTCTGTCCTGACCTGTCTGCAACTGTCATCAATGAACTTGTTCACTTCAGCTACACAATTGGAGTACTTCTTCTCCAACTTCTTGTTCTCCTCAGTCAGCTCCTTCAAAAGCTTGCCATTCTCAACCCTTTCATCTATTCTGGCACTGTTGGACTGTCCATGCAGTAACCACAGTCTAGCCAGTGCATTTTGGGTACTATCAGAGTGTTCTCCATCTACCCAGTCAACAAAACCACAGTTTTCAACTACCTGCAAACATAACAACATTATATTGCTAATTATAATGCACTGGCTAGAGCATTATAATACCTGCATACATAGCAATGCATTTTCATCTATTCTGATACTATACATTGCATATATAGCCTGGGCTAAAGCCCTACTCAGACACCTAAATAACTGAATCAAAATTATAGAATGCATATATACCAATCCTACCTAAGGGCCTAATCAGACACCTAATCATACACAAACCACTCCCAACTACCAGATGGTATGTAAGCTTGCAACATTTCAATGATGAAACAGTTCAACGAATCTGAGAAAATGAAAAGCACACTCACATTTTCAACTCGGCACATGTAGAACTTGCGGCCCGTGTTCGTCCCTCCGAACGCAACGCATTTGCGGGGCTCCAATTTGTGCACGGAGCACAACTTGGTACAACCCACGGCAATGCCATACCAGTTGGGGTCGTCGCAGGTAGCTGGAGCATAATCCGCATCCGTGTAATTCTAAACAAACAAACAATTGACGAAATCATCACGGAATGAATCAAAATCCAAATCGAAACCTCAAACCCTAGAAATTGGGAACTTGCCCCGAAATAGTTCATGGTCGAACTCTCGGAGTCAGGCCAGCTAACCATGGCGACGACGGCCGGCGGACGGCGCGAAGCTCGGGCCGGCGGCGATGGCTCTACGGCGGTAGATCTGGCGGCGGCGGCGGAGTCGCCCAAACAGGGGAGAGGGAGTGAGCGAGTGAGCAGGCCCGAGCCACGGTTGGGCGCGGACGGACGTAACGACCGACCGCTGACAGTGGGCCCCACCCGCGTCCGTTAAGCGTCCGTTAACGGCGGTCAACCGGCGTGCCCCGAACCACTCTCTCTCTGCCACGTCATCAAATATAGGGGGTCCCACTGTCAGATTCCGTGTCAATTCGTGTTAAATCGTGTTTTAGTGCGAATTGTAAAAAATCTCGTGAATACTGGCGGCTATCTGCTGGGAAAACACAAAGTGGTGGTTTTTCGAAATATAACGCGAAATGTGGTGGTTTTATGCTATTAACTCGCCGTCGGTCGACCGATCTCCGCTGCAGGCACGCACGCACGCGCGCGATCTCGATCGATCGCCGACGATCGACGTCGGCTCCCTGTCAGCCACAATTAGTGTCGCGATCGAACAACATGGTGCGCGGCCGGGTCACAGCGACAGCTAGTCAGCTCCTCCATAGTTAGCTTAGCTAGCTGCTGGCTGCCTCTTGCGCACATTCATGGCGGCCGCCCGGCCCTGTTGCCCGCGTGCGCTAGCTTTCAGTGCCGTTGCGCGTTATGCAGTGCGCTGATCCATCGATTCCCCGTTTATCTAGCTCGGTCCTTCGTTCGTTTGGTCGAGCCACATCCGTGCTCTCCGAGAAGTTATTTCGCACGAATATTAAAGCATACTAACGGCCGTGATCACAGGTCTTTCTCATGTCAATCACACGTGGTGGGTTAGCAGCGCTGATCACGGCCGTTCGTGTGTTTTAAGTTTCATGCAAAAATAACTGTCCGAAAAGTGTTTCGATACATGTAACAGGATATATATTGTTGTACAATGTACTTATGTACATGTTCAAGTAGTAGTGACTTTCTCAAGATCAACTGCTCGATCCGGATCTATTATAAATTTCACCAGAAATACAAAACACTTACAACATATTTAAAATTATGTCGAGATTTTTGGACAAACCTAAATACCACTACCGCCACCAGCACCTGAGTGATCCGCGTCCCTAAGTACCAGCGCCCTAGAGACGAAGTCGTCACCACGAAACCGTTGAATCGATTCGAATCTCCTAACCAAACCTACAACAACGCACCTAAACAAAACGATATCCAACACTCCAAGGGACGATTCTCTGTCCTACTCAACGCCACCGGTGAGATCGCCGCCGACAAGGTAGATGAGAAGATGGGCATACCTTATTCTTGTTCCGCACATCGCCGCCATATCCACCATAACACCGTTGCCGGTTGACCAAGCTCTAAATTTAGGGACCTAAATATAACCCCATCCTCGACTATAACGTTGAGCGCATATTCGAGGTTCCCACCCTCCTGTCGTGACCGGAGCTGCAAGTAGAGGAGGCGGCGACACATCGATTCTAGGACAGAGAAGAATGGCTGTTAGGATTGGTTGGGTGTTTTTAATTTCTTAGTATGTCACCGGTGCACATGTTGATTTGTTGAATTAATGTCTTTCAAGAAAGATGGTTGAACTAATAATGCTCGATAAGAACTCCTCAAATCTAGGAGTATTATTATCATGTTGTACGGTGACCACCTCATGCATGTTGCAACCACCGATGTTTAATTTAAGGCGACTGTGCCCCATGATGTCCGTGTCCAAACAGTCTCCCCTCTCCAGCGGTGACCATTGTTTGTTAGTTGTCATCAAACATTTGACAAATTATATGAACAGAAAAAATTATCAATAGTACATATCAAATCAATTAGTACTACTAAAATCCTAACAAAATATAATTCCGTATTGTATTCATTTGGTGTTGTAGATAGTACCAATATTTGTTTCCTCTATATACGATCAAACTTTATAAAGATTGACTTTGACCGATACTAATATGCACCGCATTCGGCGCGGCTAGCTAGGTAGATGGATCATGCATTAGTGATTTAGCTCTCGGATTTCCCCAACTAAGAATCTAAGGTACCACCGTTGATTTCTGAATCTTAATAGAGCGAATGGTCACACACACTCGATTGGAAGGAGAAGGAAGGAAGCGGATGTGCTCGAACGCGACTACGACAGAGGATAAAAAGATGGCGCGAAGATCTATGGGACGAGAATATGTCATCACCGATGGTCAAACTGATAATGTCGATGCTTCCTTGGGTTTAAATGGATGGCATGATGGTAGCGACGGTGGTGGTACAAGAGTGAGGGGGGCAAGTTGAGGTAAGGAGGTGCAAACAGATGAGGAGGGAAAATCAGGGGGTGACGTAAACAAGAAAAGTGATGACATGGACGTGGTTAAAGCTAGAAGAAAAGGAGAGGCAAATAAGAAAAGGCAACGACAGAGGAGGTGCAAGTAAGGTGTCGGATCCCGCTAATATTCCGCTTCTAGTTCATTGAGATTTCAAGTTTAAATTTTTCCATCAAATTGTGAACAAGAAATTTTAAGATAACTAGAAGTAAAATATTTGCAGGGGATCCCACTTAGGGCATGTACATTGGAGCCTCTTAATGAGGCGCTTAATTTGGACAGTTACGCTATGCATGAAGCGTGGGTCACCTAAAGTACTAATTTGCACCAAAAATTAAGAGTCGGACGTCTAATTAATCATCAACGACAGAATAACTGTGAAGCCCACAAAACGTTCGGGATTTTATTCAAGTGACCGCGTTGTACGTGTCCTTACGACTCAACGTGGAAAGGCCGGGGAGAATGGAAGGAGGCGCTCGCTCCCTAAGACAAGCAAGTGAACATTGCTCATAAGTCAAGTCCACCTCCCAAACCAAATTCGTTTTGTCTCGATCAGGCAATTCTGCTAGCTAGCTAGGTCAAAAGAGCTACTCCTACCTATCGCTAGGTTAGGTTCTCGTTGGAGTATCGTTGTCAACGCAACAAACTGAAATCCGTTGCTGGCCGGCGGTCCTGGTCGATCGAGATCGAATTGAATCCACGGAAAGGCTGCCGGCCAGTATAATAGCTAAAATGTACATATGCGTCACGAGTTGCACGCACGCACGCATCCGCTCCCCGGAACGTCGTCGTCGGAGCCAATTAAGCCTGGCCGGACGGGCTGGTGGGACGGTGGACGCCATTAAGGAGGCTAGCTAAGAGCTCATCACTTGATGATCGATCAGCTCATATATAGTGCAGTCATCAGTGTTCGCGACGCCGTTACGCCACTGCTACTAATTAACACACTGTTCACTCGCGGCGGGTGATGGAGCACATGTATGGGCTAGATTCACTAGCTAGCACCCCGTACGTGATTAGGCCGAGCACTACTGTTGCGCATCAGCCTATAATTGTACGTAGTCCATAAATGTAGGTCGTCTTATTTGTTCCTAGTGCAGTAACTCAGGAGATGCTTGTTATTTTGTTTTACCAAACAAGGAGGCCTATGCCAACCAGAAAGGAAAGAGCAAAAAAGAAAAAAAAAACTGATAATTTCCATGAGGTGTTTTGCATCGGCCATAATCCACTCCTTCCCTTCGTTTTTGATTCGTTGCGTAAGCGCTGATGGCATCGATGATAATCTATTGTTGAAAACTCTTGCATTTCTCTCCTTCCAATTTTCTCAAGAGATAAGCATGATGTAGTTTTAAGCCCTTCCATGCTCTCAGTGAAGAAGTTGTTCGAGTTAGAGCATGGGAATATTGAAGCACCGTGGGAAGCGTGGATCCAATGTTTATGAGGAGGTGAGGGCATGAGAGCCAAGTACCCACGGTCGTCCAAATTTTGCTTGAGTACCGACATTAAAAAATAACGTGTCTCGCCGTCTCCGAGACACATTTGCATAGTTGGAAGGTGGGCTAATGGGGCCACCCACTCTTAGCCAGGCGGGGCACATTTGCATAGTTGAAATTGCCTCCCCTTCTACATTCTCTGTAATATGTTTGAGTTTTAGTCAGATTATTGTATTCTTTTTGAATAGTTTAATATTGTACTGTCTATGTTTATCTATTTTAGCTTTGTACTTGCTATGTTTGCACTTTCATTTGTGTAGTTCCACATGAATGGTAGTGAGCGAAACTTTCGAAATAATCAGTCACTCGCGACCTAGACACTTTCTATTGAAAAAAAAGCAGGTGGCTCGCCCATCACACGTGGTCTCATATCGTAACTTGTAAATCAATGTTTAATCAAAAATGTGCTAGCAACAAATAAGCGTATTATTTTTGTGAGATATACCTATTTAGTACAAATCAAATGACAAGATGTTCATGGTCAACAAGTATCCACGGCGACCTACAAACAATATAGTTCGGTTGGGCGTATATCGCTGGCTGAAGCGCTGTATTGGATTACACAGAGTTCAACCGATATATATAGTTCGTGCATCAACACCAAAAGAAAAGAAGTACTATTACTATACATGCAGAAGTGGTACTGTATTCCAAGAGCCTTGGATGTGTTTCAACTCTGACGATCTCATGCACATTGGCAGTCAAGTTCCTACAGAACCGCTATGCGTACTGTGAGCTGTGGCCAACAGCGATGCAGCTGCATAGAGTACTACATGTAGTGCTCCATTACTGCAATCTCGCCAACCTCTCCCCAGGAGCACCAGCGTGTACGCAGCGCAGGCATCGTAACACGGACAGTTTAACCAAAACCATAAAACAGGGGGCCGGGCATTCTGAAGACTGGAGTGTACTAGTGTCGACACAGATGGCCGGGCATTCTGAAGACTGGAGTGTACTAGTGTCGACACAGATTAATGCTACTCCCTCCAATCTATAAAAAGTGTCGCTCATAAATTTTATATAAAATGGGTGATATTTTTTATGAATCGGAGGGAGTAGTTGTTCGTTTGTACTTCTGCATCTACTATGTGTACGTACGTTTCTTCTCACTATATGTTGTTTTCTGACAACAGATTTTACGGATCAGAGAGAGTATCCCTCCTATATCTAAGCTCCCTAAGATTAGAGCTTCCTTGTTGAACCACATGTCACTCTCTTATTGGTTCATGCTTTATACATTTGCCTCCACTAGATTAAAGCTCAGAGTAATATTATCCGTCCGTTCAGCAAGACACAAAACTTCAGGATGATTTTTAAGAGCATCTCCATATGTGATCAATAATAGGAATTTACCGCTTTTTATATTAATCAGGACACAAAAAACTCTCTCCAACAATAGCCGGTGATTAAAAATTGGGCAATTTTTTACATCACGATGTAAAATAAGGCACTGGTGATGCAAATACACATAACCATAGGTCATGCCCGAACCGCACCCCGTACGCGTGCGCAGCTAACTGATTCCGTCGACGCCTCCTCCCACCGGTTCACCTCTGCTCACCGCCGACGCCGACTTGTGCCAAATCCGCCGCAGGCCCTCCTCGCCACATCCAACATCTTCGTCGCGTCCTGTCGTCGCCGCCCCAAATCTATCGGCCCCGTCCCAAATCGCCGTCGTCGAACTTGAATCTGCCGGTGCCCTTGCCCCCTGCCCGTTGACGACCACCCAGGCCGTCATTTCCTCCGCCCCGTCCCTCCTATATCTAAGCTCCCTAAGATTAGAGCTTCCTTGTTGAACCACGTGTCACTCTCTTATTGGTTCATGCTTTATACATTTGCCTCCACTAGATTAAAGCTCAGAGTAATATTATCCGTCCGTTCAGCAAGACACATAACTTCAGGATGATTTTTTAAGAGCATCTCCATATGTGATCAATAATAGGAATTTACCGCTTTTTATATTAATCGGGACACAAAAAACTCTCTCCAACAATAGCCGATGATTAAAAATTGGGCAATTTTTTACATCACGATGTAAAATAAGGCACTGGTGATGCAAATACACATAACCATAGGTCATGCCCGAACCGCACCCGTACGCGCGCGCAGCTAACTGATTCCGTCGACGCCTCCTCCCACCGGTTCACCTCTGCTCACCGCCGACGCCGACTTGTGCCAAATCCGCCGCAGGCCCTCCTCGCCACATCCAACATCTTCGTCGCGTCCTGTCGTCGCCGCCCCAAATCTATCGGCCCCGTCCCAAATCGCCGTCGTCGAACTTGAATCTGCCGGTGCCCTTGCCCCCTGCCAGTTGACGACCACCCAGGCCGTCATTTCCTCCGCCCCGTCCCTCCTATATCTAAGCTCCCTAAGATTAGAGCTTCCTTGTTGAACAACGTGTCACTCTCTTATTGGTTCATGCTTTATACATTTGCCTCCACTAGATTAAAGCTCAGAGTAATATTATTCGTCCGTTCAGCAAGACACATAACTTCAGGATGATTTTTTAAGATAATCTCCATATGTGATCAATAATAGGAATTTACCGCTTTTTATATTAATCAGAACACAAAAAACTCTCTCCAACAATAGCCGGTGATTAAAAATTGGGCTATTTTTTACATCACGATGTAAAATAAGGCACTAGTGATGCAAATACACATAACCACAGGTCATGCCCGAACCGCACCCCGTACGCGCGCGCAGCTAACTGATTCCGTCGACGCCTCCTCCCACCGGTTCACCTCCGCTCACCGCCGACGCCGACTTGTGCCAAATCCGCCGCAGGCCCTCCTCGCCACATCCAGCATCTCCGTCGCGTCCTGTCGTCGCCGCCCCAAATCTATCGGCCCCGTCCCAAATCGCCGTCGTCGAACTTGAATCTGCCGGTGCCCTTGCCCCCTGCCCGTTGACGACCACCCAGGCCGTCATTTCCTCCGCCCGCACCCCCTCCTCGATGTGCCCTTGCCACTGGCCCACGGATGGCTCCAAAGAAGACGAAGAGTAATTCCTGCTTCAAAGGTGTGCTGGTGCGGGAGTTCGGCTGCTAAGCCACCGAGCTGCTGTGCGATGGTGGGCACGTTCGAGACGGCAGATCTGTCGCCCCCGTCCCAAATCTCCACCGCCGAACTCGAATCTGCCGGTGCCCTTGCCCTGACAACAACCCTTATCGTCATTTCCTCCGTCCACACCCCCTCCTCGATGTGCCCTTGCGGCCCATGGATGGCACCGAAGAAGACGAAGAGTAATTAAGTCCGGCTTCAAGGGTGTGCTGGTGCGGGAGTTTGGCCGCTAAGCCGCCGAGCTGCTGTGCGATGGCGGGCACGTTCGAACGGCACACATCGCCGCCCCCGTCCCAAATCGCCACTTGCCGAACTCGAATCCGCCGGTGCCCTTGCCCTCTGCCCGTTGACAACAACCCTTATCGTCATTTCCTCCGCCCCGCACCCCCTCCTCGATGTGCCCTTGCCACCGGCCCACGGATGGCACCGAACAATATGAAGAGTAAGTCCGGCTTCAAGGGTGTGCTGGTGCGGGAGTTTGGCCGCTAAGTCGTCGAGCTGCTATGAGATGGCGGGCACGTTCGAGACGGCACACATCGCCGCCCACGTGTATGACATCTATGGCTAGAGGCTCGGGGTTCTGTGCTCGGAGCTAAACTTTCCAGATATTGAATCCCTGGAGGATGCGGAGTTGATAGGCCCGCCGGTGACAAAGATGGAGACTCGCTCGGTGAAGCGGAAGGAGCAGCCGAACATCCAGGAGAGCGACGAGGAGGCGATGTCAAGGTTTGCGCGGGTGAATCCTTCGTACGTGCAGTAGGAGTTCGGAGCTGGACCCTCGATGGTGAAGGTGATGAAGGTGGGCGAGGTTGGACCCTCGACAGTGATCACCGTGGACTCTACATCCTCCTCGTTTGACTAGAGCTCGGATTCGTCCTCCTCGGTCGATGGGTTTGATTAGTTCAATATGTTTAGTTTGCCGTTTACTTCGGATTGTTAGTTCAAATTTATAGTTGGATGTTTAGTTATATGTTTAGGTCGAATGTTTATCAAAATTTCGGATGTTTTTCGTATGAAATGCAATATTCGGATTTATTTGAGGGAAGTTATTGGATCAGTCTTGCCCCAAAATACATCACTTGTTCGAGTTGTTGTTCTCAGTGCCCTACAAAAATCACTTTTTTGTGTTGTATATTTTACATCAAGACGTATTTGTTGTCCTATTTTACACAACCTATATATTGGAGATGCTCTAACTACCGTACATGAATCTACGGGCTCCCTTCTCTTAGAGCATCTCGAGTAGCCGCCTTATTTTGGGGTCTAACTACTTTCTAGGACATTAGAGGCCAAAACATGTTATTGCAACAGCTGGCATTGATGTAATTTTTTTCCAATTTTATTTTGTGCAATCAAAAAAATAACACCAAGTGCTGCAAATACAACACTTGGGTTGCTCCTATATAAAAAAGGGCAAACTGGGCACGCCAACTGCCAATTGGAAGTTTCATGTAGCCCTCCCGTGACTGAGGCCGCCTCCTCTTCCAATTATTTTGCCTCGAACCTGGCATCTCCGCCACAACTCTTACCGATTTGGCCGCGAGTTCACCACCACTGCTCGAAGACACAGTAGGGATTCAACCTTGAGGGGTGTTGTCTCTTTCATCCCCCGCACGGCCACCATCACTTGCCGCTATCCTTAGCTCCGGATGGTGAGCCACCCGAGCGGCCCTCCTCTCCCTCCTCCTGGCCGTGCCTCCTCCTTCCCTACAAGCACGTGCACGAGCGACGCATGCAATTTCTGCCTCCGGCTACACCTCGAACAAACCCCGCCTCCCATGGCTTCTCGGCCTCCATGTACAAGGCGCGGGGCTCGCCTCAGTCGGAGATTAACAAATTCAAAGTTGTTACTTTAGCATTATACGGTTTATACTGCAGATACTAGACCAATGCCTACCCAATGCCTACAATATTTGTCTGAAAAGGTTATGAATTTGTATCGAATCGTGTATGAGTAAACTAAACTTTACTCATCCCAACATGTCATGTATTGATCACCGCAATAGTACCCTCGGGCGCAGCAAGGCGCGCCATCCCCTTCTAGTTCCTTTTGAATGCTACTAGTACTGATTTATACTACTTGTACATACTTTATCCCTTCCAATACTTTGGATATGGATATGGATTTGCATGCCCACGTGGATGAAGCACACGCACGCGTCATGGTACACATCCATTCCACCTAGTTAGAGTTACACCACGCCAGATTCGTGTAACCACATGGAGAATTATTAAGAGGTAATTACACTGATGATACAAGAACTTACTACTACCTCCGTTTTTAAATATAAGATGTTTTTTTTCCTGATTCGGATGTCCCTTTTTTTTATTCGGATGTACCTACACGTGTTTTAGTTTGTCGGTTCAATCTTTTTGATCCGTATGTAGTTCAAATTATAATATCTAAAGCATCATAGAATTTGGAACTGAGGGAGTACAAGTGATCAATAGGGCCAGGAAGTACTATTACGGGTTCAGATGACGGTGTGCTGCCGACACGTTGGCTATCAAATGGCACATTATGTTTTATTTAACAAAAACTAAGGCCGTGAGAATTTACAGACGGTATGTTAAGGAAAAAACCCCTCGTCATATTTCCCAATTTTCCATGAATCTCTAACCCTAGTTTCCAAATTGGCTACCCAACGTTGATGATTTGCTGCCGCGGGGGGGGGGGGGGGGGGGGGTGAACGACAGTGTTACAGATAAGGTGTTCGGATCGTGTATTGGGACCCAAAAGCATATTCTCGAGGTATGCAATTGACCTATTATTTGTCTACATTTGTGTATACATGGTGAGCATCATCGACTACCGAAAATCGGTACATTTAGAGAAATGTGAAGCTGCCTCAGTTTATCATGGCCATATGAGGCGGATTATGTTGGGAAGAAATAGTGCATGGCTAGAAGCATGATCGGAGAGCCAGAAGAAGAGTGATGACGGGATTGATGAGAGTGTTCTTCTCCCTCAACAATGCCAACAAGTACTCTTGATACCCTGAAAGGAAAATAATATATTAGGGATAGGTTGATCCTCCAAGTGCAGAGTATGTAGAAGTGGTAGTTTTTCCCCAAGAAGGTGACTCGAGGGTTCAATATTGAACTCTCGGGAATCAGTAGTGTGGGTTTTATCTTCTTGTCCTTCTCTAGATTTCCTGCAAACAAGTAAATTGCTTTGTGCCCTCAACCTCACCAAGTGGTTGTCAAGCACAAGGTGTGAGAATGATATTAAGATGATAATGAATGCAAAACAGTAAATAAATATGCAATGGTGGTGAATAAGTATGCAAGGATGATAGTAATGATGATGGATGGTATTTTGGGGTTTTTATATGTGAATGCAAGAAGTAAAAGTGTTTTTGTATTTTCTGATTGTAAAATGGCTGAATGTAAAAGATGCTTAAAAGTGGTTGGAAAGTTGTTTCTTATGATTAAAAATGGATCGGGGTTCATGGTTTCACACATGCACTCTCTCTTTAATATAGTGTGGCAAATGAGTAGACATAGATTTAACATATGAGATTGCAAACAAGGTTAATGACATGTTACTAATTATATGGGCATCACGTCCTAACATAGAGACCTTTTGATTATTAGTCTCACTTATACTCCACCAAGATGTGAACTAAATCATGCACCTTAGTAATTAAGATAACATCAGAGTATAGCTTTAAGATCAATGACATGAAGTTAAAATAAACACATGATGGATCTAGTCTTAGGTAGAGGCATGTCACTCCTCCTACCCTTCAACATGGTATTTTGGTTTATCCCTAGTGAGGCAACAAAGTAAGGTAAACACCCAATGGATCATGATATTCAAGTTGTCAGCTTATCACTTCACCACCCCCGTTACTCCAACTAATGCACAGGTTCCCCCACACACGCTCTCATAAACATGCTTGATCATAACAAGGATATAAGAACGGGGTACATAATATGCATCTACTTTCATAATTGAAATATAACATTGCAATCTCAACATATATTAACTCATAGAAAGATCCACCACAATGGTAATACAACGGTGACCGTAATCATGTTCAGCAGCTCATACGGTGCTAATTAGTGAAGCTCAAGAGAGAGAGAGATACATATGCTACTGCCACAAACCCATAGTCCAGCGGTGGACTACTCCCTCTTCATCATGGAGACGGTGGAGATGTCGATGGAGAAGGTGGAGGCCTCTCCGGCAGGGCTCCGCCGGAGTTTTCCCCCTCCAATCTGTAGCCTCCTGGTCTCTGTTTCTTATTTCTTGTGTGGCGGCTCTCTTCTGGAAAAACGTCGGGGGACCTCTTATATAGGCGTTTTTAGGTCACGAGGATGCTTCAGGACGAAGGATCGATGCAAATGGGGCCACGAGGGCTGAGTTGGATGGGCCCACGCGGCCTGGTACTGTAGCCGCGTGGTGTAACACCCCAGAATTTCGTCCCTAATTTTTGTGGTGTTTTCCGACACCTGAATTTTTTTTCTAAGTGTTCCTCCAAAACTTTTGAGAATGATTTGACTTTGGAATTGCTCTCTCAAAATTTTCCCGGTGATCCACGAACCACTCCAGCACCCGTGATAATTTTTGTGCTTAGGTTTTCTCTCGAAAACCCTAGCCCTGATTATCGAACCTCTAAAACCCTTTACTCCACCTACCAAAGAAAAGCCTGTTTCCAAAGCTGGAAAAATTCCACCAAAAATACCAGAGACTCCCCTCCTCATACAAAGACAATCCATCCGAAAATCTTGCATACTTCAATGCAATATTTCCAAGTTTATCCGTATTCTCCATTATGCCATTTTCAATCCAGAGATTGTTTAGACACCTTCCACTCATCCAAAAATTCTGAAATTTTGGTGAGGCGCCTGATTTGACCTCCTGATCATTTCACTCCATTGGCCCAACCTCATTTGAGCAATATTTGAGGTACCTCCTTTGTGATGCCCTAATTATGCCTAATTGTGATTTCCAAAGCAACCCCTAGCTACAAAATTCATTTGGCATTGCAACTTTGCCAGATTGACCAACTTCCTTATATAACCACATATCCAGAATATCAAATCAAGATCATCTGAGGAAGTGCACTTGGCATACCCATGCCATTAGGGCATTTTTGGACACCAATTTATTTGACCAAGCTCCAGGCCTCCATTTGATCTAAGATTCCACATACATACTACATACACCTATCCTAACCTACTGTGAATTTTGGGGATTTTTCTGAGATGTGCAAAGCCCCTGTCATTTCATCGAACACCTGGCGCACCCTTAGTTTTCTGAAAACTTTGTGTTACCAAGTGTGGAGTTTTTGTGTGTAACCGTTGTAGTAGCGTAGGCCCTGTCCTTAGCAACCCGTGGGTACCTTTCTTTTTCCTTTTGGTGCCCTAGATCATCGGGAACGCGACGATGCCGCTCGCGTCGCGCTCTGAACGTCCGGGACGCGCGCTTTGGCAAGAGCTAATCTCCGCTTACTGCCGTGGACGGTGCCTAATCCGGCTGCTGCAGTGCGCCTCGTGCTCCACTGTGCCTCCAGCACGGAAGCCTCACCCCCTCCCCCTCCTTATCTCCTCCCTGTGGCCAGGGACGTAAGCCATGACCTCGGTGGCCATTGATGGCAGCACCGGCCACCACCCACCTCTCCTCCCCTCCAGTCTATAAAAGTAGCCACCGAGCCCTCCCCTGGACGCACCACACCCCTTTCCACCCCCTGGAGCCTCCCCACGTTTCTCTCGGCGAGGGGAACCGAGCCGAGCTCGGCCATGGTCGACGTGACCATGTCGAGGACGAACCCGAGCCCTTCAGGCGACCCCCGCCCCGTTTCCACCTCCCGAGCTGCGGTACGCCGCCGCCGTTCCAACCCCGCCGATGCCAAGGTCGCCGGCCCACCTCGTCGCCGCCCCCCAGGCCCCACCCGAGCACCCACCGTGGCCGCTCGGCCAAGCACGCGGGCGACGCGCCGGAGTCGTCCCCGCCGTCGAAGTCACCGCCCCTGTTCGCGGTGGGCCACGCCGTGCCCGTCCCCGCCGCCGGCCGGTCCCTAGGCGCGCTCCTCGGCCACCCCCGGCCGGTCCCTGCTCGTCCCGGATCGGAACAGAGGAAGGAGACGACCTCCCGTAACGATCCCCTCTGTTTTGTTTTTTTTTCAGCGAACGGTTTTCCGGCCCAGCAGGCCAGCGGCAGCTCGCGGCCCACCAGCGGCCGGCCTGGCGCAGCGCTGGCACGCGCGCGTGCGGCGAGCCGGTGGCCCAGCCGCGGCCCGTGAAGTTTTTTTTTCGCGGATCCGGTTTTTCCTTTTTCCTGCTGGACAGATTTTCGAATCTCCGTATCTTTTGAACCGTAAGTCCGTTTTCAGTAATTCAAGTTTGTAAATTCCTAGTTTGAAGGGATCTATCCAGTGGTATATGTTGTATATTTTTGTGAGATGCTTGGATGCTCAGCACCCGCGTATGCATGTATAGGTGTTCCGCGGTACCGGCGAATCGAAACCCTATCCCGCGACGTGCCCGTGACCTCCAAGCCATATGGCGTCAACCGTCGAAGGCAAGCTAACCCCTTGCTATGAGCCGTCCCGCAATATCGTTTACTATTTATTTATTGTCTTGCCCAGTATTATATGCTTGCCTGTTTATTTATGCATGATGGTTGTTGTTCTTGTTTAATATGAGACTGATGATGTTACTCCTGCTATGTTTTACTCATCATCCATGTATGCATTCAATTGATGTATGAATTATCTGTGCGCCTCGCACTTGCGTGGCTGTGACAACTAAATAACAAAAACATGCGTTGATTGTTTGCTTCTTCTTCAACGCCGAGGCTAGGTGCAGACAATTGTCGGCCCGTGATCCTCGGAGTTGGGGGCATTTGCCAAAAGAGTTATTTGCTTCTTGTCCCTCCGTCAAATATGGTGGCTTAGACCACCCGGACTGCGACGCTTGGGAGCTGACTTTCCATTTGGTTCGTTTTGCCGAGAATGCTGACACCACGTCGAGGGAACCCTCGAGTGGAATGGATGCTCTCTCATTCTTATGATTGCTTTTCGGTTTAGTTTTGGAGACTATATGCCCAACTCCCCACTTCCTGGTCAATGGTCGGACGATACGCCGCCAAAGACTTGCGCGTGGAGGAACGGATGCGTAACAGACTCCGCCTGTGCTATATTATTATACTAACCCCCGAGTGACACCGGCCGGGTTGCCCGCCACAGTCACCCGGGTATGCTTATTATTATTCTGTGACTCTAACCCCTGAGTGACACCGGCCGGGTCTCCCGCCACCGTCACCCGGGTGTTCTTGTTATTTTGTGACACTAACCCCCGTGTGACACCGGCCGGGTTGCCCGCCACAGTCACCCGGGTATTGTTATTGTGATGTGGTTATTTATTCATGCAAGTGTTAGGCATGTTCTAGGCTATGTTTGTTGTGCTTGTTTGTGTTGCTAATGCCTTGTTGGTTGTGGTTATAGTGTTGGACTAATCTTTTGTTGCTTGAACATGTTAATGCTGAAACTTGATTAAATGAAACACCCCTCCAAACAACGATGAGGTCCATTCATAGTGCCACTAATCTGAACCCTTGAACGCGATACCACCGTTGTCCCATGGAAACCGTGACCTAGTAGGTTGTTGAGCCCCTTTTGTGCCATCCGTGTGCGCAGTCGTTCGGTTGTGCTGTCCGAGGGAGAGGTCGACAGGCACGGGTTCGACTGCGATAAGGAGTCCGGAGCTAGGCATACCCGGTAGCGCCGGGGGATGTGCCGGGCTCACTTGCCCGTTGTACCATGCGTATAGGGTGGGGCAGGAGGGTGTCTTAGCAGTGGACCGTCGCGAGAGTGTATTTTGCTTGGTACGGCTTTGGGCGTGATGAACCTGAGGTGTCGGCTGAGCGGAGTGCATTCTGATAGGTGGTAAAGCAAACTCTCGAGAGCATCAACCTAGCCAGCTAGCCCCGTTCCTGGGATATGGAACAACAGTTCAGTGTCAGTCACACTATGTGTCTTTGTCGTGTCCGGAGGTTAAACTTAAGATCTGTTTGAAACAATTTATGAACAACCTGAATTCACTAAATGAACAATAAGATGCTGCAGGGAATGTTACTTGTGAGGTGAATGGGATGGCGGTGTGATGCGTTGGAAGCCTATAGTTAGGCCAGAGCCAACATCAACCGTGCATGCCCCGGGAGATAGCCAGAGTTGGCTAGATTGATAGCCAGAATTGGCTAGAGGCTTGGAAGCCTGATTGTGTTCACAGGAGTAGTTATAAGATTTGGTACCAACTGTTACACCCGTCTACTCGTCACAGGTAAGCTCGTTGTATGATTGCCGGTACACGATCCAACCCCACCTGGCTTGGACTCTGTACTGGTGATACCCCTGTTGCTTGCTTATGACATGTTTGGTTGTCAATGACATGCTACTTTTATGCCATGAGTATACTTGCCATATTTAGGTTATTATCATTGCTGGTTGTCTGTTGCCTGATTGCTTGACCGTTCATGTCTTGTGGTTATTCTCTTGCGAGTACATCATTGTACTCAGACTGGCTTTTCATGTGGCCAGACTTGAGGGGATCCATCTACTACCGTAGCAAGGAGATGGAGCAGGAGCATGCTAGGATCAGTAGCCCAGCCAGATGCCTGTGGAATGGAGCCGCACCAAGCCGTGCCGTATCTTGTCTTCCGCTGCCAGTTGAACTCTGTCCAGTGCCATACTTGGCCATGATAAATCTTCATGCCTGATGGTCATGTAAACCATTTGTAGCCCTTGGGCCTGATTGTGTAATGATATTCTCGCTATGTTGCATTGTCGTAACGTGCGTCCAGATATCCTGGGCTGGCGCACGGGGCGACCACCCCTCTGGCGATATGTGTCAGAGGGGGGTGTCACAGGGCATGGTATCAGAGCACCAGGCTGGCTGTAGACTACCCTAGCATGGAAAGCCCCGCCTTACTTTTGCCCGACAATGACCCGATGGATTTAACCCATCTCCGCCAAACCGGCATGGCTCGTGTCGGTCAACAGTATGGTGCAGTAGGACCTGTCCCAATCTTCCCCAACAAGACGAGCCGGTTTCTTCCATGAGAAGAAGCCGACCTTACCCAGTGAACCCGAGACCCAGTCCTAGTTGCTTTATAACCCACCCTCGCCAGCTCTCTGGCAACCCAACTCCTTTAAAGTAGAATCCCATAGAGGAACCTCGCATCCTTATCCCCTCCAAGAAAATCTAGTGACCCCAAGAAATCCGATGGCGACCCTTAATGCCATCTTGGAAACCACCGCCGAGGAGCATTCGAGCTTTCGATTGCTTCTCTGGAGGGCCGTCAACCATATCCTTGGTAGCTCCGTTCGCCCAGTGTATGTGGTGTTCCAGAGCTCACTCTCGTCGGCCGGAGATGAATTCCGGGCCGATGTGAGGATCAGCCCGTGTCCCCGGGGCACGAATCAGCCCTACTTAATCCAAGGAGGCCGCATGCCCACTCTGGGGCTAGCCATCCAGGTAGCAGCCTGGGAATGCCTCGTTCGTCTTCGGTCCTCCGAACCCCTGCTAGCTGAAACTCGAGAGTTCTACTACCTTCCGGCCAGACCACAACCCCGTGGAGAGATGATCCAAGCCGACGTCACGGAGGAGCCTGACCCAGCTAATCAACCAAGTTGCTTACGCCATCGCAATGACGAACCTCAACAACCTCTTGATGGAGGAGCTCGTGACCACAAGGAGGAACCTCAGCCGTGCCCGCCTACACCAATACCTAGGGGAAAGCACACCTCACTCTCCCGCAGGCTAGCCGAGTAGCCGAAGTGGCAGACCTCCACTTCCAGATCCCGGCCCATCCCGACGAATCCCCGAGCAGGTTCCGATCCTCGAAGGTGTTCCTGTATCCTCCGACCTTGCGGAGGAAGGGGACGTGGACACCACTCTCCGGCTTGGCCGCACTCCACCATCTGTGAAGGACCGTCAAGTGGAGTGAGATCTGTTTAGTTTAGCCGAGTAGCGCTTATGAGTGTAGCTGAGAGTGGTGAGAATGTTTGTAATTGCTATGCTTGCTTGTGTGTGTGTTTGTGTGTGTCGAGTGTTTAGTAGCCGTTGTGTACTTGTTATCTGGTATGGAATGATTTCCATGTTGCTTCAAGTTTTTAGGGCCAAAAAGTGAAGCATTACTTTCTAAAATGATATTTTCCCTGAGTAGCAGTTCTACTATCTGTGTGATAGTGCCTCTGCAATTCTCTCTGCTGCAAGAACAAATCTGTGACAGCTCAGGGAAGATCTCAGGAATGCAATATGGGTCCAAATCAGCAGTAAAGACAAGCTGGATACATCCAGAGTTCAGTACAGGAAATTTCAGAAACCGAGGATACAAGTTCTACTCCAACCTACAACCACTACCACTACCTCAGTACAGATACAGGAGAGCACCCCAGGGAAAATCCTACTCCCTCTCGCGCTCAGTGGCCACCTGAAGATGAGCCTGATTCACCGCGAGCGCACGACACGACGACGGATGGCATGAGCCGACAGCTGCCCTCCAGCCGAAGGAACCACTGCATCCGCCACCTGCGGCAGCACCACCTGCTCGCCCGCAGCCGGCCCCGCCAGCTCGTCCCCCACCCGAGGAGCAGCCGCAGCAGCCACCGGGAGCGCCCGCCAGTCTCTCACCGGAGCCACCAGAAACTCGTCCACCGCCGCCGCAGCACCCCCGACAACCCATACCACCAATCGTGCAGGTGGCAGGCTAACCAGACCGCCGCCGTGAGCAGAATCACCAGCAGCCCTCCGATGGTCAGCCCCAGCCACAACACGCAGAACAGGTGCTCGAGAAGCCAGCTCGCTCCGNCCTGAAGATGAGCCAGGCTCACCCGTAGCCGTGTCGCGAGCTGCGCGACGACGGCGGACAGCTCGAGCTCCCAGCTCGTCCCCCACCCGAGGGCAAGCCGCAACAGCCACCGGGACGCCCGCCAGTCTCTCACCGGAGCCACCAGAAACTCGTCCACCGCCGCCGCAGCACCCCCGGCAACACCATACCACCAATCGTGCAGGTGGCAGGCTAACCAGACCGCCGCCGTGAGCAGAATCACCAGCAGCCCCCCGATGGTCAGCCCTAGCCACAACACGCAGAACAGGTGCTCGAAGAAGCCAGCCCGCTCCGGACCGTGAGTGAAATCACAAAGAAATTGAGAGAAGAAGTTCATGGTTGTGTTAAAGGAGAGAATCGCAGCAGCCGCAATTTATAGCCCCGAAGCTCGGATGCCACGCACAGCTCCGTCCCGCGCGGGAAGAGAGAGGAATCCCGCGCAATGCTCGACCAAGTTGGCGCGAGATCATCAAGGCACCCAAAGCCGTGGTGGCCGCTGCGCCAAAGGACCGCACGCGCAGCAGTGCCGCAGGGGAGTGCTTCGCGCACTCGGAATCAGCCAGGTACAAGGGGAGAAGCGGCGAGGAAGAAGAAGAAGGAAGAAAGAGACTAGCAGGTGGACCCGGTCCCACATGACAGCAAGGCAGAAATGACCCTCTGTGTGCTTCTACCCTTTCTCAACAATCAGTCCCTCATCTCTCCTGTTCATAGGGAAAATTTTGCCAAAATAATTTTGGGGATGGCCCTACCCCCACAGGGTCTGTAAGTCAATTATTGGCGAGACGATGCTTTCTTTTGAAAGAAACCTTTTTCTTTTTCAAAACCTGTGTATACATGAAAATGTTATACCGCTTTTCTAAAATAAAAACCCTAGACAGGGGATATGGTGGCATGTCCCTAATCTGTTTGTTTTGCAAAATTTGGTTGTTGGTTGTTGATCTGTGTGTAGGTCTTGCTTGATCTTGCCACGCTTGTGTTGGTTGAACTAAAACAAGGTTTAATTTTTGTTATTTAACCATAGTCAAGAACCTATGTTGATTGGTTGTGTGAGCCTGGCATGCCATCCTTAGAATGCATTAAGTGGGACAAAAGTATCACACCTTGAGAATGTTTGTTCTAGATATCGTGCTGAGTGTTAATCGTTTTGGAGTGTTAAGCTCTAATATTTTGTAGAAAAGGTTTTAATATTTCAAATATAGGGGTAGATTAACCATACAAGAAATATCTTGTATAAACCCCGGGAATCTCTTAGTCTCCGAATCTCGGGACGAGATTCTTTTTAAGGGGGGAAGGTTTGTAACACCCGAAAATTCGCCCCTGATTTTTGTGGTGTTTTCCAACACCTGAATTTTTTTTTCTAAGTGTTCCTCCAAACTTTTTGAGAATGATTTGACTGAATTGCTCTCTCAAAATTTCCCGGTGATCCACGAACCACTCCAGCACCCGTGATAATTTTTGTGCTTAGGTTTCTCTCGAAAACCCTAGCCCTGATTATCGAACCCCTAAAACCCTTTACTCCACCTACCAAAGAAAAGCCTGTTTCCAAAGCTGGGAAAAATTCCACCAAAATACCAGAGACTCCCCTCCTCATGCAAAGACATCCATCCAAAAATATTGCATACTCCAAAGCAATATTTCCAAGTTTATCCATATTCTCCGTTATGCCATTTCCAATTCAGAAATCATCTGGACACCTTCCCACTCATCCAAAAATCCTGCAATTTTGGTGAGGTGCATGATTTGACCTCCTGATTCTTTCACTCCATTGGTCCAACCTCATTTGAGCAATATTTGAGGTACTTCCTTTAGAGTGGCCTTTTCATGCCTATTTGCAATTTCCAAAGCAACCCCTAGCTACAAGATTCATTTGGCATTGCCACTTTGCCAGATGACCAACTCCCTTATATGACCACATATCCAGAATATCAGGTCAAGATCATTTGAATAAACACAATTGGCATGCCCATGCCATTTGGGCTTTTTGGACACCAATTATTTTACCAACCTACAGGCATCCAATTGAGCTCAAACTTCACAAACCTACTACATACACCTCTCCTAACCTACTGTGATTTTGGGGATTTTTTGAGAAGTGCAAGACCCTGGTCATTTCACCGAACACCTGGCACACCCTTAGTTTTCAGAAAATTTTGTTTTGCGAAGTGTGCAGTTTTTCAGTGGGGACAGTTTGGGTGTCTTGGCCTTGTCCTTGTGAACCTAGTGGTTGCAATCCTTTTTCAGTTTAGAGCCCCGAGTCGCCGGGAACGCGACGATGCCGCCCGTGTCGCGCTCTGGACGTCCGGACGCGCGCTTTGGCATGACCTAATTCTCGTTACTGCCGTGGTCGGTGCCTAATACCCTGCTGCAGTGCACCTCGTGCGCCCCTGTGCATCCAGCACGGCAGCCTCACCCCCCTCCTCCTCCTTATCTCCTCCCTGTGGCCAGGGACGTAAGCCATGACCTCGGTGGCCATTGATGGCAGCACCGGCCACCACCCACCTCTCCTCCCCTCCGTCTATAAAAGTAGCCACCGAGCCCTCCCTGGACGCACACACACCCCTTTCCACCCCCTGGAGCCTCCCCACGTTTCTCTCGGCGAGGGAACCGAGCCGAGCTCGGCCATGGTCGACGTGACCATGTCGAGGACGAACCCGAGCCCTTCAGGCGACCCCCGCCCCGTTTCCACCTCCCCGAGCTGCGGTACGCCGCCGCCGTTCCAACCCCGCCGATGCCAAGGTCGCCGGCCCACCTCGTCGCCGCCCCCCAGGCCCACCCGAGCACCCACCGTGGCCGCTCGGCCAAGCACGCGGGCGACGCGCCGGAGTCGTCCCCGCCGTCGAAGTCACCGCCCCTGTTCGCGGTGGGCCCGCCGTGCCCGTCCCCGCCGCCGGCCGGTCCCTAGGCGCGCTCCTCGCCACCCCCGGCGGTCCCTGCTCGTCCCGGATCGGAACAGAGGAAGGAGACGACCTCCCGTAACGATCCCCTCTGTTTGTTTTTTTTCAGCGAACGGTTTTTCCGGCCCAGCAGGCCAGCGGCAGCTCGCGGCCCACCAGCGGCCGGCCTGGCGCAGCGCTGGCACGCGCGCGTGCGGCGAGCCGGTGGCCCAGCCGCGGCCCGTGAAGTTTTTTTTTCGCGGATCCGGTTTTCCTTTTTTCCTTGCTGGACAGATTTTCGAATCTCCGTATCTTTTGAACCGTAAGTCCGTTTTCAGTAATTCAAGTTTGTAAATTCCTAGTTTGAAGGGATCTATCCAGTGGTATATGTTGTATATTTTTGTGAGATGCTTGGAATGCTCAGCACCCGCGTATCATGTATAGGTGTTCCGCGGTACCGGCGAATCGAAACCCTATCCCGCGACGTGCCCGTGACCTCCAAGCCAGATGGCGTCGACCGTCGAAGGCAAGCTAACCCCTTGCTATGAGCAGTCCCGCAAGTTGTTTGTTACTCGCTTAGCGTTTATATTGTCCGCGTATGGCATTTATATCATGACGGTCTGCTATTGTGCTTTGTTGTACTTCATCCATGTATGCATTGGGTGGATGTTGAATTATCTGTGCGCCTCGCACTTGCGTGGCTTTGACAACTAAATAACAAAAACCTGCGTTGATTGTTTGCTTCTTCCTCAACGCCGAGGCTAGGTGCGGACGAATGTCGGCCCGTGACCCTCGGAGTTGGGGGCATTTGCCAAAAGAGTTATTTGCTTCTTGTCCCTCCGTCAAATATGGTTGGCATAGACCACCCGGACTGCGACGCTTGGGAGCTGACTTTCCATTTGATTCTTTTTGCCGAGATTGCTGACACCACGTCGAGGAAACCCTCGAGTGGAATGGATGCTCTCTCATGCTTATGATTGCTTTTCGATTTAGTTTTGGAGACTATACGCCCAACTCCCCACTTCCTGGTCAACGGTCGGACGATCACGCCGCCAAAGACTTGCGCGTGGAGGAACGGATGCGTGACAGACTCCGCCTGTGCTATATTATTATACTAACCCCCCGTGTGACACCGGCCGGGTTGCCCGCCACAGTCACCCGGGTGTTCTTGTTATTCTGTGACACTAACCCCCGTGTGACACCGGCCGGGTTGCCCGCCACAGTCACCCGGGTATTATTATTGTGATGTGGTTATTTATTCATGCAAGTGTTAGGCGTGTTCTAGGCTATGTTTGTTTGTGCTTGTTTGTGTTGCTAATGCCTTGTTGGTTGTGATTATTGTGTTGGACTAATCTTGTTGCTTTGACATGTGAATGCTGAAACTTGATTAAATGAAACACCCCTCCAAACAACGATGAGGTCTATTCATAGTGCCACTAATCTGAACCCTTGAACGCACTACCACTGTCGCCCCAAATGGGAGAGCCTTAACCTATGTAACCTATCAAGCCTCCTTGGATGCTACCCTCTTGGCAAGTCTAGTCGGTTACTGCATAGTTGTGGTCGGGGCTAGTCTTTGCGAAGGTTCCGGAGCTAGGCGTTGCTCATTCGTTGGGGACGTGCCGGATTCACTTCGTCATAAAGACTTAGCCCGAGTGGTAAGTCGGTAGTTATTCAAGGAGTGTCCTGGTAGTGTGAACGGTTATGTAAGTGTATCTTGCCTTAGCTAAGTAAGGTGCATTTAGATGAGTGGTAACTGCAACCTCTCGAGAGTCTCAACCTAGCAAGCTAGCCTCGTTCCTGGGATATGGAACAACAGTTCAGTGTCGGTCACACTGTGTGTCTTTGTCGTGTCCGGAGGTTAAACTTATGATTTGTTTGAAAGAATTATGAACGACCTGATCACACTTAATAAACAATAAGATGATGCAGGGAATGTTACTTGAGATGTCAATTGAGATAAGGCCAATGGGCCTAGCAGTGGTGACAGATGAGATTAGCCTCGTGAGGCTAAAGGCCAGTGAGCCTAGCTGTGGTGATATGGTTGGTTGTGTTATTCACCAACTGGTAAACTCGTCTACTCGTCACAGGTAAGCTCGTTGTATGATTGCCGGTGCACGATCCAACCCCACCTGGCTTGGACTCTACACTGGTAATACCCCCATTGTTTGCTTATGCCATGTTTTGCTTGTGATGCCATGCTACTTTTATGCCCTGTACCTAGAGTAGACTCTTGCCATGTGTAGAAGTTTATTTCAAATGTATATCTTGCTGCATGATTGTTGGATTGTTTGTAGTGAGGGGAAATACTTGCTGAGTGCATAATAATGTACTCACGGGCCTTGTGATTGTGGCCAGATTTTGGCGAGGATTCATCTTCCACCTTAGCGAGGATTTGGAGCAAGAGCGTGCTAGGATCAGTAGCCCAGCCAGATGCCTGTGGAGTGGAGCCGCTCCAAGCCGTTGCCATAGCCGTCTTCCGCTGCCAGTTAAACTCTGTCCTGAGCCATGCTTGGCTTGATATTTCGTCATGCCTTGATGGCCTTGTAAACCATTTGTAGCCCTTTGGGCCTGATTGTGTAATGATATTTTCGCTATGTTGCATTGTCGTAACGTGCGTCCAGATATCCTGGGCTGGCGCACGGGGCGACCACCTCTCTGGCGATATGTGTCAGAAGGGGGTGCCACAGAGCATGGTATCAGAGCACCAGGCTGGCTGTAGACTACCCTAGCACGGAAAACCCCGCCCTACTTTTGCCCGACAGTGAGCCCGATGGATTAACCCATCTCCGCCTAACCGGCATGGCTCGTGTCGGTCAACAGTATGGTGCAGTAGGACCTGTCCCCAATCTTCCCCAACAAGACGAGCCGGTTTCTTCCATGAGAAGAAGCCGACCATACCCAGTGAACCCGAGACCCAGTCCTAGTTGCTTTATAACCCACCCTCGCCAGCTCTCTGGCAACCCAACTCCTTTAAAGTAGAATCCCATAGAGGAACCTCGCATCCTTATCCCCTCCAAGAAAATCTAGTGACCCCCCCCCCCCAAAATCCGATGGCGACCCTTAATGCCATCTTGGAAACCACTGCCGAGGAGCATTCGAGCTTTCGATTGCTTCTCTGGAGGGCCGTCAACCATATCCTTGGTAGCACCGCTCGCCCAGTGTATGTGGTGTTCCAGAGCTCACTCTCGTCGTCCGGAGATGAATTCCGGGCTGACGTGAGGATCAGTCCGTGTCCCCGGGGCACGAATCAGCCCTACCTAATCCAAGGAGGCCGCATGCCCACTCTGGGGCTAGCCATCCAGGTAGCAGCCTGGGAATGCCTCGTTCGTCTTCGGTCCTCCGAACCCCTGCTAGCTGAAACTCGGGAGTTCTACTACCTTCCGGCCAGACCACAACCCCGTGGAGAGATGATCCAAGCCGACGTCACGGAGGAGCCTGACCCAGCACTAATCAACCAAGTTGCTTACGCCATCGCAATGACGAACCTCAACAACCTCTTGATGGAGGAGCTCGTGACCACAAGGAGGAACCTCAGCCGTGCCCGCCTACACCAATACCTAGGGGAAAGCACACCTCCACTCTCCCGTAGGCATGCTCGAAGTGGCAGACCTCCACTTCCAAATTCCGGCCCATCCCGACGAATCCCCGAGCAGGTTCCGATCCTCGAAGGTGTTCCTGTGTCCTCCGACCTTGCGGAGGAAGGGGACGTGGACACCACTCTTCGGCTCGGTCGCACTCCACCATCTGTGAGGGGCCGTCAAGCGGAGTAAGATCTGTTTAGATTAGCCGGAGTGGCGCTTATGAGTTGTAGCTGAGAGTTTGTGAGAATGGTTGTAATTGCTATGCTTGCTTGTGTGTGTGTTTGTGTTGTGTCAAGTGTTTAGTAGCCGTTGTGTACTTGTTGTCTGGCATGATTGTCCCATGTTGCTTCAAGTTTTTAGGGCCATAAAAATGAAGCATTACTTTCTAAAATAATATTTTCCCTGAGTAGCAAGTTCTACTATCTGTGTGATAGCGCACCTGCCATTCTCTCTGCTGCAAGAACAGATCTGTGACAGCTCAGGAAGGATCTCAGGATTGCAAATATGGGTCCAAATCAGCAATAAAGACAAGCTTGATACATCAGCAGAGTTCAGTACATAAGAGAAATTTCAGAAACAGAGGATACAAGTTCTACTCCAACATACAACACTACCACTACCTCAGTACTGATACAGGAGAGCACCCCAGGGAAAATCCTACTCCTTCTCATGCTCAGTGGCGCCACCTGAAGATGAGCCAGGCTCACCCGTAGCCGTGTCGCGAGCTGCGCGACGACGGCGGACAGCTCGAGCTCCCAGCTCGTCCCCCACCCGAGGGGCAGCCGCAACAGCCCACCGGGAGCGCCCGCCAGTCTCTCACCGGAGCCACCAGAACTCGTCCACCCGCCGCCGCAGCACCCCCTGCAACACCATACCACCAATCGTGCAGGTGGCAGTCTAACCAGCCCGCCGCCGTGAGCAGAATCACCAGCATCGCCCCCGATTGTCATCCCTATCCACAACCCGCAGACATGTGCTCGAAGAAGCCAGCCCGCTCCGGACCATTGAGTGAAATCACAAAGAAATTGAGGAAGAAGAATCTCATGGTTGTGTTAAAGGAGAGACTCGCAAGCAGCCGCAATTTATAGCCCGAGCTCGGATGCCACGCACAGCTCCGTCCCGCGCGGGAAGAGAGAGGAATCCCGCGCAATGCTCGACCAAGTTGGCGCGAGATCATCAAGGCACCCAAAGCCGTGATGGCCGCTGCGCCGATGGACCGCACGCGCAGCAGTGCCCAGAGGAGTGCTTCGCGCACTCGGAGTCAGCCAGGTACGAGGGAGATGCTGCGAGGAAGAGAAGAAGAAAGGAGAAGGAGACTGCCAGGTGGACCCCGGACCCACCTGCGAGTAAGAAGATGACCCTCTGTGTGCCTCTATCCTTTTCTCAAAGATCAGTCCCTCTCTCTCCCCTGTTCATAGGGAAAATTTTGCCAAAATAATTTTGGGGATGGCCCTACCCCACAGGGTCTGTAAGTCAATTATTGGCGAGACAGATGCTTTCTTTTGAAAAGAAACCTTTTCTTTTTCAAAACCTGTGTATACATGAAAATGTATATACAGCTTTTCTAAAATAAAAACCCTAGATATGGGATATGGTTGGCATGTCCCTATCTGTTTGTTTTGCAAAATTTGGGTTGTTGTTTGTTGATCTGTGTGTAGGTCTTGCTTGATCTTGCCACGCTTGTGTTGGTTGAACTAAAACCATGGTTTAATTTTGTTATTTAACCATAGTCAAGAACCTATGTTGATTGTTGTGTGACCCTGGCATGCCATCCTTAGAATGCATTAAGTGGGACAAAAGTATCACACCTTGAGAATGTTTTTTCTAGAAATATCGTGCTGAGTGTTAATCGTTTTGGAGTGTTAAGCTCTAATATTTTGTAGAAAAGGTTTTAATATTTCAAATATAGGGGTAGATTAAACCATACAAGAAATATCTTGTATAACCCCGGGAATCTCTATTAGTCTCCGAATCTCGGGACGAGATTCTTTTTAAGGGGGGAAGGTTTGTAACACCCCGAAAATTCGCCCCTGATTTTTGTGGTGTTTTCCAACACCTGAATTTTTTTTTCTAAGTGTTCCTCCAAAACTTTTTGAGAATGATTTGACTTGGGAATTGCTCTCTCAAAATTTCCCGGTGATCCACGAACCACTCCAGCACCCGTGATAATTTTTGTGCTTAGGTTTTCTCTCGAAAACCCTAGCCCTGATTATCGAACCCCTAAAACCCTTTACTCCACCTACCAAAGAAAAGCCTGTTTCCAAAGCTGGAAAAATTCCACCAAAAATACCAGAGACTCCCCTCCTCATGCAAAGACAATCCATCCAAAAATATTGCATACTCCAAAGCAATATTTCCAAGTTTATCCATATTCTCCGTTATGCCATTTCCAATTCAGAAATCATCTGGACACCTTCCACTCATCCAAAAATCCTGCAATTTTGGTGAGGTGCATGATTTGACCTCCTGATCATTTCACTCCATTGGTCCAACCTCATTTGAGCAATATTTGAGGTACTTCCTTTAGAGTGGCCTTTTCATGCCTATTTGCAATTTCCAAAGCAACCCCTAGCTACAAAATTCATTTGGCATTGCCACTTTGCCAGATTGACCAACTCCCTTATATGACCACATATCCAGAATATCAGGTCAAGATCATTTGAATAAACACAATTGGCATGCCCATGCCATTTGGGCCTTTTTGGACACCAATTTATTTTACCAACCTACAGGCATCCAATTGAGCTCAAACTTCACAAACCTACTACATACACCTCTCCTAACCTACTGTGAATTTTGGGGATTTTTCTGAGAAGTGCAAGACCCTGGTCATTTCACCGAACACCTGGCACACCCTTAGTTTTCAGAAAATTTTGTTTTGCGAAGTGTGCAGTTTTTCAGTGGGGACAGTTTTGGGTGTCTTGGCCTTGTCCTTGTGAACCTAGTGGTGCAATCCTTTTTCAGTTTAGAGCCCCGAGTCGCCGGGAACGCGACGATGCCGCCCGTGTCGCGCTCTGGACGTCCGGGACGCGCGCTTTGGCATGACCTAATTCTCGTTACTTACTGCCGTGGTCGGTGCCTAATACCCTGCTGCAGTGCACCTCGTGCGCCCCTGTGCATCCAGCACGGCAGCCTCACCCCCCCTCCTCCTCCTTATCTCCTCCCTGTGGCCAGGGACGTAAGCCATGACCTCGGTGGCCATTGATGGCAGCACCGGCCACCACCCACCTCTCCTCCCCTCCAGTCTATAAAAGTAGCCACCGAGCCCTCCCCTGGACGCACCACACCCCTTTCCACCCCCCTGGAGCCTCCCCACGTTTCTCTCGGCGAGGGGAACCGAGCCGAGCTCGGCCATGGTCGACGTGACCATGTCGAGGACGAACCCGAGCCCTTCAGGCGACCCCCGCCCCGTTTCCACCTCCCGAGCTGCGGTACGCCGCCGCCGTTCCAACCCCGCCGATGCCAAGGTCGCCGGCCCACCTCGTCGCCGGCCCCCCAGGCCCCACCCGAGCACCCACCGTGGCCGCTCGGCCAAGCACGCGGGCGACGCGCCGGAGTCGTCCCCGCCGTCGAAGTCGCCGCCCCTGTTCGCGGTGGGCCACGCCGTGCCCGTCCCCGCCGCCGGCCGGTCCCTAGGCGCGCTCCTCGGCCACCCCCGGCCGGTCCCTGCTCGTCCCGGATCGGAACAGAGGAAGGAGACGACCTCCCGTAATGATCCCCTCTGTTTTGTTTTTTTTTTCAGCGAACGGTTTTCCGGCCCAGCAGGCCAGCGGCAGCTCGCGGCCCACCAGCGGCCGGCCTGGCGCAGCGCTGGCACGCGCGCGTGCGGCGAGCCGGTGGCCCAGCCGCGGCCCGTGAAGTTTTTTTTTCGCGGATCCGGTTTTTCCTTTTTCCTGCTGGACAGATTTTCGAATCTCCGTATCTTTTGAACCGTAAGTCCGTTTCAGTAATTCAAGTTTGTAAATTCCTAGTTTGAAGGATCTATCCAGTGGTATATGTTGTATATTTTGTGAGATGCTTGGAATGCTCAGCACCCGCGTATGCATGTATAGGTGTTCCGCGGGTACCGGCGAATCGAAACCCTATCCCGCGACGTGCCCGTGACCTCCAAGCCAGATGGCGTCGACCGTCGAAGGCAAGCTAACCCCTTGCTATGAGCAGTCCCGCAAAGTTGTTTGTTACTCGCTTAGCGTTTATATTGTCCGCGTATGGCATTTATATCATGACGGTCTGCTATTGTTGCTTTGTTGTACTTCATCCATGTATGCATTGGGTGGATGTTGAATTATCTGTGCGCCCCGCACTTGCGTGGCTTTGACAACTAAATAACAAAAACCTGCGTTGATTGTTTGCTTCTTCCTCAACGCCGAGGCTAGGTGCGGACGAATGTCGGCCCGTGACCTCGGAGTTGGGGGGCATTTGCCAAAAGAGTTATTTGCTTCTTGTCCCTCCGTCAAATATGGTTGGCATAGACCACCCGGACTGCGACGCTTGGGAGCTGACTTTCCATTTGGTTCTTTTGCCGAGATTGCTGACACCACGTCGAGGGAACCCTCGAGTGGAATGGATGCTCTCTCATTCTTATGATTGCTTTTCGGTTTAGTTTTGGAGACTATATGCCCAACTCCCCACTTCCTGGTCAACGGTCGGACGAATACGCCGCCAAAGACTTGCGCGTGGAGGAACGGATGCGTGACAGACTCCGCCTGTGCTATATTATTATACTAACCCCCGTGTGACACCGGCCGGGTTGCCCGCCACAGTCACCCGGGTGTTCTTGTTATTCTGTGACACTAACCCCCGTGTGACACCGGCCGGGTTGCCCGCCACAGTCACCCGGGTATTATTATTGTGATGTGGTTATTTATTCATGCAAGTGTTAGGCATGTTCTAGGCTATGTTTGTTTGTGCTTGTTTGTGTTGCTAATGCCTTGTTGGTTGTGATTATAGTGTTGGACTAATCTTGTTGCTGTGACATGTGAATGATGAAACTTGATTAAATGAAACACCCCTCCAAACAACGATGAGGTCTATTCATAGTGCCACTAATCTGAACCCTTGAACGCACTACCACTGTCGCCCCAAATGGGAGAGCCTTAACCTATGTAACCTATCAAGCCTCCTTGGATGCTACCCTCTTGGCAAGTCTAGTCGGTTACTGCATAGTTGTGGTCGGGGCTAGTCTTGCGAAGGTTCCGGAGCTAGGCGTTGCTCATTCGTTGGGGACGTGCCGGATTCACTTCGTCATAAGACTTAGCCCGAGTGGTAAGTCGGTAGTTATTCAAGGAGTGTCCTGGTAGTGTGAACGGTTATGTAAGTGTATCTTGCCTTAGCTAAGTAAGGTGCATTTAGATGAGTGGTAACTGCAACCTCTCGAGAGTCTCAACCTAGCAAGCTAGCCTCGTTCCTGGGATATGGAACAACAGTTCAGTGTCGGTCACACTGTGTGTCTTTGTCGTGTCCGGAGGTTAAACTTAAGATTTGTTTGAAAGAATTATGAACGACCTGATCACACTTAATAAACAATAAGATGATGCAGGGAATGTTACTTGAGATGTCAATTGAGATAAGGCCAGTGGGCCTAGCAGTGGTGACAGATGAGATTAGCCTCGTGAGGCTAAAGGCCAGTGAGCCTAGCTGTGGTGATATGGTTGGTTGTGTTATTCACCAACTGGTAAACTCGTCTACTCGTCACAGGTAAGCTCGTTGTATGATTGCCGGTGCACGATCCAACCCCACCTGGCTTGGACTCTACACTGGTAATACCCCATTGTTTGCTTATGCCATGTTTTGCTTGTGATGCCATGCTACTTTTATGCCCTGTACCTAGAGTAGACTCTTGCCATGTGTAGAAGTTTATTTCAAATGTATATCTTGCTGCATGATTGTTGGATTGTTTGTAGTGAGGGGAAATACTTGCTGAGTGCATAATAATGTACTCACGGGCCTTGTGATTGTGGCCAGATTTTGGCGAGGATTCATCTTCCACCTTAGCGAGGATTTGGAGCAAGAGCGTGCTAGGATCAGTAGCCCAGCCAGATGCCTGTGGAGTGGAGCCGCTCCAAGCCGTTGCCATAGCCGTCTTCCGCTGCCAGTTAAACTCTGTCCTGAGCCATGCTTGGCTTGATATTTCGTCATGCCTTGATGGCCTTGTAAACCATTTGTAGCCCTTTGGGCCTGATTGTGTAATGATATTTTCGCTATGTTGCATTGTCGTAACGTGCGTCCAAATATCCTGGGCTGGCGCACGGGGCGACCACCTCTCTGGCGATATGTGTCAGAAGGGGGTGCCACAGGCCGCCACTCGAATCACTCGGGGGCTCGCGCCATACAGGTCTAAGTCCAGCCTAGGCCGCCACTCGAATCACTCGGGGGCTGCGCCACACAGGCATAACTCAAAAATCCTAGGCCGCCACTCGAATCACTCGGGGGCTCGCGCCATACAGGTCTAAGTCCAGCCTAGGCCGCCACTCGAATTACTCGGGGGCTGCGCCACACAGGCATAACTCAAAAATCCTAGGCCGCCACTCGAATCACTCGGGGGCTCGCGCCATACAGGTCTAAGTCCAGCCTAGGCCGCCACTCGAATCACTCGGGGGCTGCGCCACACAGGCATAACTCAAAAATCCTAGGCCGCCACTCGAATCACTCGGGGGCTCGCGCCATACAGGTCTAAGTCCAGCCTAGGCCGCCACTCGAATCACTCGGGGGCTGCGCCGCACAGGCATAACTCGAAAATCCTAGGCCGCCACTCGAATCGCCCGGGGGCTCGCGCCATACAGGTCTAAGTCCAGCCTAGGCCGCCACTCGAACCACTCGGGGGCTGCGCCATACAGGCATAACTCGAAAATCCTAGGCCGCCACTCGAACCACTCGGGGGCTCGCGCCATACAGGTCTCAGCCTAGGCCGCCACTCGAACCACTCGGGGGCTGCGCCGCACAGGCATAACTCGAAAATCCTAGGCCGCCACTCGAACCACTCGGGGGCTCGCGCCATACAGGTCTACGAGTGCAAAATCACACATTGTACATTAAGCGAATAACATCACATGGGCATACATACATGCATATCTACGTTACAAGCTAACATCATACAACAACAGACTGCTATTCTTACTCTACAGGTTCCTCCTTTGGCGCATCAAGCGGCCCCACAAGCTGCTCGCTGAAGGCCTGGACTTGCTGAATCATCTGACGCGCAGCCGCAAGAGTATCAGCGTAGTCACCTGCTCCAGGCAAGCCGTCAAGCACCTTGTCCAAGGGAAGATGGGGCCGATGCATTCGAACGTACGCCAGCGCCACGTTCGCCCCGGCAACAAGCTGGGTGTGCACGACTTCCTTCAACGCCTTGACTTTACCCTCACGGTACCTCTCCAGCAGCGCAGCCAGTCCGCTAGGTTGCTCGTTGTGCGGAAAGAACACCTTGTTGACCTGCAATAGAGTGTTTCTGCAACCTTCCAAGAGCAAAGCAGCCCGCCAGGTGCGATCTAGCATTCTTGCAAGTATACTGCCCTTGGACTTGTCCGACGAAAATTGACGAGCTTCGAGTGAGTCACCGGCGGCTTCTCTATCCACTCGCTCGTCCACTCGACCCTGCTCGGCCGTCCGGTCAGCATTCACATCTGCATGAAGACCCAGCACTTAGAACAGACAAGAGCAAAGCGTCAGAAGACCAACCTTGCAGTTGTCGACTGATCAGGTCTATCTGGCCAAGAAGGAATTCCTCATGCTGTGAGAACGGCGCAGCAGGCCGTGACTTCAAGCGCTCCAACTCCAACTCGGCAGTCCTCACCTTCGACTCAAGTTCAACAATCTTGTTCCTCATATAGGTGAACACTCGTTGGTCATTGGCGCTCCGCGCGTGGGCTGGAGGAGCTCGACGACGAGGGCGAGTGGGTGCAGCCGAAGAAGTATCCTCGTCCTCACCCACAACAGCGACCCCAGCAACCTCGGGAGTCTCACCCATCTCAGGCTGCCAAGTTCGACAGTGTCAAGCAAGGAAAAGATCACATCCTAGAAGAAAGTATGACAAAAGACTCGAAGGCACATATTCACATTTCAGAATCAGTTTGTCCGCGGCCAGAAGACCCGCAAACTGTATGGTTCATTACAGGCTATGACCAAAAGAAGAACCCTAAGACAAAGGAAACTACATGGCAGACTCTGACTGGGAGCGTTTCTTCCTAGCAGCCACTCCTTAGCCTTGGCGATCTTCCTCTCGAAGGTGGCTATCACTTCTCAGCCAGCTGACTCGCCTGCACCTTCACACCGCTGAGGGACGCGGGTCTTGCCGTCAGGTCTCCGAGGGAAGTCGCTGACAACCTTCTCAAAGTCCACCTGCGACTTGGTGACCAAGTAGGAGCTGGAAAGTGAGCTCTGAGCCGCGTACCGTCTGAGCACGCGTGAAGTCCGCCAGGGTGGTCGCTTCGCCTCAAACGGAGCCGCAAGCGCAATCGACACCGACCGGCGACGGCTGCTCGGGGAAGATGCTCCGGTGCACACTCCCCAGGGCAGCCTTCGACTTCTGCAGCGCCGCCCGACGATTGCTGCAGCGCAGCCGAAGCATACGCGTAGGCGCGGTCAACAAAGCCAACAGCTTTCTCCAGGTCGAGATTCTCACTGGAGGTATCTTCCGGAGGAGCGCCTCCGCACGGCTCTGAACAACGAAAAGAGGACCAAACTTGTAAGAAATCAGAAAGCGACACAAGACAAAGTAGGCAATGAGCCGAGATATTTACCTCCAATTGCTTTGGCGAGTGTGAGCAATCGCTCAACCTGGGTCTTCTCTCGATCACCCCGGGTTTGCTCACGCTTTTGAGCCGCACCCAGGGATCTCTCCAGCTCCGCGACCCGCTTCGCTAGGCTCTCCCTCTCGCCTGTGGATCACCGGAGCAGTCAATAAGGAGGACAGTCGCAGCATCACTCGAACACAAGGGTTAGTACTTACTGTTAGCTTGCTCCAGAGCAGCGTGGAGCGGTTCTTCTCCTTCTCCATGTAACAGCACTAATTTGGTACCCCTAAAATACAGGCCAAATTTATCACTTTTTGTTTGCATTGCATCATGGCATACATTATTAAATTGCTAAATTTAATCAATGCAACAAATGGAAAACATTAAAGGGAAGCAAAGCACTTCCTAAAATTCCCAAACCAAATGCAATTGCTCAAAGTGCAAAACAAAATATTCTTCAGTTTCCATATTTGTCCAAGAAGTTCCAAGAGGTGCAAAATATTATTCTTGCTTTGTGCTTTTATAAGACTATAAAATTGATAGTTGGAATTGAGCAAAATTGCATTAAAGTAAACCCTATGAACAAATGTGATGCAAAGATTTTTATTCTGCAACACCAATTTTTGTCAAGCTTCTACATGTCATGGGGAGGCTACATGAATTTTTGCAGGTTTTATAAAAAGGTTTAAATGCCTCAATTAAAAATGAGAACATCAAATAGTTGCAAATCAACTTTGAATTTTGACACCAAGTTAAACCTTTCAAATTCAAAACAAAAATATGGTGAGCTTCCTTATATTATTGTGAGCCTCCCTGAATTTTCTCGTAATTTTTTAAATATTTTGGTGCCTCAAATAAATGCCAAAAGGGTGTTGTTTCAATTTTAAAAATAAAAAGAAGGAAAAGAATAAATCACTGACAGGGGGCCCTCCCTGTCAGCACCTTCTCCCTGTGGCGACAGGGGGAACACTGCCGCCGCTGCCGCCATGTCGCCGTGCCCTCCCTCGTGCTCCCCTCGCTCTCTGGCCCCCATGGCGCATAAAGAGCTCCCCCTCGACGAGCTGCTCCTCCTCCCCTCCTTTTCTCTCTCGTGCAGCAACCCTAAATCGAGCCGCCGCCATGCCCGAGTCGTAGCTGCGCCCGCCACCGCATCGCCGTCGACCCCGACCTCCCCAGGGCAAGCTGAAGGCGCCAGGAGCTCCGCCGTGATCCCTTCCACCTCCACGCCGACGGAATCGAGCCGGAAGCCTGGGAATCGTCGACACCGTCCTCGTCTTCTTCCTCACGTCCGCCGGCCGCCGTGCACGAGTGCCACCGGCACCGGCCTCCCCCTTCACCGCCGACCTCACGCACGCGCTCAGGGTGAGCATGCGGTCCTTCTGGACATCTCCTCCCTCTCTCTCCCCCTCTGAGTCGCCGTCTTGCCGTCGGCCGAACCGCGTCTCCGCCGTAGCTAGTCGCCGGCGTCCCTTCCGGCGACCATATGGTCCGTAGCGCCGCCCGTAGCCTCCTCGTCGTCCAGCGCTCCGAATGCACCCCTTAGATCGTAGAAGGGTCCTCCCCGTGGACGTGCGCGTCCACGCCGTCGCCGACGGTCACCACGGCACCGCGCCGGTCGTGGCGTCTGACCGCGGACGCGCGTGTGCCTGGCTGCCCGGCCTGGACTCGGCCTCCCTCGCGGATTGGGCCGGCACAAGGCCGGCCGGCTCGGCCACTGCCCCGGCCTGCGCCCGGCCTGGGCTGGCTCTGGGCCGGTGCACTCGGGCACCCACCCGGCCTGCAGCCCGGCCTGGCCGGCACAAGGCCGGCCTGTCTGCCCCTTTGCCTTTTCTTTTTATGAAATAAAGTGAAATTAAAACTTTTGTATCTTTTCGAATATTGATCCAAAATTTGCAAATTAAATATGAAATTGCTCAGAAAAACTTTTCCTATCTTTTGGTAACATTGTCTTGCACTTTTGAATAAATAATTTTGCTGTTTACTTAAGAATTCCTAAAATGGGTCAATTAATACCGAATTTGAGAATTTCATACCTTATTAAAGAATTGTCCAAAAATTATGAATTAAATATCAAAGTGATCAACATGTCAAATGCTATCAAACCATGCACTTATCACATCATGATCACAAACTTTTATTTGATGTTATTCATAATTTGATTAAATGAAGTAATTTCAATTATTTAATTAATTTGTCATTTATTCATCGGTGCTCCGAAATTTACAAATAAATTACCGAAAATGATCGGAAGAACGAAACCTATCCATTCATGTCATGTTAATGCATATTAAGCCATTTCTCTAATAATTTAATAATTCATAAAGACTTGTGGTCACTAAGATAAATATGGGGTTGCTCCCAAATAATTGCGCCAATTATTTGGCTCCCCATTTAATTTTGCTTTTAATTTTTATAATGATATCTTTGCATCAACTTGACATGTCATCATGTGATTGAGCATTACATCTTGTGTTCGTGTGATTTATGTGTGTTTTGTATTTTCTTTTGGGTATCGATAGATTCCGGAGTCGAGGGTTCCCTCTCCTACCCCGACGAGCAATACTACGCTACCCGGCAGCAAGGCAAGAGATAACCTAACCTTCTTGGCATATAGCATCCTATGTTTTGATCAAATTATTTTATCCACCATAATATTGCATGCGGTTCAAAGGTCTCTTTTGGTGAACATAGAATCCTATGAATGCATGTCTCTTCCCCGAGCCAATCACATGTATCCCTACCTATGAACCCTAGTGTTGATGTGTTGGCCGGATACGAATTATAATTGTCGGTTATATGCTTATCCATGCTTAGACATGCTTAGTTGCAATACTAGTTGTGTCCGAAGTTTATTTCCATAATTGTTGTTGAAGATGGAATGATGCGGACTTGGTGGATGAATGTGATGCTAAATTAAATTGCTAAGACGGCTTGGGTGAGTTGCCATCGGGGATGGTGTTTTGTCTCACTCTAGCCCCTAGGTGCAAGTTCTTGTCTCTAGAACCAAGATCGAGCGTGCTTCCGGAGGTGGGGGCATATGGAACCCCCTTTGACCGAATAATTTGTGAGGGCGTATCCAAGGGTCCTCTAGTTTGCTATTTCCATTTGCCGTGTGTGTGAGCGGAAAAAGGATGATGAGGATGGTGGTGTTAGGATGTGGCGATGGGGCAGGGGCTGAGGCTGGGTAAACTTGTCCTGTGGCCACAGATGACTCTTGGATAGTCTCATGCATTGTAAAGGTTTAACCGCGCCCGCTCGCCGGTCTTCCCCGGAAGAGGACCAACTAGGTGAGCCGGACGGTACCAATGGATAAGGAGCTGGGGTTCCTGCGGAAACCTGGCGACTTCAAATAGTACACCCCTGCAGGGTTTAATCTTTTCGAAAAGCCGTGTCCGCGGTTATGGACGACTTGGGAACGGATATACGAGACCATAGATAAATTATAACCTAATTGATATGGCAGCTAAAGGTTGCATAACAACCATGAGATAAAGGTTCATTTCCCCGAGGGTGAGTCGAGGGAGTGCCTTTGGTGAGGATGAGATGTGTTTGTGGCTACAAGTAGGTTCGATGGGAACCGAAGATGATATTGATACTCTCTTACCCCTTTATAAAAATATTCTGAGTAGACGAATGCCAGGTGTCTTTTAAGTTTTGGTTTATGAAATTTAGCTTTATGCAAAAGAACTACATATACAGCTTTAGAGCCTCCGTCAGTCATTGGGCCTATATCGCCCTACTAAACTTGCGAGTACATCGTACTCAGTCTCTCTTTGTTGCCTCTATGTATTTGTATTTCAGAGGAGGACGACACCGAGCAGTTAGGTGGGTTCTTCGTTGACGTCGACTACTAGTCTGGGGTTCCCAGGTGGCATCTTGGGACCGTGGAACAAGCTGGCTTGGGTGATGTTTATCTGTAGGCCTCTTAGGCCATAATTTGCTTCTTGTTGTATTAGACAACGCTACTTCGCTTCCGCTTGTTGAATTGTAGGATCTGTGATCCTTTTGCCTTGTAATATTTGTATTCTCCTCGTTATATGAGTTGCTATATACATGTTTTGTGTCGTAGAGTCATGCTTTTTGCCAGTTCTGTTCCACAAGTCTCGATCTTTGTTTTATACATTGATGGTTGTGTTCCTTACATAGCCTCTCTGTATAATTCCGGGGTCGGGGCGTTACAAGTTGGTATCAGAGCAGGACTGCCTGTAGGAAACCCGTTCTATTGGTCGATGTCGAGTCTAGTGTTCGAGAAAATTATTTTTAACCTAAAAATGAGTTGTGAAAACCTTCCTAGGATTCTTTTTACTCCTTATCCAATTCACTCTGATCTCGGTGCCATCTTACCTCTATTTGATTTTAACGGTTCTTCTGATCATCGGCAAAGTTCTAAATCTTTAGGATCTCGGGGTTTGGGTTCCTACCTTTAGTTACTAGTTATCCTTACTCCTCTGCCAACCCTAAAACATGAAGAAAGGAAGTATGATGGTTCGTCAAGATACTCCTTTGCTTTAGACCAAGATCTTGAACCGAAGGTCCCGGATTGTGCTAGGGCTCAGGTGTAGTGATTCGTGAGGGTTGTCACCCTTGTGGGCATTATGCTATTGTGGGTCCCAGTACATGAAGCTGATCTTTAATCCAAGATCTTTTCTGTTGAACCCTGATGTTAATTGAATATCTATATCTGGGAGCAACCAATGATCTATCCTATCTGTCAGAATTGGTTACTAACTTGTCGTTGTTCCAATTTTTCAGGATGGCTCCTACCCGTCGTGGGGAACAGAGCAACCCTGATCCACCACCGCCACCCTCAATGGCGGAGGTTATGATGGCAATTGAACAAAACCGCCTGCGCAATGAGCGGTTGCTCGAGCAGCTGGTCCAGCAAGGGGCCAGGAGGAACACGGACTGCACCACCCTCAACCAGTTCTTGCGGTCGCAACCTCCCTCTTTCTCCGAGGCTAAGGAGCCGCTTGATGCGGATGATTGGCTTCGGGCTATCGAGCGCAAGTTTGCCGCTCTCCACGTTCCTGCGGCGGAGTACGTCAACTTCGCCACCTACCTACTGGAAGGAGCCGCCGGCTCCTGGTGGGAGAGCCACGTGGCAATGGTCGCCGCGGGCCATGTTGTTACATGGGAGGAGTTCCGCGCCGCTTTCCGTGCGGCGTACATCCCCAAGCCCATCCTCGAGCTCAAGAGGCGGGAGTTCCTGGACCTAACCCAGGGACGCATGGACGTCCAGTCCTATGGACGGGAGTTCAACCACCTCTCCCGTTACGCCCCTCGGGACGTGACGAATGATGAGGACAAGCAATATCTCTTCCGCAAGGGGCTCGCACCTCGCCTTCGATACGAGCTCCTACCCTTCAAGTTCACCTCCTACCAGGAGCTCTACAATCAGGCTCTTACCATGGAGCAGGGTAGGAAGGAGCTGGAGGCTTCTAAGAGGCCAGCTCCAGCTGATCACCAGAGCTCCTCTCCTATTGAAGGCAAGAAGCGCAAGGTATTTGTGCCTTTCAGCACCGTGCCTAAGGCGCCCTTCGCGCCGAAGCCCACCGGGTACCTGCCACCTCCGCCTCGCCCAGCTACTTCGACCTTGGGTGCGGGTGGAAGTGTGTACCACCCTCAGCTGCCTCCACCACCGTAGAGGCCCACTTGTTTCAGCTGTGGTCAGACGGGGCACTTCTCCAGGGAGTGTCCCCAGAAGGCACCGGCTACGTCAGCACCTGTATCTGCTCCCTCTACACCAGCCGCCAAGGCCGTGCCCATCAGCCGTGGTCGCCTAAACCACGTCTCGGCTGAAGGAGTTGAAAGGGACCCCCGTGTCCTTATGGGTATGCTTCGAATCAATGATTATCTAGCTTTAGTCTTATTTGATTCTGGAGCATCGAATTCATTCATATCCATATCATATGCACTCAACCGTCAAATACCATTTGAGGATATGGACTCCCCGTTAGTGGTCAAGTCGTCCCTTGTTTTCTCAATAACCTATGGTTTTGGGCAAGAGTCATTTTGTCTATCACCTTAAGTTATCTCCTGTTCTTCCCGCCTTTTTGGGCATGTCTTGTTAGTTAGCCAAATCTCTCCAACGAGGAAGTTGTGTGTTGTCATGTTTCCCTCATCCCTTTTTCTACTCTAGAATCTCGGGACGAGATTCTTGTAAGGGGGGTAGAATTGTAACAGCCCTAATTTGGTACCCTAAAATACGGGCCAAATTTTCACTTTTTGTTTGCATTGCATCATGGCATACATTATTAAATTGCTAAATTTAATCAAAGCAACAAATGGAAAACATTAAAGGGAAGCAAAGCACTTCCTAAAATTCCCAAACCAAATGCAATTGCTCAAAGTGGCAAAACAAAATATTCTTCAGTTTCCATATTTGTCCAAGAAGTTCCAAGAGTGCAAAATATTATTCTTGCTTTGTGCTTTTATAAGACTATAAAATTGATAGTTGGAATTGAGCAAAATTGCATTAAGTAAACCCTATGAACAAATGTGATGCAAAGATTTTTATTCTGCAACACCAATTTTTGTCAAGCTTCTACATGTCATGGGGAGGCTACATGAATTTTTGCAGGTTTTATAAAAAGGTTTAAATGCCTCAATTAAAAATGAGAACATCAAATAGTTGCAAATCAACTTTGAATTTTGACACCAAGTTAAACCTTTCAAAATTCAAAACAAAAATATGGTGAGCTTCCTTATATTATTGTGAGCCTCCCTGAATTTTCTCATAATTTTTGAAATTATTTTGGTGCCTCAAATAAATGCCAAAAGGGTGCTGTTTCAATTTTAAAAATAAAAAGAAGGAAAAGAATAAATCACTGACAGGGGGCCCTCCCTGTCAGCACCTTCTCCCTGTGGCGACAGGGGGAACACTGCCGCCGCTGCCGCCGTGTCGCCGTGCCCTCCCTCGCGCTCCCCTCGCTCTCTGGCCCCCATGGCGCATAAAGAGCTCCCCCTCGACGAGCTGCTCCTCCTCCCCTCCTTTTCTCTCTCGTGCAGCAACCCTAAATCGAGCCGCCGCCATGCCCGAGTCGTAGCTGCGCCCGCCGCCGCATCGCCGTCGACCCCGACCTCCCCAGGGCAAGCTGAAGGCGCCAGGAGCTCCGCCATGATCCCTTCCACCTCCACGCCGACGGAATCGAGCCGGAAGCCTGGGAATCGTCGACACCGTCCTCGTCTTCTTCCTCACGTCCGCCGGCCGCCGTGCACGAGTGCCACCGGCACCGGCCTCCCCCTTCACCGCCGACCTCACGCACGCGCTCAGGGTGAGCATGCGGTCCTTCTGGACATCTCCTCCCTCTCTCTCCCCCTCTGAGTCGCCGTCTTGCCGTCGGCCGAACCGCGTCTCCGCCGTAGCTAGTCGCCGGCGTCCCTTCCGGCGACCATATGGTCCGTAGCGCCGCCCGTAGCCTCCTTGTCGTCCAGCGCTCCGAATGCACCCCTTAGATCGTAGAAGGGTCCTCCCCGTGGACGTGCGCGTCCACGCCGTCGCCGACGGTCACCACGGCACCGCGCCGGTCGTGGCGTTTGACCGCGGACGCGCGTGTGCCTGGCTGCCCGGCCTGGACTCGGCCTCCCTCGCGGATTGGGCCGGCACAAGGCCGGCCGGCTCGTCCACTGCCCCGGCCTGCGCCCGGCCTGGGCTGGCTCTGGGCCGGTGCACTCGGGCACCCACCCGGCCTGCAGCCCGGCCTGGCCGGCACAAGGCCGGCCTGTCTGCCCCTTTGCCTTTTCTTTTTATGAAATAAAGTGAAATTAAAACTTTTGTATCGTTTCAAATATTGATCCAAAATTTGCAAATTAAATATGAAATTGCTCAGAAAAACTTTTCCTATCTTTTGGTAACATTGTCTTGCACTTTTGAATAAATAATTTTGCTGTTTACTTAAGAATTCCTAAAATGGGTCAATTAATACCGAATTTGAGAATTTCATACCTTATTAAAGAATTGTCCAAAAATTATGAATTAAATATCAAAGTGATCAACATGTCAAATGCTATCAAACCATGCACTTATCACATCATGATCACAAACTTTTATTTGATGTTATTCATGATTTGATTAAATGAAGTAATTTCATTTATTTAATTAATTTGTCATTTATTCATCGGTGCTCCGAAATTTTACAAATAAATTACCGAAAATGATCGGAAGAATGAAACCTATCCATTCATGTCATGTTAATGCATATTAAGCCATTTCTCTAATAATTTAATAATTCATAAAGACTTGTGGTCACTAAGATAAATATGGGGTTGCTCCCAAATAATTGCGCCGATTATTTGGCTCCCCATTTAATTTTGCTTTTAAATTTTTATAATGATACCTTTGCATCAACTTGACATGTCATCATGTGATTGAGCATTACATCTTGTGTTCGTGTGATTTATGTGTGTTTTGTATTTTCTTTTGGGTATCGATAGATTCCGGAGTCGAGGGTTCCCTCTCCTACCCCGACGAGCAATACTACGCTACCCGGCAGCAAGGCAAGAGATAACCTAACCTTCTTGGCATATAGCATCCTATGTTTTGATCAAATTATTTTATCCACCATAATATTGCATGCGGTTCAAAGGTCTCTTTTGGTAAACATAGAATCCTATGAATGCATGTCTCTTCCCCGAGCCAATCACATGTATCCCTACCTATGAACCCTAGTGTTGATGTGTTGGCCGGATACGAATTATAATTGTCGGTTATATGCTTATCCATGCTTAGACATGCTTAGTTGCAATACTAGTTGTGTCCGAAGTTTATTTCCATAATTGTTGTTGAAGATGGAATGATGCGGACTTGGTGGATGAATGTGATGCTAAATTAAAATGCTAAGACGGCTTGGGTGAGTTGCCATCGGGGATGGTGTTTTGCCTCACTCTAGCCCCTAGGTGCGAGTTCTTGTCTCTAGAACCAAGATCGAGCGTGCTTCCGGAGGTGGGGGCATATGGAACCCCCTTTGACCGAATAATTTGTGAGGGCGTATCCAAGGGTCCTCTAGTTTGCTATTTCCATTTGCCGTGTGTGTGAGCGGAAAAAGGATGATGAGGATGGTGGTGTTAGGATGTGGCGATGGGGCAGGGGCTGAGGCTGGGTAAACTTGTCCTGTGGCCACAGATGACTCTTGGATAGTCTCATGCATTGTAAAGGTCTAACCGCGCCCGCTCGCCGGTCTTCCCCGGAAGAGGACCAACTAGGTGAGCCGGACGGTACCAATGGATAAGGAGCTGGGGTTCCTGCGGAAACCTGGCGACTTCAAATAGTACACCCCTGCAGGGTTTAATCTTTTCGAAAAGCCGTGTCCGCGGTTATGGACGACTTGGGAACGGATATACGAGATCATAGATAACTTATAACCTAATTGATATGGCAGCTAAAGGTTGCATAACAACCGTGAGATAAAGGTTCATTTCCCGAGGGTGAGTCGAGGGAGTGCCTTTGGTGAGGATGAGATGTGTTTGTGGCTACAAGTAGGTTCGATGGGAACCGAAGATGATATTGATACTCTCTTACCCCTTTATAAAAATATTCTGAGTAGACGAATGCCAGGTGTCTTTTAAGTTTTGGTTTATGAAATTTAGCTTTATGCAAAAGAACTACATTATACAGCTTTAGAGCCTCCGTCAGTCATTGGGCCTATATCGCCCTACTAAACTTGCGAGTACATCGTACTCAGTCTCTCTTTGTTGCCTCTATGTATTTGTATTTCAGAGGAGGACGACACCGAGCAGTTAGGTGGGTTATTCGTTGACGTCGACTACTAGTCTGGGGTTCCCAGGTGGCAGCTTGGGACCGTGGAACAAGCTGGCTTGGGTGATGTTTATCTGTAGGCCTCTTAGGCCATAATTTGCTTCTTGTTGTATTAGACAACGCTACTTCGCTTCCGCTTTTTGAATTGTAGGATCTGTGATCCTTTTGCCTTGTAATATTTGTATTCTCCTCGTTATATGAGTTGCTATATAAAGGTTTTGTGTCGTAGAGTCATGCTTGTGCCAGTTCTGTTCCACAAGTCTCGATCTTTGTTTTATACATTGATGGTTGTGTTCCTTACATAGCCTCTCTGTATAATTCCGGGGTCGGGGCGTTACACTCCATCCCCAAAAATGCCTTGGCTCCCTCCAGCAGTTGGCGACAAAACGGCTGTGCACAGAAAAAGATGTCAATCTGTGCCCGACTATTCTAGTCACGCACATCTTCGGGGGCTACTCCCATCGGGAGCGCTGTTCGCGCACCCGATACAGATCTTGTAGACTGAGTCAAGAGAAACTTACATGCTCAAGCAACCCAGCGTCCACCGAAGTCGCATCAGCGGTCTTCTCTGGCACGGAGGACGTCGAAGCCTTCAAGGTTGACGCGCCATCCGCCTGCGGCTCTTCTTCGGTCGCCTTCGCGGTGCACTCGAGCACGGGAGCAGAGGTATGCTCCGTCTCTGGAGGCGAAGAACCGGCAGCACCAGTGCGGTTGCTGGGACAGGATAATTCAATTCAATACTCGCAAAGGCAAAAAGGGCACTCGACAAAACAAGACTAACCTGGTGACGTCCTGATCATCATCGCTCTCCACGGAGACAGAGGGCAGTCTCGCGAACCTAGTCGGTGGCGCGGAGCTAAGCGGAGGCACGAACGCAGGCTCTGTCGGGTCGCTCATGTACCTGGCACCCGAAGACGACTCGCTCGCCTCGTCCACGTCCTCCACCTCCACCTGCTTTGCGGGTGAAGAAGCCGAAGCAGACTCGCCAATCCTTCGCCTTTGCCGCTTGTGCAGCGGCTCTTCGTCTTCATCATCCTCCTCCACCTCTTCGCTCGGAGAGTTGGCGGAAGGGAGTTCGTCGTCATCCTCCTCGTCCTCCTTCAAAATTTCTGCCTCTTCGTGAGGGCCGTTCTCCATCAGCGGAGGAAGGCTAACAAAGCTGGAACGACCCTGTCAAAAAGTTCGAGTCAAGCAATAAGATTCGACTGAAGAAAACCGAAGACAAGCAAGGTTCAAGACATTTACCTCAGGCACAGGGTTGTCGAGGCCATATGGCTGCACCGGGCACTTGACGCTGCATGTGTCTGCGGCTTGGAGGCTGGTGATGCTCCTCACCTTCGACTCAACTACCTTCGTCATCAAGTTCATCGCCGGATGCACGCGCCCACATTGGCTGGTCGCGGCGGCGGAGTGGCTGCACTCGGAGCCTGAAGAAGGTGGTGATGAGGTACACCCCACCCGACTCGCGACCAAGGGTCTTCAGAAGATCGCGGAGGAGTGCCAGCAGCGGTTTGGTCGCCTCCCTGTCTTCCTTTGACAGCGGGTGCGTCCACGCCTTCGTCTTCTGCAACGCGCGGTCAGCCGCGAAGTCGGGAAGGCCTTCTTGGTCGCACCTGATGTAGAACCACTTCCTCCGCCAATTCTGGACGGAGTCAGATTTCTTCATCTGGAAGAACGTGGTGTCGCCACGCACTTGGATGTTGAAGCCGCCGACTGGGTAGACCTGCTTCGACTTCCCAACTTTCTTGCGAACGAGGAACAGAGACTTCCAGAGAAGCCAATTGGGAGAGATTCCCAAGAAGCACTCGCAGAGCACGATAAAGCTCGCGATGCTCAGACGCTGTTGGGAGTCAGATCGTGGATCTGAATCCCATAAGCGAACATGAGACCACGAACAAAATCGTGGATGGGGAACCCGAAACCCCGTGGAAGGAACTCCACGAAGCAAACGCGTTCCCCATCGCGAGGAGAGGGGAGTACCTCTTTTCCCGGAGCGCGCACGGCCGCCCGGTCCGCCGGCGGCAGCAGCCCCTGCGCGCGGAGGCTCTCCAGATCGGCTTTCTTCACCGACGACTTCACCCAGTCGCCTTCCACTTTCTTCATGCTCGCGTCGGCAGCGGCGGCGGTGCCCTCGGTGGTCTTCGCCCTCTTCAAGCCCATCTTCGCTGGGGAAAGTGGAGAAAGCTTTGGAGAATCGGGCGCAAGGGCAGCAATGGAGGAGGAAGCAAGGGAGACGACGGCGAAATGGGGATGGATGAACTGTTCCCCACCGCGGTGAAAATTATATACCGCGGGATCAATTCATCCTGGCCGTCCTCCACGAAGCAGCAATTCGAGGCAACATCCAGCCGTCCACGTGTCGCGCGGAGATAGCAACCGTCGCCGGCCACGCCGCCCACTACGCGCGGGAATCGAGGCGCCATCATCATACCACGAAAATTTCGCGCCCAATGGTCAGAACAGTCAATACTGACACTAGGACCACTCTGTTACGTCCCATCGGATGCAGAGCACGCCGAAAACGTCAGCCCTGACATCATCAGCGGAGACGTATCAAGTAAGCCAACGGGCTGATGGAGCACCCGGACAGCTCTTTCGAGTGCAACTAGGATACAGTAAGCTCTGAGAGCCGAGTCGACTCGACAAACTCGTTCGAGTGCCAGACAAATACGGTAAGCTCCATGAGCTGAGCAAACTTACGCAGTAAGCCAAATTGGCCAAGTACGTAGTAAGTTTTACCAAGCCGATGACACCCGAATTAATCATTCGAGTGGATGAACAACAAGTAAGCTTTCAGAGCTGAGTTTAAATCAATTTAGTAGACCATCAAGGTTGAGTACAAAGTAAGTCGAGCAAGGCCAGTTTTGACTCAGGCATTTCGAGTCATCTTTTTACTCCCATCGGGAGCGGACTTTTCGACTGAAGAAAAATTGAGTTTAACCTCAATTGCAAGCAATTCAGCTTAATCTCGGGGGCTACTCCCATCGGGAGCGCTGTTCGCGCACCCGATGACTAAGGACAACGGCAGTCGAAAGTTGGCGAATCAAGAAGATCATGAGGCGCACCCGATTATTCAAGACGATTGCAGCCGAAGGTTGACTTGTAAAGGAACCAGGTGGCGTGCCCGGAGGAAGGAGTCCTTTACTCGACTCCGCGATTCGACTAAGCACTCGGGGGCTACTGTCGTGGGGATACCTTCCGGGTACCCCACGGTGGTGGTACCTGGGTCACGCCAAGGGAAGCCCATTGAAGCCCATGAAGTGTACCGTGTGGCCCAAGTAGCTGGTTAGGCTGGTGATGACTTTCCTTATCTTGTAATGTGCGATCCGCACCGTCCACCCGAGACCTGGCCTGTGATATAAAGGCCAGGAGGGTGCGCCATCTAGGCAAGCAAGCAGCATACAAACCCTAGCGAGATTTCCATCTCGCCATTGTAGCCACCTCGATAATACCAGACAAGTAGGAGTAGGTCTTTACCTCACCTCGAGGGGCCGAACCTGGGTAAACTCGCCCCCTGTTAGCCGTCACAGCCACCAACGTTCATACTCTCTCCCCCTCAATCAACCCGGGGTACACAACCTTGGGATTTGCCGAGTCCACTGCTCGTCAGACGTCTTCTCCGCCGTCTGGAGATCGGCCTTGGCCAATGCCAGGGCGGCGTCCTTCTCCTTCAGTTGCCTCTCCAAACCAGTGCGGGAGGCGGTGTCGCCTGAGGGGAGCGAGTCATCATCGGGTCAAGACATGCAAGAAAGAATACAGAATGACAAGATAGAGGATGCGAGCAAGAACGAAAACCGGACCTTTAGCCGCCTCGAGCACTCGCTTGAGCAATGTCGTCTCCTTGGCCGCCTCAGCGAAGCCATACTCTATTGAGTAGCGGAGCAACGCTATGTTGGCCAAGTTCTCCTGAGCCTTCTGCTCCACCAGCTCGGCGAGGGGGAACTTCCCCGATGCGTCGGGCAGAGCCGGCACCGGTCCGGAATACGGAGGGGAGGACACCAAGATTGACTGGCGAGGACCAGGGAGCGAAGCCGTCGCCCCCGCTATGGCCTTGTCCTTGGCCATCTCGGCCACTGACGTGGAAGGAGTGGGGAAGGCGAGGTATCCAGCCCCGGCGCCGGGTCGGAGAACTATCTGGAAAGCATCCACCGACGCCTCAGCGCCACCTCCTGAAACCGGGGGGTCGGAGTCGACCACAGGGGGAGCGGCATTTGCCGACACCCGGCCAACCATTTCCAGATCCGCCGTCGCCGTCACCGCCTCGGGAGGCGGGCTGGCCGCTTGCACCACAGGGGCCTCGGGAGCAGGCCTCGAGGCCGGCTCCACCATCGCGACGGGCGCCGCCTCCACGATTGGAAGTGGCGCTCTGCAAGACGAAGAAAGCATCACCACCAAGAAGTACAAACCACAAGATTTCCGCTGCAAGACGAGGACTTACCCGTCACGCGAGCCCAGTTCCCTGGGCTTCTTCCTCTTCAAGCGTTTCGGCGGGGGAGCCGATGCGTCATCGAGCAGGCGCTTCCCGCCTCCAGGGAGCTCCTCCCCGCCCTTCGCAGGAACGGTGGAATCGTCATTCGGCCGCTCTGTAGGGGCCGGCACCACTTCAACCGCAACGCCGGCCTCCGCGGTCTTGCCGACGTCCGCGTTCGCTCCAGCCTTCTCCTCAGCCGCCTTGGCGGCAGCCAGCTGCCTCGCGGCCGCCCTGGCGTCCATCTCCTCCCGGATCAAATCCGCCTGCGCTAGCTCCGCGTAAATAGCCTTTTCCATACCTTCAATGCCCAAGTCATAACCAGGATCAGCAGCAAGAGTAGGATTAACCACCTGGACGCTGGTTCCGCCGGCGAGAGACTCCGCCCTCTCCACGTCAACCGCCTCCGCCTCCGCCTTCTCCTCGCCCTCCTTTGAGGTCATTAACTGCTCCACAGTCAGACCAGCATCAGACGCTTCCAAGGCCAAATCCGCTTATGTCATTTGAGCATAAAACTCACTCTCCAAATCACCCGGATTCAAATCATAAATGAAATCACCACCGGAAGCATGACCAATCACCTCATTGTTGGCCCCACCAGTTGAGACATCCGCCTTCTCCGCCATCCTGGCGTCGACCTCGGCCCTGATATCGGCCACAATCGCATCCGCCTGGGCCTCCGCCGTGAGTTTCCCGACGGGCATCAAGCCGGCCGTCGTAGGCCGGGGTGACATAGAAGCCAACTTTTTGGCGGGCAGCACGCCCCGCTTTTTGAAGGTGCCCTTCCGCTTGTGGGACACGGTGCCTGCATCAACGCCGGCAGCCGACTTCAACCGCCTCTCCTTCAGGGCCCGCCGGGGAAGAATCGCTTTCTTCTTCCGCGCCGCCGCCTCCAGCTCCTTGGTCCTACGGGAGGACGGCGCTAGCTTGGAGGCTGGCACGGAAGAGGAACCTTCTGAGTCCGGCTCAGAATCACTGGAGAGATCTACTACCACGCGCACGACACCGTCAGTTTGCCCGACGGCGTCAGGCTCAGAAGACTTACCGCGGGACGACGAAACCGGAGGTGGAGCATCGCGCTCGAGGTCCTCGTCCCTGTAGGCTGCCGAATCGGAGTCGGAGCCGGCAGAGGGGACAGGGCTCGGCGCGGCACGGGCAGCATCGTCATCGCTTCCGCCACCTTCACCAACATCAGCACCCCCACCGGACGACTCGGTGGTGTCACCGCGCCTGTCCGGGACGACACGGGCGCCGCCGCCCGATTCATCCTCGGCGGTGGCATCTGTTTCTCCACCTGCTTGCTCGTCGGCGGAATCCGCCTCCAGCATGGCCGTCAGCGCCTTGGAGAAGGGACCATTGATGTCGGGCTCGAAGATGACTTCAAAGTCTTCAACCCTCTGGAGCTCGCAAAGCTGTACAACAGGCCGACTGGGTCAGGCGGCAGCCGGATGAAGGAATGGGAAACGGATTAGGAAGCAATGGCAAACCTCAGGAGCAGGTTCTGAGCGGGTGAATGGATCAAATCCAAAATCCCCGTCCACCTCGATCCTGTCGGTGACGAGGCGGGAAACCCACGCGCATAGGTTCTTCGGCTTCGGCACCTCCAAGCTGACCCGGATGGGATCCCGGATACCAGAATAGAAGCACATCTTGTGCAAACGCGCCTGCAGCGGGTATATCTGCCTTGACAGCCACGCCAGGGTCAGGTCCCTGGACGTCAGGCCGGCCTCCACCAACACCTTCAGCCGGCCAAACAAAATATCCTCAAGAGCCCCATCCACCGGCGGCTTCCGACACCAGGACTTGTGCGTCGGCAGCGAATTGGAGAAGGCCGGAAGGCCGATTTTGTCAACATCAGTGAGATTCCGGACGTAGAGGTAGGTGTTCTGCCACTTCTTGATGGAGTCGGGCAGGTGAATCTTGGGCAGCGGCGTGTTCTTCGCGCTAATGGAGACACTGCCGCAATCGCGTTGCTGCCCAGCGGTCGTTTGAGCCCGCAGGAAGAAGAACATGCCAAATATCTCCATACTGGGCCAGATGCCCAAATACGCTTCGCACAGCGTGACGAAGCATGACAACTGCGTGAGGCAGTTTGCTCCCAAATGGTGGGGCTGCAGCCCGTAGAAGCGCAGGAATTCCGAGAAAAAGGGGCTCGCCGGGAGCCCCAATCCCCGCTCCAAGTGCGCGGAGAACACGACGAACTCGTACTTCTTGGGCGCCGGCGAAATCTCCCCTTTGGGGGGAGCGCGGGCTTCCACGTCGCCCATCATCCCCAAGAACCGGTTCCGGCGGAGCTTCCAGAGGAACGCATCATCCACGGTGGAACCCATCCACGCACCCGAACTCGCCATGGAGGATCGGTTTCCCGTTGTGAGAGTGGCAAATGCAAGGACGACACGAACAAGAGAGAAGATGGGCAAGAACTGGGGAGCGCAAGAATCAGCGAGGAAGACAAAGCAGGAATGGGGAACGGTAACCCCGGCCATTCCCCCTCTTTCCACTTTAAAGGCAAGGCAAGCGGAACCGTTCCGCCCGTCGCGCCGCGTGGCGTGCAAGCGTGCCGCACTTTCCGCAGATGATCCCACGAGCAAGCAGTTGCCACAAAGAATCCAGCCCAGCGAAGCCGAGGCGACATGCGCCCGGCCTCGGGCAGAACACCAACGGCTCCCCAAAGCGGCGGGTCGTGGCTGACGTAAGCCACGACCCAAGCCTTCAATCTGGCCGTTCCGGACTGCTAAGATCTACTGATCCCGCTCCACGTAGCCGGACAAATCAACAACGACTTCGGCAATAGGCGGCCAAGACCAGGAATGCTTGCGGAGCTTCCCCCGCAGGCAAGCCTCATCTTCATCCAGCTCCGCTTTCAGCCGGCCCCGTCTCTAACCTCGACATTCAAGATACAACAGCCAAGATCAAGGGGAAGATCGAGAAGTCTTCCCAGCAAGCTAGCAAGACTCCACGATCTCGGGGGCTAGTGTCGGGGATATGAACCCCGGATACCCCAAAGAGATCCTTTTCTTCAGAACTCCCCGAGCCGGTTGAACGAATGCCGGCTGAAACCTGCCAGCTGAATCCAGCCGCCTGCGTCTACCCGGATACGGACGTCCGGCTGGGCTGGAGCCGGACGCACCAACCAACAACTTCGTACGAGTGGGCCAGGTTCGTATAACCGCTCTGGGTGAACAGTACCCCTTGTCGGGCATCTCCTGTACTGAATCATGACAACAAGCTCCAGCCGGCTCGGAAAGTAGTGATGTCATAGGGACAAACTTGTAACTTCCCTGTAACCGAAAACCCTATCCCGCTGCCTATATAAAGCGGGCTAGAGCCTCCTGCGCGAGGCAAGTAAGAGAAGAGGGGACCGACACGCACACGTAGCATCACCTTGAACCCCCAGCCGGCTAGGACCTCCAGCCGGCTGCCACCCAAAACAGCTCTAGGAGCACCATTGTAGCTTGATTCTGTGATCAAGCATTAAGAACAAGAAGAGCAGGACGTAGGGGTGTTACCTCCACAAGGAGGGCCCCGAACCTGGGTAACTAGCGTGTGTTTGCGTGCTTGTTGCCCAATCCCGCACGAGCATCCATCGTCGCCTGCCCCATAATCTTTTCCATCTCTGATGCATATGCCGTGCAACCCACCACGACACCGATACTAATACCCTCATAATGCAACTTCATGATTCGGTCTTATGTTTACATGTCCTCCCAAGTCTTCCTCACTCCATTACACTATGGTGTTCCCCTATGAGCCCATATAGGTGAAGTGATGTGCAGCCGACGTTCGCACAACACCATCATAGAATCACATAAAAGATAAAAACTAGACAAAATACCAACACATGTCATATAAAAATCATTGCCAATTCATCCTATACCCCCAGGAACATGAGAGAACTACTCACAACGCCAAGACATGATATGATTCAGTGGTACAAGTGATACGACACAATCTGAAACTATGTTCTCCCCACAAAACAATGACAAGTAGCAATTCACAAACATGTAGAATAGTACTTAGACGATAGCTAGGGTTCGAACAATCTCAAACTATGAGGGGGATGAAGTGGATCACGAAGATGGTGATGGAGATGGTGCTGGTCTTGGCGGTGGTGTTGATGGAGACTCCGGAGGGGGGATGGAGAAGACCTCCGGAGGTGATTCCGGCGGCGTTTCCCCCCTCTGATCTTCTTCGGCGGCAGCCTTCTGTCTCTCTGTTTCTGGTTTTGTGTTTCTCCGCCGCCTCCTCTCGAAACTCCTCGGGGGCTATTTTTATAGTCGGTTTTAGGTCAAGACGAAGCCACGGGGATGAAGATCGACGGCAACGGAGCCTCGAGGGCCCAGATGAGTGGTCCCACGTGGCCAGGTACAGGGGCCGCGTGGGCCACCCTCTTTTGGCCCTCCGGCCTCCGTTTGCTTGCATCCTTCGCTCTGAGGTCTTCTTCCTTCCAAAAAAATGATCCCCGTAATTTTTCAGCTCATTATGACGTCGTTAAGACCCTGAAATAAATAAGGAAAGAAATAGGGTTTTTCTACCTGCGCAGGATTAATTTCATAAATAGGGGAAATCATTATTAATTACCAAAAATCATTAAATAACAGTAATATACCCCTTATATGATGCAATATGAATGGAATACAAGTATTATAGTGCAAAGTTCATGTATGCATTTTACATGCATCAGCATCTTCTAGACTAGATCAAATGCGCGCGGCAGAGCGTGTTCGGGCAGTATCACGGTAGATTATCTCGCCGCCGCAATGTCGCATACGTCGACATGCTGTCGAATGAGCCGGCTCTGCGCCGTTTGCTAGAGTAGATGAGGAGGACCATGGAGGCGGCGTCTTCTGATGTCCCTATCCCCGAGGCGGAGGCGTACACCGCCCCCGGCCCTACCAGCACACTTACTCCAACGAGAAGGAAGACGATGACCCTTTCTTCTCCAGGATGATTACGACGGGCAAGACGAGGACGCCGACAACCCGCAACTAAGGAGGCCATGAAACCCTCATTCGAGACGCTCAGAGCTGACAAATCCCAGCGGGCAGCACTCGTCAGCGAGCTCCAGGAGTAGGAAGCTGTCGAGCTGGTGCAAGCGTACGTGAGGCAGCTGGGGCCAGCAACTCATGATGAAGCCCTATTCCCCTGGCAGTACCGCCTATCGCGAGGCCAATTTTTTTAAAATTATCAGAACCACTATGTAAACCATACCTCTACTTCCGGGGCCGGTCCTGCTAAAGGAAAAGCCAGCAAGTCTTAACTAGTTCTCTCTCATCGATAACTTGTATACCCCTTCTTTTCCCAAAATTTTGTATTTTGAAATTTCCCAAACCAGCGCAACGGTTCTATTTCTATTTTTTACACTAGTAGGAAGTGGTAGCTCTTCTTTCTTCAAATTTTTTACACTAGTTGAAAGTGGAAATTTCCGATTGGAAGTGGGATTTTCCGATCTCCCACACATTTTTATTTACCCTAAAATATCACTACCCCAAAAAGGGAATTGACTTTTTCACTCACAATTTAAACTGCATGGCAAATCATAATGGAATACAATAAAATTTCGCGCCAAAACTACCAGTCGAGAAAAGGAAATAGAATCGGCCCAGCTAGCTGAGCGCAGGGAAAAAATTAAAAGAAGCTGGCCCGCGTGGAATAAAAGGGAATAGCTCCGGCCGGCCGCAAAAAGGAAAATTACGGGATTGATTTTCTTTCCTTTTTTAGCTGGTCAGGAAATGATCGATTGCGTTCGAAAAACGAGAATATATCCTATATGTGTGACACTGGTTTGTACGCGTCAAAAATAAAAAGGGTTAGCTTCGTTCCTGCCAAAAAAGACTGTGCGCAACAACTACACCGCTGCGCTGCAAGATTCCTCGAGTCCATGTAAACATGATGTTGAGCAAAATGATTGATTGATTGATCCTTTTCCAATCTGGGTTTCCACAAAGCGATCTACCAAATGCCTCGGCGGCGGCGGTTGACGTTGCCGCCGGACGGCCTTGCGACACCGGGGCTGACCTGCTCGCCGGCAAATGTGTCGGGGGGGTCTCGTTTCTCGCCGCTCCATGAGGTGGCTTCCTCGGAGGACGACGACGAGGACTGCGCATCAGAGGTTCCGTTCGACGCCGCACTGGAGGTTCTTGAAGATGGGCAGCTGCCGGAGGCCGGCTGGATGACGGTGACGGGGAGTGGTAGAAGATCTGATGAAGAGCTGACCCGGGATTTTTGGAACTAGATCGGGTTTCCGACTCCTACGTCCAGATTTTGGGAGAATGGATCGAGTCGATCGACATCGTCTTCGTCACCGCCTACGGGTCGTCGACAGGGATGGCATCAATCTTGGCTGATCCCCGTTGTTCTGCTCCAAGATCTCCACCGCGGGGAACTCCGATGACTCGGTCGGTTCGGCTTGTGTGGCGTGGACCCCTTCCCCGCCCTCGGGTCTCGCCGCCGGCGGTGCTAGGGATGTTCATGCCGCCCTCGCCGGTGACTGCGAGCTCAGGTGTGCCTGCCGGTTGGCCGGGCGTATTCGCCGCAGACCGGGTCGTCGCCGGAGATCGCGCCTTCGGCGCGGATGACTGAGCCGTTCAAACTGCTCCAGACGAGCCTCGTCAGTGTCTGGGCTCTATGTGGGCCTACCTAGGCCACCGTTTTGCTGGGCTCTGGAGGAATTCGTATGAAGCTAGGGCTCCGTCTGTTTCTTCGTCTCGGTTCGAAGTTTCGCTGGTGTCGCCGGGATCGAAGACTTTCACTGAGGTTGTCGCAGCTCCGCCAATCGCGATCCCCATGTCCGGTGCTCCGCCTAGCCTGGTTCCGGAGCTCTGCCGTTGCGCTCGACCCTTCGTCATCCGGGGGAGGGGTTGGCGCCCAGGCGCTCCGTCTGCATCAGGGCTCCGCCCGACGGCCCCGCCCATGCTCTTCGGCAGGAACGCTGGGTCGGGTTCCAGCCTGACCGCTATCGGTGCTGTCGCTGGGGTGCAGGACGGCTCGTCGGCGCCTCCCATCGCTGGACTGGGATGGCAGCAGGTGGTGACGGTGCCTTTTGTGCTGGGTGCGGCGACGTCCAAGAGTAACAAGAATAAGAGGAGGAAGAAGAAAGCTCCAGCGCCTGGGACGGCCGGGACGGGTACGGTCGAAGCTGCTCCTGCTGCCGCCATTGGGGTTGACGTGGCCGGGGAGGCTCCGATGCTGGCCGGTGCGGCTGTTTTGGATGCTGCCAAGGTCAAACGGAAGAAATGTGCCTATTGTAATGTGGATTCTCACGATACCAGAGAGTGTTCGATGGAGCACTATTGCTATGTGTGTGACAAGAATGCCCACCCGACGTCTCGGTGCCCGATTCTACGGCTTCCGAAACCCTATGCGGGGATTGCTGGTATTGGGTATTATCAGACCATGTTCAGCCACCTTCCTGATGGGATTTTCAAACCGCACCTAGCCCCGAGCTGTTCGCCTATTGCTATTGTGTCCGTGACTGGAGATGTTGTGTCCGCAGAGGTGGTTCAGACTTTGGTTGCTCGCATATGTCCGGTTCAATCAGCTTGGAAGTGGGAGGCTATCCCCCACAAGGCAAACTCGTTCTTAGTTAATTTCCCTTCGAAGGATGATTTGGATAGAGTTGACGGGTTTGAGCTTGGTGTGCCAAAGGAACAGTCTCAGATCACTTTTGGTGTCTGGAGAGAGGAGGAGATAGTGCATATGCAGGAACTAACGGCTACTTGGGTTCATGTGTCCGGTGTTCCTCACACTGTTCGACATTTTCTGGGTCTATGGGCAGTGGGTACTCTCATTGGCAAGACCATGGATGTTGATCTGCTTGCTCTCCATCGTCATAATGTGGTCAGAGTTCTTGTGGCTGTTTGTGATCCAAAGATCTTTGAGGACTTCAATGTCAATTCTGATGCGTTTATCATGCTAAAAGGGTATAATTTCCGGTTTACCAAGGAGGCATCGGACTATGTTCCCGAGCTGGACTTCATACCCTTTTTATGGAGGAGACATGAGAAGGATGATGATGCTAAAGGATTGGAGGAGAAAAACTATGATGACTCCAATGTGCAGGATCCCCCTAGGACGGCGGATGGTGATATTCAGATGCCACAAGCTCAAGATACCACGGCACCCCGGACTTCGTCACTTGGTCTGGTTGGTTCCGTTGATGTGTTGCGTGGAATTGCGGTCACTCCCATTAATCCGAATCCGCAAACTCTGAGGGGGAAGGAAATAGTGGCTCGACTGCGGGCCTCTTCGTCGCCGTTGTTCCGGGCTGGTTCTGCTGATGTCGGGATGGTGTTGGAGCAACCGGCCTACCTAGGCGAGGTTCACGACGTTGCCGCACGTCCCCAGTCGCCGGCCTGAGCTGGGATACCATGCTCGCCGTTGGCCCGCAAGGAGATGGCCGCGCCTTCTGCGGCCCATGCTGGGGAGCTGCTTGCTGTGGTGGACGGGCAAGCACAGCCCGTGCTGGCCACTCCGGACGCCGGCTTGTCCCCGGGTGGAGGCGTGGCTGGGGGACTAGTAATTAGTCCAAAAAAGACTACTAATTCTGTGACAAAACCACTCATTCCTGGTAAGGCAAGTTGCAGCTGCGGGCTTCGAGCCTTGTGGTCGCATCTCTGCCTGCCTATCCGGGGCTCGCGGGGCAGTCTGCATCGGACGGCTTGCTGGCGCCGCTTCCCGGGTAGGAGGTGGAACGGCTACCTTCACCGACGGTCATTGCTGCACCAACGAGCTCTCCGATGCCGCTGCAGTCGACTACGCTAAGGCATAGTGCACATCATGCTGTGGCATCGGATGGCTCTTCTTGCACGGATGAGGACGCCTTGGCGAAGGCAATGAGGTGCAAGGCCGAACAATTCACCGACACCGCTGGTATGAATAATCGCCCAAAGTATTTTCTTGGTTTTTCAAATTCAAATATTTCATCCAAGTTGAATAAAGTAGGAATTTCTTTGGGTAAGGATGTTTCAAAAATTGCGGTTTCGACTAAAGCATTGAGGAATTTGGAGTACGACCGGTTAACAGTCATTTCAAAAGACTCATGCAAGTCGTATACGTCTCTTCTAGATGAGGAGTCTCATGACACAATTGATGTCCAGCTCCTATCACATCAAGTTGGTGATGTTTCTGAGGGCGGTTTGGATGAGGCAACGCTTAGCTCATTATATGACCTAAAAGCATCTGACCGAAAATCTAGAGCGGCCTCTCAAAAAAAGAATAAGAAATCACCATGTAAACAGGCGAAATCGTCAACATATCCAATTGTTTCTAAATGAATGGCATGTTCTTGAATAGCAGAGGTCTTCGGGACTTGGCTAAACATGTATGCATTGCTGATTCTATTAGGGATCATAATTTGGATTTTGTGGGCATTTCGGAAACTGGTAAACGGGATTTTTCTGCGAGTCTACTGCACTGTATTTCTGGCGGTGTAGATTTTGCATGGATTTCTCGTCCGCCACGTGGTAGATCTGGGGCTTATTACTTGGCGTAAGAAAAGATACCATGGATGTGTTGACCAGTTCGGATGGAGATTTTCATATGAAACTCCACATCCGTATCAAAGTTGACAATTTTACATGGAGTCTAGTCACAGTATATGGAGCTTCCCAGGATGAACATAAGCCTGCTTTTCTCCGTGAGGTAGTCAATCAGGTAAAAGATAATCGACATCCTATTATTATAGGAGTGGATTTTAATTTACTAAGATTCCCACACGAGAAGAGTAGAGGTCGTTTCGACAACCCTTGGCCTTTATTATTCAACGTTGTGATTGACAGCGTGCTTTACGCAAACACCTGAGAGGTTGGGCTAGATTCACGGCTGGTCTATTAAAAAAAGGAGAAGCTTCGTTTGTCATCTATTATTGATGATTTAGAGGCTCTTGCTGAGGTGAGACCGCTGTCCTCGCAGGAGATTGAATTAAAAAATCAATCTAATGCGGAGATCGCTGGTCTTCTTCGTGAGGAGGAACTCAAATGGTACCAAAGATCAAAAGCCCAATTTATTTTGGAGGGAGATTGGAATACAAGATACTTTCACAGTCTTAATGGCAGACATCGGAAGAAACGTATTCATTCTCTTTTCCAAGATGAGGGTACGATCGAGGGTCATGAGCAGCTCAAATCTTTCATCACGAAGTACTATAAAAATCTGTTTGGCGAACCAGAGGAAGGTAACTTCTCGATGGATGAAGCCCAAACAGATGACATTCCGCAAGTTTCCGATGAGGAGAATGCCCACCTTATTGCACCTTTCTCTGAGGAGGAAGTAAATAAGGCGGTCTTCCAAATAGAACACAACAAAGCCCTAGGTCCGGATGACTTTCCCGCTGAGTTCTATCAAACCTTCTGGGAGTTAGTCAAATCCGATCTGCTCGAGTTATTCGATTCTCTGCATGCTGGACAACTTGAGATATTTCGCCTAAATTTCGGTGAGATAATTTTGTTGCCTAAAGTTAATGAAGCAGAACGGAATCAACAATATAGACCGATCTGCCTTCTTAACGTTAGTTCAAAATATTCACAAAAACTGTGACGATTAGGCTTAATTCAGTAGCAGATCATGTTGTGCGCCCGACTCAGACGGCTTTTATGCAAGGTCGCAATATCCTGGATGGTGTTGTAATTTTGCATGTAACAGTTCATGAGTTGCATCGGAAAAAGTTGAATGGAGTAATTCTAAAGATAGACTTCGAAAAGGCTTATGATAAAGTCAAGTGGTCTTTCCTTCAGCAAACACTCAGTATGAAAGGTTTTTCAGATGAGTGGCGTGCTATGATTCATAATTTCATTTCTAGTGGAAGTGTTGCCATCAAAGTTAATGATGATGTGGGCAGATACTTCCAAACAAGGAAAGGATTAAGACAAGGCGATCCATTATCACCAATACTATTTAATATAGTGGCTGATATGTTAGCCATAATCATAGAGCGTGCAAAAATAGAGGGTCAAATTGAAGGAGTAGTCCCTCATCTTGTGGATGGTGGGTTATCTATTCTTCAATACGCTGACAACGCAGTTCTTTTTATGGAACACGACTTGGAGAAGGCGAGAAATCTGAAATTAATTTTATCAGCTTTCGAGCAGCTTTCCAGTCTAAAAATAAATTTCTATAAGAGTGAACTGTTTTGTTTTGGCGAGGCCCAAAGTGATGCAGCCCTTTATGTTGAGCTTTTCGGCTGTGGGCAGGGTCAATTTCCAATAATTTATCTAGGCATTCTGATTCATTTCAGGAGGCTTACGATTGCTCAATGGAAACATGTAGAGGAAAGACTACAGAGAAGATTGAGTAGTTGGAAAGAAAAATTACTGTCCCTAGGTGGAAGATTGGTTCTCATAAATTCGGTACTAAGTAATATGTTACTGTATATGATTTCCTTTTTCCAATTACCAAAAGGAGTCTTGCATCGATTAGATTATTTTCGATCTAGATTCTTCTGGCAAGGGGATAGTGAGAAAAGGAAGTATCGACTGGCTAAATGGAATATAGTGTGTCGCCCTAAAGATCAAGGAGGGCTCGTTATTCATGACTTGGAGGTCAAGAATAGAGCACTCCTCGGTAAGTGGTTGTTCAAACTTCTTACCGAAGATGGGGTCTGGCAAACTCTTCTAAGAAGAAAGTATATTGGCTCAAGTGTGGTATCACAGGTTTCTGGAAACCCGGCGACTCGCACTTTTGGTTGGGCCTCATGGTAACAAAGAAATTCTTCTTTCCATATGGATCTTTCTCTATCAAAGATGGTTCTGAGATAAGGTTCTGGGAGGATAAATGGTTAGGTAACACCACCCTCCGCGGACAATATCCTGCTTTATACAATATTGTCCTTGGACGTCACAAAAGCGATACTCTCGCTAAGGTGTTGGAGACTTCCCCACCTAATGTGTCGTTCAGAAGAGATCTTATTGGTCCCCGACTAGCTCCTTGGAATGAGTTGCTACAATGTCTGACTTTGGTTAACTGACGCATGGGACTATTGAGTTTCGGTGGAATTTACACAACAATGGTAAATTCTCGGTGGACTCTATATATAAAGTTCTTATCTAGCCAGAGGTGCCAGTGGATAATAATCATAAAATTTGGAAGATGAAGATTCCACTCAAAATTAAAGTATTTGCGTGGTATCTTCGCCGTGGGATAATCCTCACTAAAGATAACCTTGCGAAACGCAATTGGCATGGGAGTAAAAAGTGTGTCTTTTGTCATAAGGACGAGACTATTAAACACTTATTCTTCGAGTGTAAATTTGTGAGTTCTATATGGTCAATCATCCAGACAGGTTCTACCTTATTCACACCACGCAGTATTGCTAATATTTTTGGCAATTGGCTAAATGGCGTGGACCGTAGGTTTACAGGACTTATTAGGGTGGGAGCGCTAGCCGTTATATGGTTGCTTTGGGTATGTAGGAATGATAAGGTTTTCAATGATAAAAATTCTTCTCTTATGCAGGTTATCTATAGGAGTACAGCTACACTCCGTTTGTGGTCTCCGTTGGAACGTGTCGAGCATCGCGACCTTTTTACGGAGGTGTGTACAAGACTGGAGGATACGTCGAGAGACTTTTTTATCCCAAAATGGATGGCAGCATAATTTGCGGACTAGCCCTCCATCATCATAGGCGTTTTTACAATTTCTCATCTTGATATGTAATTCGTCTTTTTATTTTTTCCCACTTGTTGGCAGAATTTGGCTGTGTGCATCTTAGCTATGCAGAGGCCGGATGTAATACTTAAAATCTTTTAAATAATAAAACTCCCTTTAACAGAAAAAAAACTGCGCACGTAAAAAAAAAGGAATAGGTCCGATCCTGCCAAAAACGGAAAAGTGTGCTAATCAACTCTTTCCTTTTATGGTAACAGCGGCCGGTCGGAGAACCGATCGATCAATTCGCTTTGATCGTGCGCACGCGTAGTGTAGCATTGCCCATTTAAACCTCATCCCCTACCTAGCCGACGCCACTCGGCTTCTTCCGACGATGTTTATCCCCGTAGTGAACTAGGTTCATGACACACTCATAGTGTATTATCCTCGAAAATACCATTTTTTTGTCATTGAGATTTGTATGGTGTTTGGCTTCTGACCACTTTCCAGTGGCGAATCCGTATGAGGTTTAAGTGATCACTTTACAGTATTCTTTAAACTTTCTTGGTGAGCGGAGAGAGCAAGAACTGCTCAACTTACTTTCTTTCCTAGCACACACTTTGGTCACTTAGGCTCAGTTTGTAGTTGGTGTGGGTTGCCATTTTATAAACTGTTGTAATAGCAATGCGCTCGACCTCTCCTCCCGGGTCGCTCCCGCTCGAGCGGCTCCGGAAGACGACCCAAACCCTAGAAGTAGACCTCCCTCATCGCACCGCCCCTGTGTAACAGCCCCAGTTTGGTAACGGAAAATATGAATAAATTTTCCACTTTTGCTTTTGTCATTGCATCATGGCATCCATAATTAATCTTGCTTAACATGAAATAATGATGAAGCAACAAGTAATAAACCAATCTTGGTGAATGATGTTGGACAAAACAAATTCAAATTGTACTATCATATTTTTCCAGGAAGTTCCAACAATTTCAAATATGTTTGTTGCAAAGATTAATGCACTTGCCTATTCAAACAATTAAATAAAGATCCAAATTGTCTGTGAGCAATTCCAAAATAATTTACACATAAAATGTTTTTCAAATGGGCAGCAAATTTTATGGCAGGTTCCTTATATGATATACTGGCCCTGTGAATTTTTCCAGAATTTATAAAAATGTTTAAGGGCCTTAATTAATTGTCTAAACTCTACTGGTTTTTAAATGAAAATGAAAAACTAAAAAGTCTGACAGGTGGGCCCCACCTGTCATCCTCTCTCTGTGACCTAGCTGGAGCCGCCGCCGCATCGCCGTCGACAGGATCTTCCCTGGAGTCAGCTGAGCACGCCATCCACTCCGCCTCGTCGTCCTCGTGCAAGGAATCGGAGTGGGAGGCCGTGAATCGCCGACGCCGTCTCCTTTTTCTCTTGCACTGCCGCCGTCGAGCACGATCCCCGTCGCCTCCAACCACCTCCGTCTTCTCCGAGCACACCCACGCGTCGAGGGTGAGCGCGCCGTTCTCCTGGACACCTCCGTCCTCCTCCTTCCCCCCCCCCCCCCCTAGTTCGTAGATATGCCCGCGGATGCCGACGCCGGTCGCCGCCTGTCGCCGACGCATGCGTCACTCCGGTGGCCAAATGATCACGGCGCCACCCATTTCTGGCTCGCCGTACATAGGCGTGTCGAACGCAACCATTAGGGCGCTCCCGAACGTGCTAGGTCGCCGTCACCGTCCGTGCCGCCATCGGTGGTCGCCGCGCGCGCGCCGCGCCGGTCGTGGCATCGTGCCGGGTCAAACCGACCCGTGGGCCACCGTGCCAGCGTGGCCGCCACCATGGCGCCGGGACCCAGCCGTCAGCCTCTGTGGCTAGCACGGGCCGGGTGAAAAACGTCTTGGTGAAATTTCTGGAATTTCAATAAAAGACAGAAAATGATTCCAAACTTTGAAATTCAATAACTTTTGAACCACAACTCAGAAAAATACAAACAATATGTCAAAATGCTTAGAAAAACAATATCTAACTGTTAGTACCTTGCCATGATCAACTAAAATTATTAAATTGACTTTAATTAATAAATACTAAAGTGGCAGAATTAAATCAATGTTTAGAAAATTCATAACTTGAAAAATATTTATCCAAAAATTATGAATAAAGTATCAAATTGTTCAGCAGTTAATGAACTACAAGTTTATTTCATTTGAGAGAATTGTAGAATTAAATTTTGCGCTGTTTATACAAATTGAATAAAATGACAGATTTAAATCAATAATTGGAAATACCATAACTTGAAAAATATTGATCCAAAAATTGCAAATGTTATACAAAAAAGATCAGCAAAACAAGGGCTATCTAGTTATGTTAATCTCACAGCATGAAAATAATTTTTCCTTCGATGTCATTTTTGAATTGGTTAAAATGATTTAAATTGAATAACCGTTTAAATCACCATTTCATCATCGTTAATCGAAAAATTGCAAACGAAGTACCAGAATGATCAGGAGAACACTACCTATCTAATAATGTCATTTTCATGCATGTAGAACTCATATTTTAGTACTATACATTTTGGATAAATGCTTAATTCACTAAGTTAAATATAGAGTTTTAACCCGCTAATTGCAATATTTATTTTAGGGGTTCCTTTTAACTTGTGGGACATGCCCAAGACCATTTCAGTGCATAATTTGACCATATCATCATGAGTGTGCATTGCACCTTTGTATTCGTGTTATTTATTTCGTTTCCTGTTATTGTTTGTGTTCCGGTAGATTCAGGAGTCGAGGTTCCACCACAATACCTCGACGATCCGAGCGACCAGCACTTTCAGCAAGGCAATAGACAACCTAACCTTCTTGGCATCTAGCATCCTGTTGTTTTACACCAATATTTTTATCCACTATGATATTGCATTCGATTCAATGACAACTTTTGATCAAGTATAGAGTATCCTATGATATGCATTGTCTCCTAAACCATCACATGTTGTCCCCTCCTATGAACCATAGGTTTGATGTGTTGGCCTGAGACAAAGATATAAATGTTGTACCTATATGCTTAGCTATGCTTAGCCATGCTTAGTCAAATGCTATGTTGTCCGTTGATTAAATTCCATAATTATGATGTTGATGGAATGTTCGGACATGGTGGTTAATGTTGGTACTTAATTAATTTGCTTAAAAGGCTTGGATGAGTTGCCATCGGGGATGGTGTTTTGTCTCATTCTTGCCCCTAGGTGCGAGTTCTTGTCTCTAGAACCAAGACTGAGCGTGCTTCCAACGGTGGGGACATATGGAATCCTCTGTAACTAAATAACTTGTGCGGGCGTATCCAAGGCTCCTCTAGATTTGTTCTTTCCATTTGCGTGTGAGTTGCAGTGGACGAAGGCGCGATGAAGAGGGTGTGTGATGGTGTTTAGGATGTGGTGATGGGGGCAGGGGCTGAGATAGGTTGGATAAACTTGTCCTGTCGCCACAGATGATCCTTGGATAGTCTCACGCGAGGTAAAGGTTTAACCGCGCCCACTTGCCAGCTTTCCCGGAAGAAAGCTAATCAAGCGAGCCGGAAGGTACCGGTGGGTAAATTAGTACACCCCTGTAGGGTTTAATCTTTTCGAAAAGCCGTGTCTGCGGTTATGGACGACTTGGGAACGGATATACGAGACCATAGAAAACCTTAACTCAATTTAAAATTTGGCAACTAGAGGTTGCAGCTCAACGTGTGTTAAAAGGTTCATTTCCTCTAGGGTGATTCGAGGGAGTGCCTTTGGTGGAGATGTGTGGTGGTTTCTGGCTACGAGTTGGTTCAAGGTGAACCGAAAAAACAAAGTTTACTCTCTTATCCCTTCTTATGAAAACCATCCTGAGTAGTCGATGGCATGAGCCATTTATGTCTTTGAGAGTGAAAACTAGCTTTATGCAAAACAACCACTTACAGCTTTAGAGCCTTGTCATCATTGGGCCTATATCGCCCTACTAAACTTGCGAGTACGTCGTACTCAGTGTCTCTTTGTTGATTATTAATTGTTTCAGAGAAGGACGTCACCGAATAGTTAGGTGGGTTCTTCGTTGACATCGAAGAATAGTATGGGGTTCCCAGGTGGCAGCTTGGGACGTCATGGAACAGGTTGGCTGGGATTTTTATCTGTAGGCCTCTTAGGCCATATTTTGGATCTTGTTGTTTAGACACCTAAATTTGCTTCCGCGTGATGTAATGTTGGGTCTGTGACCTCTGATGTGTTATTTGCTATCTTTCTCATTATATGAGTTGAACTATGATCTCTTTGTGTCGTAGAGTCTGTGATATGCCAGATGTTCCGCAGTCTTGATCTCTCTATTATGCATTGATAGCTATGCCAGTGTTCATGGCATGATCGAAGTGTTGCGTTGCCGATGATCCATTCCGAGCACGCCTGCCAAAGGTTTTGGCCTGCGAGTGGTAACCCTAGTAACCTTCGATTGTGTAGCACGGCCTGTGGGTTACATAGTATCTCTGTATAATTCCGGGGTCGGGGCGCTACAAGTTGGTATCAGAGCAGGACTGCCTGTAGGAAACCCTTTCTATTGGTTGATGTCGAGTCTAGTTTGAAAGTTATTTATAACCTAAAAATGAATTGTGAAAACCCTCTTAGGATTCTTTTACTCCTTATCCAAGTCGCTCCATCTCTAAGTTACCTTACCTCTATTTGTTTTAACAGTGTGTCAAAGTTTTAGATTCTCGGGGTTGGGTTCTTACCGTTCATACCATATCTTGAGTTTTACTTCCGTTCCTAACTCTTGAACTGTTCTGTGGTGCTACAGATGACGCGTCCAGGACTGGTGGTCCGCCTGACTCGCTGTGAGGGCGTCCGTGGGTTCCCCTCCTTGTTTGCAGCAGCTTTGGCCAGCCAGGGTTGCCCGTGGTACCCCGAGTACGTGGTGTACGAGGAGCACTTCCCTTACGGACAGGGGCAGTTCTTCTGCGAGGCCCGTGTCCTGAGCCCAACTGGAGACAGCGTTCTGCACCAGTCTGTAGGTGTGGGTTTGACCGAGGAGCAGGCTGTTCAGGAGGCTGTGTTCAACGGCCTCTCCGTGTATCGCAGAAACTGCGACTACTTAGCTAATGCAAGATCGGATTTCTATCACTTCCCGGCGGCTGATGACAGTCTGGAGGGTTGTTGCGTTGCTGTGTACTCAGACCCCGAGACTGAGCCAGACCGCAGTCACCGAGCTCTTATTGAGCTGGTTAGGGCGTTGGACCTTCGTGCTCGTCAATGGTACCTCTACGCGGTGGCTTCTCGTGAGAGCCACCGGAACATGCTGATGACCTTGGAGCCGTACGTCCTGTCCGGGATGCTTCCCCCAGCTCTCCTTTCGCCTCTACCGACAGAGCTACCCGGCAACATGAGCAGCCCGAGGGTGGGTGGCACCGTTCCGCCGCGTGGTCCTGCTCGAGTGACCGGGGGCGACATCCACACGCCGCCCTATGACCGCCAGCCAGTGAGTACCCGCCGCTTCAACTCTCGCCCTGTGCGTCTCCTGGGGCACGTCCAGTACTTCTAGGAGACGGGTATATGCGGGTACCTAGTATTTGTATCTTTGCCTTCCTACGTGATGTGCAAGATACCCACTATCTGTAGTGGTTGCTTTTCGAGTTAGAGTTTGTGGTATCGAACTGAATGACTTGTATCATCCGTATTTCCCATTCGTGTAATGCGTACTAAAGCTTGTAGGCTCGTATTTGAACCACCTAATGGGTTTTATTCCGACTGGTGTATGTCTGTTTGAGTTCAAATATTGTTTCTGCCATGTTGATGTGATGATACCTGTTCTCCCTCGCTCAATCTTGATGAATTGTTGATGTCGGTAGTCGCTTATGTCGGGTCTAAGCGAATACAAATTTCCTAGCCGTTCGGAGATAGATACTAATTGTGTCTTTGCTCAAATCTCCAGAATGGATCCTACCCGTCGTGGTGAACAAAGCAATCCTGAGCCACCGCCGCCACCCTCTATGGCGGAGGTTCTGATGGCCATTGAGGAGAACCGCCTACGCAACAAGCGTCCGCTCGAGCAGTTGGTGCAGCAAGGTGCCAGACGGAACAATGACTGCACCACCCTCACGGAGTTCTTGCGCTCCGAGCCACCGACCTTCTCCGAAGCTAAAGAGCCACTGGATGCTGATGATTGGCTCCGTGCTCTCGAGCGCAAGTTTGCGGCCTTGCATGTTCCGGTGGCGGAACAAGTGAACTTCGCCACCTATCTGCTGAATGGAGCCGCTGGCTCTTGGTGGGAGAGCCATGTGTCAATGTTTGACGCTAGCCATGTCTTCACCTGGGCGGAGTTCCGCACCGCTTTCCGTGCGGCCTACATCCCCAAGCCCATCATGGACCTCAAGAGGAGGGAGTTCCTGGATCTGACCCAGGGACGTATGGACGTCCAAGCTTATGGGCGTGAGTTCAACCACCTCTCCCGTTACGCCCCTCGGGATGTGACCAATGATGAGGACAAGCAATATCTGTTCCGCAAGGGGCTTGCACCGAGGCTCCGTTACGAGCTCCTACCCTTCAAGTTCCAGTCCTACCAAGAGCTCTACAACCAGGCTCTCACTATGGAGCAGGGTAGGAAGGAGTTAGAGTCATCCAAGAGGCTAGCCCCAATGGACAATCAGGGCTCCTCTTCTTCTGAGGGCAAGAAGCACAGGGTCTTTGTGCCCTTCATTGATGTGCCTCGTGCTCCCTTCGCGCCAAGGCCTTCAGGGTACAGGCCACCTCCGCCTCGCCCAGCTACTTCGACCTTGGGTGCGGCTGGAAGTGGCTCTCAGCTGCCTCCACCACCACCGAGGCCCACTTGCTATAGCTGTGGCCAGCCGGGGCACTACTCCAGGGAGTGTCCCCAGAAGGCGCCGGCTACCGCAACACCTACACCAGCTCCCTCTACACCAGCCGCCAAGGCAATGACTGTCAGCCGTGGCCACCTGAACCATGTCTCGGCTGAAGGAGTCGAAGAGGACCCCGGTGTTCTCATGGGTACGCTTCGAATAAATGAATACCCAGCTTCAGTTTTGTTTGATTCTGGAGCATCGCATTCATTCATATCCATAGCTTTTGCACACAACCATCAAATACCGTTTGCGAATATGGACTCCCCACTAGTGGTCAAAACACTAGGCTCTAGTTGGCACACTAAATGGATCGCTCAGGAGGTCGAGATTACCATAGGCTATTGGTCCTTTCCGTTCTCGTTGATGGCCCTGAAGTCAGATGGTCTAGATGTCATTCTGGGCATGGACTGGCTAGTCAAATATCAGGCCAACCTGGACTGTGCTGCCAACTCTGTCACAGTGATCCACCCAACCGTCGGGCTGGTGAGTTATTGGTCACCCTCGTCCGCAACTCCATCCGCTGCCACTCCTCTCTCGCCGGAGATCAGCCTATGTTTCCTGGAAGGAACCACCCCACCCGAAATGCATGAGGTTGCTGTGGTGTGTGATTTCCCCGATGTCTTCCCTGAAGAATTGCATGGCATGCCACCTGATCGAAGTGTGGAGTTTGTCATTGAATTGGTTCCGGGAACAGCTCCAATTTCCAAAAGTCCCTACCGCATGCCAGCGGAAGAGCTGACTGAGCTGAAGAAGCAACTTGATGAGCTGCTAGAAAAAGAATTCATTCGGCCTAGTAGCTCACCCTGGGGCTGTCCGGTCATCTTTGTCAAGAAGAGGGATTCAAATGTTCCTCGTCTGGTTGTTGATTACCGCCCTTTGAATGCGGTAACCATCAAGAACAAGTATCCTATTCCCCGAATAACTGACCTGTTCGATCAGCTAGCTGGTGCAACGGTATTCTCCAAGATGGATCTGAGGTCAGGCTACCATCAGATCAAAATCAGAAAAGAGGATATCCCGAAGACGGCTTTCACTACTCGTTATGGCCTATATGAGTATACCGTCATGTCCTTTGTCCTCACCAATGCTCCGGCTACATTCATGAGGCTCATGAACTCCATATTCCACGAGTACCTCGACAAGTTCGTCATAATTTACATCGATGACATCCTTGTCTACTCCAAAACCGAAGAAGAACATGCTGAGCATCTTCGGCTAGTTCTGACCAAGCTTCGTGATCATCGCCTCTATGCCAAGTTCTCCAAGTGTGAGTTTTGGCTAAAGGAGCTCGTCTTCCTAGGTCATGTGGTGTCAGCTGCTGGAGTAGCGGTGATACCTGGCAAGATTCAGGCAATCCTGGATTGGCCAACCCCCAAGTCCGTCAAAGATATCCGTAGCTTCCTTGGGTTGGCGGGTTATTACCGCCGATTCATCGAGGGCTTTTCCAAGATAGCCAAAGCATTGACTGACCTCCTCAAGAAAAATAAACAGTTTTTGTGGACCGACAAAGCTGAAGAGAGCTTCCAAACTCTCAAAGTCAAGCTCATGACCACTCCGGTGCTTGTCCTTCCTGACACCGACAAGGACTTTGTTGTCTATTGTGATGCCTCGTTGCAAGGCTTGGGCTGTGTGCTAATGCAAGAAGGCCATGTTGTAGCCTATGCCTCTCGTCAACTCAAACCGCATGAACAAAACTATCCAACTCATGATCTAGAGCTTGCTGCCGTAGTACATGCTCTGAAGCAATGGAGGCCCTACCTGTTGGGCAACCGTTGCGAAATCTTCTCGGATCATCAAAGTCTGAAGTATCTCTTCACCCAGCCAGATCTGAATCTCCGATAGAGAAGATGGTTGGAATTAATCAAGGACTATGATGTGACCCTCAACTATCAGCCCGGCAAGGCCAATGTCGTGGCACACGCTCTGAGTCGCAAGGCCTATTTCAACACTCTGCTAGTTAAAAAGGCTCAACCTGCGCTTCATGAGGAGTTTGCCCGTTTGAATCTGGAGGTTGTTCCCTACGGATATCTAGCAAACCTCGAGATCAAATCCACTCTTGAGGATGAAATAAAGGCAGCCCAGCAACATGATGCTAGCATCCTCAAGATCAAGGAGAATATCGCAAGTGGGAAGGCTAGGTGTTTCTCCATTGATGACTCCGGTGTTGTCTACTTCGGGGACCATCTGGTGGTGCCCAAAAGTGGAAGTACCAAAGGTTTGATACTCCAAGAAGCCCATGAGTCCCCCATATCCATTCACCCTGGTAGTACCAAGATGTACCAAGATCTTCGCCGCCAATTCTGGTGGACTCGCATGAAGCGAGAAATTGCCAAATATGTTGCTGAATGCGACGTCTGTCGCCGTGTGAAGGCTGAACATCAAAGGCCAGCGGGTACTCTTCGCCCCATAGCTATTCCCGAGTGGAAATGGGATGAAATTGGTATGGACTTCATTACTGGCTTCCCAAGGTCACAAAAGGGTAATAATGCCATTTGGGTAGTCATTGATCGACTATCCAAGGTCGCTCACTTCCTTCCCGTTCACGAGGATATAACTGCAAAGCAACTAGCTGAGTTGTACCTTGCCCGGATTGTTCCTCTCCATGGGGTTCCTCTGAGCATCATATCGGACCGTGGGAGCCTATTTGTATCCAGATTCTGGCAGAGTTTCCAAAGTGCTATGGGAACCCGGCTGAACCTCAGTACAACTTACCATCCCCAGACCGATGGTCAGACTGAAAGGGTGAACCAAGTTCTTGAGGACATGCTTCGGGCATGTGTTATCTCTTTCGGTAAGGGTTGGGAAAAGTATCTCCCCCTCGCCGAGTTCTCCTACAGCAACAGTTATCAGGCTAGTCTCCAAATGGCTCCATTTGAGGTTCTCTATGGCCGAAAATGTCGAACTCCTCTAAATTGGTCTGAAGAGAGAGGCCACTCTTCGGTCCTGATGTGATCAATGAGGCTGAAGAAAAGGTTCGAATCATTCGGGAGAATCTGAAGATTGCTCAGTCCAGGCAGAAGAGCTACTATGATAAACACCATCAGGAAGTTCACTATGAAATTGGTGACAAAGCCTATCTCCGAGTCTCTCCACTCCGAGGCGTTCATCGTTTCGGGATCAAGGGAAAACTAGCACCTCGCTTTGTTGGTCCTTTCACTATCCTGGCTAAGCGAGGTGATCTCTCCTACCAGTTGGAGCTCCCAGAGAGTTTTCCGGATGTGCATGATGTGTTTCATGTCTCTCAACTCCGTCGTTGCTTCAAGGATCCTATTCGTAGGGTTGATCATGAAGTGTTGGACATTCAGGAGGATTTGACTTACCGCGAGCATCCTATCCGCATCTTGGATGAAGTGGAAAGGAAGACTCGTAATCAAACCATCAAGTTCCTCAAAATCCAGTGGTTGAACCATTCTGAAGAAGAAGCAACCTGGGAACGCGAAACTAGTCTTCATCAGGAATATCCCGCCTTTTTCACTCAAGCCTAGAATCTCGGGACGAGATTCCTGTAAGGGGGTAGATTTGTAACAGCCCTAGTTTGGTAATAGAAAATATGAATAAATTTTCCACTTTTGCTTTTGTCATCTTGCATCATGGCATCCATAATTAATCTTGCTTAACATGAAATAATGATGAAGCAACAAGTAATAAACCAATCTTGGTGAATGATGTTGGACAAAACAAATTCAAATTTTACTATCATATTTAACCAGGAAGTTCCAACAATTTCAAATATTTTTGTTGCAAAGATTAATGCACTTGCCTATTCAAACAATTAAATAAAGATCCAAATTGTCTGTGAGCAATTCCAAAATAATTTACGCATAAAATGTTTTTCAAATGGGCTGCAAATTTTATGGCAGGTTCCTAATATGATATACTGGCCCTGTGAATTTTTCCAGAATTTATAAAAATGTTTAAGGGCCTTAATTAATTGTCCAAACTCTACTGGTTTTTAAATGAAAAAGAAAAACTTAAAAGTCTGACAGGTGGGCCCCACCTGTCATCCTATCTCTCCTCCCTCTTCCCTGTGGCGACAGGGGAACCACTGGCGCCATGGGCGCCGTGTCCCTCTCCCCTGCCTCGACGCCGGGCCCCCCTTGCCGCGCGTGGATAAGAGCACCACGCCCCTGCCCTCTCCTCCCTCCCTTTCCCCGCACCGGAAACCCTAACCCTAGATGCTGCCATGTCCGTGACCTAGCTGGAGCCGCCGCCGCATCGCCGTTGACAGGATCTTCCCCGGAGCCAGCTGAGCACGCCATCCACTCCGCCTCGTCGTCCTCGTCGTCCCCGTGCAAGGAATCGGAGCGGGAGGCCGTGAATCGCCGATGCCGTCTCCTTTTTCTCCTGCACTACCGCCGCCGCCGATCACAATCCCCGTCGCCTCCGACCACCTTCGTCTTCTCCGAGAACACCCACGCGTCGAGGGTGAGCGCGCCGTTCTCCTGGACACCTCCGTCCTCCTCCTTCCCTCCCTAGTTCGTAGATGCCCGCGTATGCCGATGCCGGTCGCCGCCTGTCGCCAACGCACGCGTCACTCCGGTGGTAAAATGGTCACGGCGCCGCCCGTTTCTGGCTCGCCGTACATAGGCGTGTCGAACACAACCGTTAGGACGCTCCCGAACGTGCTGGGTCGCCGTCACCGTCCGTGCCGCCGTCGGTGGTCGCCGCGCGCGCGCCGCGCCGGTCGTGGCATCGTGCCGGGTCAAACCGACCTGTGGGCCGCCGTGCCAGCATGGCCGCCACCATGGCGCCGGGACCCAGCCGTCAGCCTCTATGGCTAGCGCGGGCCGAGTGAAAAACGTCTCGGTGAAATTTCTAGAATTTAAATAAAAGACAGAAAATGATTCCGAACTTTGAAATTCAATAACTTTTGAACCACAACTCAGAAAAATACAAACAATATGTCAAAATGCTTAGAAAAACAATATCTAACTGTTAGTATCCTTGCCATGATCAACTAAAATTATTAAATTGACTTTAATTAACAAATACTAAAATGGCAGAATTAAATCAATGTTTAGAAAATTCATAACTTGAAAAATATTTATCCAAAAATTATGAATAAGGTATCAAATTGTTCAGCAGTTAATGAACTACAAGTTTATGTCATTTGAGAGAATTGTAGAATTAAATTTGTGATGTTTATACAAATTTAATAAAATGGTAGATTTAAATCAATAATTGGAAATACCATAACTTGAAAAATATTGATCCAAAAATTGCAAATGTTATACCAAAATGATCAGCAAAACAAGGGCTATCTAGTTATGTTAATATCACAGCATGAAAATAATTTTTCCTTTGATGTCATTTTCAAATTGGTTAAAATGATTTAAATTGAATAACCGTTTAAATCACCATTTCATCATCGTTAATCGAAAAATTGCAAACGAAGTACCAGAATGATTAGGAGAACACTACCTATCTAATAATGTCATTTTCATGCATGTAGAACTCATATTTCAGTACTGTACATTTTGGATAAATGCTTAATTCACTAAGTTAAATATGGAATTTTAACCCGCTAATTGCAATATATATTTTAGGGGTTCCTTTTAACTTCTGGGACATGCCCAAGACCATTTCAGTGCATAATTTGACCATATCATCATGATTGTGCATTGCACCTTTGTATTCGTGTTATTTATTTCGTTTCTTGTTATTGTTTGTGTTCCGGAAGATTCAGGAGTCGAGGTTCCACCACAATACCTCGACGATCCGCGCGACCAGCACTTTCAGCAAGGCAAGAGATAACCTAACCTTCTTGGCATCTAGCATCCTATTGTTTTACACCAATATTTTATCCACCATAATATTGCATTCGATTCAATGTCAACTTTTGATCAAGTATAGAGTATCCTATGATATGCATTGTCTCCTAAACCATCACATGTTGTCCCCTCCTATGAACCATAGGTTTGATGTGTTGGCCTGAGACAAAGATATAAATGTTGTACCTATATGCTTAGCCATGCTTAGTCAAATGCTATGTTGTCCGTTGATTAAATTCCATAATTATGATGTTGATGGAATGTTCGGACATGGTGGTTACTGTTGGTACTTAATTAATTTGCTTAAAAGGCTTGGATGCGTTGCCATCGGGGATGGTGTTTTGTCTCATTCTTGCCCCTAGGTGCGAGTTCTTGTCTCTAGAACCAAGACTGAGCGTGCTTCCAACGGTGGGGACATATGGAATCCTCTGTAACTAAATAACTTGTGCGGGCATATCCAAGGCTCCTCTAGATTTGCGCTTTCCATTTGCGTGTGAGTTGCAGGTGGACGAAGGCGCGATGAAGAGGGTGTGTGGTGGTGTTTAGGATGTGGTGATGGGGGCAGGGGCTGATATAGGCTGGGTAAACTTGTCTTGTCGCCACAGATGATTCTTGGATAGTCTCACGCGAGGTAAAGGTTTAACCGCGCCCACTTGCCAGCTTTCCCCGGAAGAGAGCTAATCAGGCGAGCCGGACGGTACCGGTGGGTAAATTAGTACACCCCTGCAGGGTTTAATCTTTTCGAAAAGCCGTGTCCGCGGTTATGGACTACTTGGGAACGGATATACGAGACCATAGAAAAGCTTAACTCAATTTAAAATTTGGCAACTAGAGGTTGCAACTCAACGTGTGTTAAAAGGTTCATTTCCTCGAGAGTGATTCGAGGGAGTGCCTTTGGTGGAGATGCGTGGTGGTTTCTGGCTACGAGTTGGTTCAAGGTGAACCGAAGAAAGAAAGTTTACTCTCTTATCCCTTCTTATGAAAAACCTCCTGAGTAGTCGATGCCATGAGCCATTTATGTCTTTGAGAGTGAAAACTAGCTTTATGCAAAACAACCACTTACAGCTTTAGAGCCTTGTCATCATTGGGCCTATATCGCCCTACTAAACTTGCGAGTACGTCGTACTCAGTCTCTCTTTGTTGATTATTAATTGTTTCAGAGGAGGACGTCACCGAACAGCAAGTGGGTTCTTCGTTGACATAGACGAATAGTATGGGGTTCCCAGGTGGCAGCTTTGGACGTCATGGAACAGGCTGACTGGGATTTTTATCTGTAGGCCTCTTAGGCCATATTTTGGATCTTGTTGTTTAGACACCTAAATTTGCTTCCGCGTGATGTAATGTTGGGTCTGTGACCTCTGATGTGTTATTTGCTATCTTTCTCATTATATCAGTTGAACTATGATCTCTTTGTGTCGTAGAGTCTGTGATGTGCCAGATGTTCCGCAGTCTTGATCTCTCTATTATGCATTGATAGCTATGCCAGTGTTCATGGCATGATCGAAGTGTTGCGTTGCCGATGATCCATTCCGAGCACGCCTGCCAAAGGTTTTGGCCTGGAAGTGGTAACCCCAGTAACCTTCGATTGTGTAGCATGGCCTGTGGGTTACATAGTATCTCTGTATAATTCCGGGGTTGGGGCGCTACACCCTGTCCGGTGTCCGCTGCCGCCGCCGATGCCAGCGGCGGTGGCAGCGCCCCGGCCCGTCGATGGCGGAGGGGAGAGAGGGCACGCCGCTGCGGCATCTGCGAGCAGAGTAGGGGTTACGATGGCGGGGCAGTGCAGGGCGGCGGAGCACGGTGGAGCTGCGGCGAGGTCAAGCGGGTCGAGATGGAGGAGCCGGGCACGCGGTGGCGACGGCGGCCTGGTGCTCGGGCGCGGCGTGCTGCAGCTGCGTACGGGCCGGATCTAGGCCCGACTTCGGGCTCGATCTGGACCAGCAGGGCCACTGCCGTCCCATGCTCGTGATGGCGATGGAGGCACCCTGGCGCAGGTGTTGTCTGGTGGGGCAGGAGGCTCGGAAGATGGAAGATGGTGGTTGGTGCGGTGGTGTTGTTGTGGTGGTGCGGTGGTGGAGGTAGTATGGGCTTCCTCTGCCTCGAAGGCTGATGCTACCGGCGCTGGTCACGGAGGTGGCTGCGGTGCCAATGGATGGTGGCGGCGCGGCCTGTTGGTAGTGGGAAGCTCGGGTGGACCAGCTGACCCGTGGGGTGCGAGCGTCCGTGCCGAGTGAAAGCTTGCTGCTGCTTTGGCCGGAGCCGACAGCGACCGCGCCTGTGGGTGTCGCCTCCTTCATGAAGGCGTTGTCGTGGTACTACGCTCGCCTCCACCATGTCCACGCTCCGGGGGAAACCCTCGATCCGGGTACTCCCGATCGGACGATGTTGGCGGCTTGTCGTCATGTCCCTCCTGGGGGTATCGTTCATGGAGATGGACTCAACTGGAGGGACCAGTGGAGAGGTGGCGGTGGTGTTGTTGGTGCTCCCTACATGGTCACGATGCTCGAGCTCCTTCGGAAGGCCCGGAAGCTCTCCTCTGAAGATGCCTCCCGGGTGTCGGACTCGGCTTCGTGAGGCCCTTCGATTATGCTGTTGGTTGTTGTGTAAAACCTCGGCAGCGCATGGCCCTTCGTCCGGGTGTGGACTCGGCAATGTGTTGCCCTTCGGCTGCTCCAGCACCAATGTGGCTAATCTCGGCTGAGTGAAGCTTTTCGTCTACGGCGGTGATGATCCTTGTGCGCTAGCGTCCAATGCTAGTCGGGCGACGATGGGCATCGAAAGCTCTCCCTAGGGGGTGTTTGCTTAGTGTCATGCTCTTTTCTTTGTTCCCCCCTATAACTTCCGTAATAATTCGCCGGCATTTGTTCCGGTTTCCTCTTAATATAAAAGGGAGCAGTGCTCGCTGTTTTCCGTCAAAAAAAAAGTAATAGCAATGCCCACTGTAGCCTTGGTGTTTCATGCCTTGGTGGTAAACCAATAAATTATCGTGCCCAATTGGGAGATAAAAAAAGTAGATCAGTAGCATATTACATTTTGGAGATGCAAAGAAAATTGTAACATATAAATCTGAGCAGTGTAAACTGCCCATCATTGGGTGCACTATACGCAGTATAGAGTCTATTTACCCTCTCCATCAAATAACGACAAATAGGTAGTACTCTAAACGAGAAAACCGAGAACGGAACATACACACCGAGAACCCAATGATCTAGCGTGGTAGAGTCGCGGATGCCATGAACTCTTGCTCCAAGCTGTAGCAATTTTGGTTCCTCTGAGAAGCTAAACTAGCTAGGCCTACTATACCACTTTCAACACTCAATAGCGGACGTGCGACTTGGCCTTGTCCACTTAACAAGGCTTGCATGTCTTGATTTGTTACGGCAACCTTATTTGATACCAACCTTTTGGACCGGACATGCTGCAGTTTCATCTCCACTTGTTTCATGGTAGGTCTCTCTTCGCCTCGTAGTCGCAAGCAAGTCTCTGCAAGGCTGGCGACATCATTAATCTCTTCACCAGTTGCTTCCTCGAGAACTTGAGCTGCTACTATTTCTGCAAGTGGTTTTTCCCTCATCTCCCAAAGGAAGTAGTTCGACAAGTTCTGCTTTAATCCAGAGTCACTTGTAAAAATAGGCTTCTTTTTTAGCAGCAACTCTACAAGTACTACACCAAAACCGTAGACATCACTCTTCTCATTTAGCATACCCGTGTGGTAGTACTCCGGATCCAAGTATCCAAATGTGCCTTGTATATTTGTAGTGACATGAGTTTGGTCAATAGGAACCAACCTTGAAGCACCAAAATCTGATACCTTGGCTGTGTAATTCCCATCCAAGAGTATGTTAGTGGACTTCACATCACGATGAAATATCGACACTGAAGCAGACGAGTGGAGGTAATAGAGTGCTCCAGCAGCTTCTGCAGCAATTCTCAAGCAATCATCCCATGATAAAACAAAGACATTAGAGGTACTTGCATGGAGATTTTCAAATAATGAGCCATTAGGGATGAAGTCATATACTAGCAGTGGTACTTCGGTCTCAAGACAACATCCAAAGAGCTTTACGATATTACGATGATTTATCTGTGAGAGGACGGCAACCTCATTGATGAACTGACTAATCTCCACTTGCTCAATAACTTTAGACTTCTTTATGGCCACTATCCGTTGGTCAGATAAGATTCCTTTATAAACCATGCCATGCCCTCCATGACCAACAATACGTGTGGGATCAAACTTATTTGTTGCCTTTTCTAACTCCGACAATGAGAAAATCTTGGTGTTGTCACTCGCATTCTCATATGATGATATTAATTGTTGTAGGAGTAGACCTTGGTTCTTCCGAAAATGCATTCTTCGTAGTTGCCTTTGGATGCCATTTTTCCATCTACGGACGAAAAATATTACAATTAAGATGAAAAGCAGAATTCCGAAACCAACGACAATCCCAATGACGATACCTGTTAAGATTATGCCTGTCATTACTGTCCAGAATTTTATGTAGCTCATTACTTAGAATTTATTGTAGAATAGAGCTCACCTAGTACCAGATTTTGTTCTTTGGTTGATGTGCACTCCATTGTTGTAATGTCATACACTGTTTTTCTCGGACACTGGATGCAATAATGACTTCCTACGGTGTTATGACAAATCCCATTACAAGTCCATGGTACCTTGCACTCGTCAACATCTACAACAAAAGTTAGAGCGATAGGAAACACATAAGTAATCTAGTCAAGATGCCAGATGATGCCCAAACTGCAAGTAATTAAAGAATAAGTTACTTTAGAGTTCATGTCTTTATTATTATAAAACAAACTCATGCAGATGTTGTGTGCATATAGACAAATTCGAGCACTTTCTTGCATCTATGATTTTTTTTCTTCTTTGATATCGTTTTAACATACACAAGGGAAGTATAACTTTCTGAGAAGGTGTGAGACGGTATCGAAGAGATAATTTGCATATTAAAAGGTGTACAAGATAGCAGGAGGATCAGGTAGTGTACCTTTACACCCATCTATGATATACGGATTTCCATCAAAGCCGGAGATACACTTGCAACGATAACCAACATATCCACTTGCGGAGTTAACACCCAAACACGTGCTATTCATGCTAGCACATGCATATCCAATTCCGTTTTGCTGCGCTTCCTGACATGTCAAATTGGCTACGGCCCACTGCTGAGATGCTGATTCCTCGGAAGCAACATAGAGGCCAGGATCTCCACGCACATGCAACGAGAATTGTTCTTCCTTGTATAAGCTATATTTGACCTTCAATATCCCATTGTTAATATCTATATTGTTTACAATGGTGGAGTAGTCATCTGGATACTCGTCAATGTATTGGAAGACATACAATGTCGAATTTATACAATTGAGCTGAAACGACATCCTTGCAGAACAACCGTCTTCTAGGCCAAAAGGGAAAGGTACATTGATGTTCCCACACCATCTCGAGCATTTGGTCTTCTGTTGTAACGGATTATACCCTGATTTCACAAAAAGGTCAGTACATCTATCTTAATATGGCGTCACAAAAATGATGAAAATCTTACACAATACAAGAGGTCGCATGATCAACTACTAAAGAACCTAGCAATGACACGGCCATCACGTGTAGTTTAAGTTTGCACGGGAATTATAACTTTATTAACCAGATATGAAACATCAGAGGTCAAATGTATTTTTTGTTAAAGCCATCAAAAACACCGCAAACTGCTAATTATGTTCATAGCAACTGTTTAGTTGTGATATGACACAAGGAACGGTTACTTGCACCAGGTAGGAGAACACAAAAAAAAAGGACCCATGGGCACTAGCACCCAGGGCATACTTTTATAGAAGAAGAGCTCCTTTTATGAGAATTCCAGGAAAATTCGTCCCCGACGGGGATCGAACTCAGGTCGTTGGGCCGCCACACCACGATCCCAACCACTGGGCCTCTGCCCCGTTCTCACCAGGTAGGAGAACAGCGACTTTGTTTTTAGTGTTAACATGCCCACACAAGATCGAACCACTATTTTGTAGTCATTGTCTTCCAAACCATCTTAAACATCTACTTATGCGTTGTGTTTTGAGGAGAATATCTCTAAGAGCGTGTGCAGCATTTAGCTCCACCGACACGTGTCTAAGAAATTGAAATCTGCTACAATGTTTACCTCTCTTAGTAGGACTCACAAGTCATGAAAAAAGTAGTCTTTCTCTCCACAATCCTACCATTCATGTGAGGACATTAGAGACTGAGGACGGACTCTGCCAGATTTTTGTTCTCTTCAAGGGATGGTACTGGTACCACTACACACGGGTCTAAACTTTATTTACTAGACACACCCCTTCCACCGTTTAGACCTATCTCTAGTTGTTCAACGATTCTCTTAGCCACCCCTTTTTCACATACAAAGTAATAAAATTATGACACTACATATACCAAAGTACCTTTTGAAGTGGAGTAACTGAAAAGTTAATTCGTCTTCATGTGTTTGATCACATCTTTTTTCTAAAAGAAGGGAGCCCCCCATTCATTTGCCGATCTCATAGAAATAATGGCCACAAATTTAAGAATTTTCTCAAATAACAAAATTTAAGAAATTCAGCTTTGCGTACAACCTGTAAGAAAAAACTACTTTTTTTTATCCCAGAGCAAATACCTTTGTCACGCGAGCAGCCATCGGTTATGTATGGATTGCCTTGGTAACCAGATTCGCAGACACAAGTATAACCGAGGTATGATGCAAAGTAACTATCACTGCTATGGTTGCTGAGACATGCATAATCTGTCCTGTTTTGCAAGGCGCCAGAGGCGGGTTGATCAACGATGATACCCCAGTGAACCTTGGCGTCATCAGCGGTTACATCAATTGTATCCCATATGGAGCTTCGGTTACTGTGTGCTTTGAGGTTTTGCTTTCCAATGTTGTGGCGGACAAACTTGAACTCGAAGCCGGTAGCAAGCTCCAATTCAACGGAGGAGGTGCAACATCCTATACCGTTACAGTTCTGCCTAGCCACAGTGTCCGTGATATCTTTGTCAGGGCATGTAACACTGCACTGACCCACCGTATTGTTCGTGCCATTCTCGAGCATGTACATGTCGAAGTCGCAACCAGTGAAGCTCAGCACGATGGAGCTGAGTCTGAAAGATCTCCCGAGATACCAGGACATGTTGTACTCATTGACCTCAGATCTCAAGGAGATGGAATGGAAAAACGATACATCAATACCTGTGAAGACATCGGCGGTGGGGACGGTGATATCATCGATGACCTCTGTGATCCCGTCATACAGGAAGAGCCTGGGAGCCTGCGAGGCACTTTGGTCGTTCTTGCAGATGAGCTCAAATTCTGGCTCTTGCCGCCGGAAGCAGCCCTTCCCTATGCCGAATGGGTACTCGAAGCTCACGTTGCCGCAGCTCGTCTGACAATCAAGCGTGACGGCGAAGTGAAGGACGGTGCCGTTCGCCGGTTGGCGTCTTTGCACGCCGGATGCCCGCACCGCTACCGTTGGTAGCAACAGCAGTGCGAGCAGATAGCTGAGCGCGTCGAGGAGCCTCATGTTCATCACACAACAATATTCGTGGGAACGGTACGTGTACTGATGGACAGGCACATAGGATCGGTATACTGTCTAGTGAAGAGTATCTGAAGGCATGCGTACTGATGAGTGAGAACACCCAAATGCGAAGGAAACCGAACGACCTGCCAATTTGACGCTGCTACCCAACCTGAACGGGACTACATTTGTCTCGCAGTTAAAGAGTGTATATTAATATCACGGAGATACAAATTACATCCAGCCTCTGCAACAACGTAATAACCAGAGTCATTACGGATGCACACAGTCGAAAGACAAAAAGAAGAAGAAATAAAAAGAAAAAGTCTCGCTACGGAGTTACAGTCCTTGCGGCAGCCGCACAACCAACACCTGAAGTCCAATTCTTCAAAAGTAACGCCTTCAAGAAGAACAGTGTCAGGCACAGCCAATTAAGTCCAGACCTTGCGTTTTCACCCTGAAAATAGTCCTCACTCTCAAAACAATGTCTCCAACAAGACCACTGTCAGGCACAACCAATTAAGTCCAGACCTTGGATTTTCACCATGAAAGGTAGGACTTTGGACTTCATGTATGTTGTCGCCCCCACTTACATGCCGCTGCTCCAAGTCATGAAACACCAAGCCAATTCCTCATCGCCAGAAAGATTCGAACCACCATTGCCAGTACTCAGATCTCGCCTTCCACGTCATTCTCCGCCAGCACCATGGAACGAGAAAGCTTGCTCCATGATATTAACAGCCAGCTGAGCTTCGAAGCGATCCCTCTGAAACCAAACGGTTAGAGAAAAAACACGGGTGCACACGATCGAATACCATCCGATCCAACAATCTTCAGGCACGAATCGCCCAGTGGAGTTCGCCGGCGGAGCCTTCCGAAACACGACCGTCCAGCCAGATCGATGGGGACCAACATCCGGTAGATCATCATCTCGCCTCGAATAAGAACCAAGGACCACCGCCATTATTCTTGTCGATCCAGCGGTCCCCACACCGCTGTCCGATTCCCGGCAAACGGAACAAGCAGAACAACCTTCGGCCCACAAGAGCACAAGGTAGATCGGCCAGAAGCTCCGCAACAGTGACGCCGCCATGGATTGGCCGCTCCGCCGTCGCGAGGCTAGGACGCGCCGCCGTAGCAGGTCGCGCCGCCGCATGGCCTAGCCCCAGATCGGAACAGCCCAAAGGCTCCAGCAAGGCCAAGCATCGCTGCCTCCGGAGCCCTGCGCTAGCCCTCCTGGGCTCGTGTCGCCGTCTCCCTGCCGCGCGTCGGCGAGCGCCGCACACAGCGAGCGCCGCCGTCCCGCCGCCTTGTCTCACACCTGCGCCGCCATGGGGTCGGTCCCCCGCGCGAAGGATCCCAACGGGCTGCGCCTTCCCGCCCTCTGCCTTTGACGGCCAGGCGTGGCCACCACCGCCAGCGGCGGCGGCAGCGGCCGGTGGAGCAGTGGCCGGCGGCGGCTGGCTAGGGTTTCTGGGTCACCTTCAGAGCCGCCTCGCGCTGGCGGCCCGGGAGGGGTTTTTCATTTTTGTCTCGCAGTTATTGAAGGAGTAGACAGCAATGTGAGTGGTATACGCGCAACAGGATGAACCGGGGTGAGCACGGCACGCAAGATGCGGTCCAAGTTAAATGGAGCCCAAAAAAAATCGGACGTCTCTCTCACGTTAAACGTGCTAGATGGATTGAAAGAGTATCCAGAAATTGCAGTACTGGTTATGTGCAACTGTCACCTTACTCGATTTTTCATCCTGCAATCATACGCTCTTGGGTGCCAAATTCAATATCTAACACTTGCATGTGGCCAGGAGCCTGTGTATATTCTCAGTCAATGTACGACCATGGATTTTCGGTAGCGCTAGTACCATACAAAGCTTTCACTCTCGCCTTGACTGACCCCGAGGCCTAGGTGTCTTTTTTTCGCAAGTGGAGACCGGGACAAAGGGGTAAGAAAAAAACGAGCTACCAACACAAACAACTCGACCTATAGACAAAAAACTCGGCAAGAAGCGGGCAATAAGACAGGTATTCTGTGGCTGGTAGTCTCAGAAGAATGTGGGTCACGCTGTTGTTTTCTTAATACCTTTCATCGAAAACGATTGAGTTTGAACAATTCAAATCCCATGCTCTTTTGACCGTACAAATTATGGCTTGTATGCGTGGTTCACACCCGGGGATATTTTGGACTTGCCAGGGAATGAAAAAAATGTCACAGGGAATGAAAAAATTAATCAGTAGTTCTAGTTAGCTATTGACCAAAGCACCATATAGTAAAATTTAAACTATTTTCAGTAGAGATGTTGTATTACACAAAATTTAACCGAGTAACTGCGTATGAAAGCCATGTATACCGATCTTACATTGTGGAAAGGAGGAAGCCTGAAAATTCCGGCATAAGATTGTGGAAACAAGGAAGCCATGTACACCCGGTGTTGGTGGACTGGCCAGTCCTCGACGGGCGGTTTGCGGGGTTCTGGACTCATCGCGTGCAAAAGTCCTGCCCTGGTTTTCGGCCAGGGCCGACGACGACGACGCTCTCGGGCGTCGTGTCCTTTTTGAAGGCGTCGTCGAGGTGGATCCCTTGCTTCCCCGCATCGGGTTCTCCGGGGGAAACCCCAGATCATTCGCGGGATCGGGCGAGGGCGGCGCTCCTGCGTCGCTTGCCTCTTGGGGTTCCACCGGCCAGAGGTACCAGTGAAGTCAGCTGGTGGTTGGCGGCAGCGAGCCTTTGTCTTCGGCTAGGAGGTGCACGGCTTTGGGGCCGGCGTGAATGTCGGAGCAGCGGCTCCGGGTTTTCTCCTTGCGTTGAGGTTTGGCTCCGCCGTGTTAGTGTCGTCTATGGTTGTTAGGGTGACATGGTCGTCGACTTGTTTTGGGGCGCGGCCCTGGGGCCGGCGTGGATGTCGGAGCGGCGGCTCCTTGCGTTGAGGTCGCCTCCGCCGTGTTAGTGTCGGTTATGGTTGCTAGGACGACATGGTCGTCGACTCGTTTTGGGGCGTGGCCTTAGGGCCAGCGTGGTGCGTTGTGTTGTATGGTTTTCAGCCGGTTTTCCTTATAAACTGTCCAACTCTTTTTGACTTTATCAATCAAAGGCATTGTCGCGGTTTGAAAAAAAAAATTCTCTCCTCTTCAAGCATGTCATTTTGCAAAGCAAATCAGGATTTTAGGTGGACGTATCACTTTTTTATTCGGTAAGGAAAACAGTATTTTCCCATTATTTACATTTCACCTCCGTATCTTTTGTAAAAAAAATCCTGACAATCCTAGTTGTTTCAAACGTAAGATACCGTACATTACAATTTCTTGTGACCATGGTGGTCTCTGAAAATCTTGTTGCAGAATAAGCACACTTCAAGTAAGTTCAAGCCGTTTTGTGTACTGCCACGCTGAGAATTAGTCGTCAGTTCTTGGAGCTCCATCTTCAGCTTCCGGTTCTCCTTGATTAGCCTTTCAGACTTTCTCTTCAAATAATCGTAATCTGTTGCGGCCTGCTTCTGCTTGCTCCTAATTTTTGTTGGTCAAATTAACTATCGTAAAACTAATACTACAAACAACCTGATAAACAGACAGTTACGAGCTGTAAGTACCTGGCTCTTCTGTTCTGAAACCAGACTTCAACTTGGCGCGGTTTTATGTTCAGCCTCTTCGCCAGCCCTTGCTTCATAGTCTGATTGGTTTCTTAAAAATAATCTCAACTTTTCTTGATAAGAACATGGGACTTCTAAATTCTAATGCCTGAACATGCTAGGAAATAGTTTTGACACGAACTTACAGTATCAAGAGTGCAATGTGCTTGCTAGTAGCTCCAATGCCGAGGGAAAGGGCAGTCATTTCATCTATTTCTTCTCCCATGTGAGCTATATTTCTTGATTGGAAACCATCAGTCAGAGCAGAAGCATGTATATATTGTGGAGGATGTGTAGCAGTTTTGTTGGTGTGGTCTTAATTAGGTAATGGCTCCCATTGGGGGAGCAAAGACTGCAATAAAAATGATATTTAGAGCCCCAATTAATTGGCATTGTAATTGTCATTGGGGGGTTTCTTCACAACCCATCATGCCGGTGTCTATGTAGACCAAGATGGATTATCAGAGGTCCATATTATTATTACTCCCTTTTCAAGGTTTCTTCGAGGGGGAGGATTGAACAAGTTTTCAGTTATTGGAGGCATCAGAAACCGCACATAATAATAAGAGCCAGCGTTTATTGCCGTGTTGCCTGTTTTGTTTGACCAAGTTTACCTTAAAGCTGTCAAATATTAGGTTAGGTGAGTTCGTTACTCACATACTCGTTTATGACTTCTTTTAAGCCTATATTTCACTGTGAACACAACAAATCAATAAATGAAGACTAACAAGAGCATCATGGCTCATTGTAGGTATCGCTATTGAGCTTAGCCCGATACTATTTCTTGGCTTGATTGCAATATTTCTCATCATAAAACCCGCTACTGAAAGGACAAAGATTTCACTTTGGAAGCGTTAAAAAAAAGGCAACAGACAACTTTGATGATACATGTATGTTTGGCCATTGAGGACATGACATGGTGTATAAAGGCATCTCACCTGACCAACATGTGGTTCATATACAGAAATTTATGGTTATCAATCAAGGTGATATTAATCAATTTATTAGTGAAGTTGCTACCCTCTCACAATTAACAATCGGGATATTGTAACGCTCCGGGATCGGTACTATGTAGATTTGAGCGTTTCAGCCAAATCCGCATAATAACGATCCTAGGACGCCCACCAAGCATAACGTGCACGTCGCAACACACATGTTATGCGGGTGGAATTGTGATAACATTACAATAATCCTCGACGAATCCCACAAAAGAACATATATTTACAACAACGACTCCAACGAGCCAAGAATACAAAAGATACAATATAAAGATCCAAATAACAACGGAAGCGGAATAGCGTCCGATTATGGACAAGATACAAATTGGACTAAAAGTCCTGAAGATAAACGAAGGCACCATATCCCTGTCCAGGCCAAGCCGGAGGGATTCCCAAGCTAACGCCGTCAGACTTCAAACATGTCGGCTGCATTGGAATAGCAGCCCCGAAGGGGTCAGTACTATACGAAGTACTGGCAAGTACTACTCACAAGATATCAAATATTGAATTCCGGGGGAAGGGATTAGAGGTTGAAGCGGCGGCAAACAGCACTAACAACTATAGAGACACGCTACAACTTTCGTCTAATCAGAGAAGGTAAGAGAGCGCATAGATAACCAACTATACTAACACCAAACAATACCCAGCCTTCCTTACCCGCCCGTTTAAAACCACGGATAGCAAGCCCAAAGACATTCACACATTTGACAATTTTATGGGTTATTATTTAAGTAATCTATCTTACTAATCAAGTTATGATCATTCGGTGTAAATTGTCTATGATCCTATTAGCCAGCACATTTCACCAGGTCATCCATAACCACGGACACGGCTTTTCGAAAAGATTTAACCCTGCAGGGTTCACAAATGTAACCACACGTTGATCAACCCTTCGCGCCATGCAATTAGCACACTTCCGGGGTATACTAGCAGGGTATCCGACACTACACTTTTCTTTACTACCACACAAGTCCAGGGAACCACCTAGCTAGGTCTGATCCGCATCGAAAGTCCGACCGAAGCTCCGAAGCGGGCCTAGCCGTTGCGTGAACGGCTTCGGGAGGAAACACTCATACGATTGCCCTCCGTCCACATGCGATTAACGCACGGTCCGCAACCCTTCCGTAAGTAACCATCACGTATAAGTCCCGGAGGCGTCCCATCCGTACCTGCATCACAATAAATAAGCGTCGCGCAAATGAAAACACCCGAACTAATTGTGCCGCCCTGGACAAGGCTGCAAATCTGGTACTAGGTCGAGGGGAGTCTCATTTCCTCCCAAATGTGGGTAGTGTGCTCAGTCTTGGATCAGAGGACAAGAACTCGGGTCCTAGGCGACACTAGCAGAACAAAACGCCACGATTGGCCTCCCGCCGGTGCCTTATCTTTATTAATTATTCCCATCGCCAAACATTATAGATTAAAGTGTGAGTTAAACCCAACTATCATATTAAAGTAACACTAGAACATGACTCGACCAAAACAAACCTAGGCATGCACTACGACTCGTAAGGCCAACATGATAAACAAAAAATAGCTTAATAGGATGTGGAGGTGTGGCTATATCATGGCTGCCAGGTAAACATGCAAATAGGATCGGGACATAAGCATCGTAACATAAGGCTAGCAAGGAACAAAAGATAGAAGACGGAAAAACAAGCAAAAATAGCGAGGGAGTATTGCTTGCCTGCAATCCGGTAGAGGTAGCAGAACATGTCGTTGCTCACGTCAACTCAACGTCCTATTCTCGAAGAAGGAACAAACACTGGATAACGGAAAAGATGCATTTTACTACTACGGCAAAAGATCCGGCATGTTGATGCAATGCATGCATGACAAATTAAAGGTGATCCAATTTTATTCCCTAATACATGGAAAATCATTTTAAATGGGATCGGTACACAATATAGATGCACTCGGGGAAACCCCATTATTAAAGGTGGATTAGTTCGACTAAATGGATAAAAGTGCGATGTTAATTAAACATGATTTTATAAGATACGCATATAGGTATATAGGGATAGGGTTGGGGTCACACATCGGATCGGGGGGTCCTCGGATTCGGAGAGGAAGCAGTTGACGTCGTCGAAGTAGTCGTCGTAGTCGAAGTAGTCGAGATAGTCGACGTCGTGGAAGTAGTTGAAGTAGCCATACTCGGGTTGTCGTCGTGGCGGACCTTGGCGTTTCGGGCTTCGGGGTCGAAGGGGTTCCGATGTCGAGGTACCCGGTCTTCACGGACGCGCACGAAGGCGGCCGACACAAACGAGCAAAAGCGTAGATCTTGGCGCACGTCGTCGTTCACGGTCGTCGTGGAAGATCTTGTCGTATCGCCGTTCACGGTCGTCGTGGAACTTGGCGCATGTTGATGGACATCGGGTCGGAGAAATCGTCGGGGAAAATCCACGACACAGAGACGGACACGGAGGCAACTAGGAGTAGCAGCAGCACAAGCTCAGCGGCGGGCACGAAGACGGGATGGGAACGGCCTCGGGAAAAACACCGGATCCTTGCGGGCATTTCGTCGAACATTTTGCGGGCGCCGGAGACGAGGGCGGAGGACGCACGAGGAGAAGCGCGGGCGGGGGAGCACGGGCGCGAGGAGCAGCTAGAGGGAGGGAGGCCGGAGGTGGTCGCGGGAGCCGGTGGCCATGGGGGTTGGGAGAGGTGGTCGAGCTGGGTGAGAGAGGGGAGAGGGAGAGGAAGAGAAGAGAGGTAGAGAGGAGGTGGCCGGCCCGAGCATGGGCGTCGGGGAGGATGGGGCGCGGCCGGCGCAGGCTGAGTTGGTCGGGGAAGCGAGCTCAGTGGGAGGAGGAGGACGAGGTCGGGGAGCGGCAAGCTCGGGGAGCAGGGAACCAGCTCGTGCGTGACGAGGACGACGGGGTCGGAGCTTGGAGAAAAGAGGAGGAGCACGGCAGGGGGGTGGTGCAAGGGAGGAGGAGATGGGGAGGCTGGCGGCCGGGGCTGGCCGGGCTCGGGTGCGGGGGGGGGGGATAATTGATGATAACCCCCCCCCCCCCCCCCCACGTGGCAAAAGTTTGCTCACAGGCCCCTTTGGTGTGTCACTGACATGTGGGGTTTAAGTGACCCGGGGGGTTATCATCAAATCCCCCGGTGCGGGGGAGGAAGAAGAAGCACGGGAGAAGAGAGGAGAAAAAAGAGAGAGAAAAAAGAAAGAGAGAAAAAGAGGGATAGGGGAAAAAGAAGAGGTGGGAGGACCCGATTGCGAAAAATAGAAAGCGAAGGAGGGTGGATGCAAAAAGGTAGGGGTAGGAACAGAAAACTGCCAGGGGATTTCTAGGGTTTGGAGGTTAGGTGGGCTTGGGCCAGGTTTGGGCTGCTCTCTCGTGCTCAAACTTTTATTTTCTTTTTGCAAATTAATTTGGAAATTTATTTTCTGAAAACGGAGACGACTGTGTCAGTAAAACTTTTGCGACAACTTTAGCAAAATAAAATAGGGTTTAATAAAAATAGTTTTCGCGGTCAAACACATGCGATGCGATGATGCATGATGTGCGATGATGCAAAAATAAAATATTAGGCAAAATCTAATTTGGGGAAAACCCCGGGATATTACAGATATCTTAAACCTTTTCGGATGTTCTACCTCAGAGAGGCAAATGTAAGATCTTTTCTTATGTGTGGGTGGGTGGGTTGGGGGGCCGGGGGGGGCATATTTGAAAATAATAGATGGTGTTTTTTTATATAAGCTAGACTACACAATATTGAACATAATAACATTTATGTGAATTAGTAATTTTGTTTTTGAATTGATTGTAGGAACCATGGGGGCATGTGGCCCCTTCCAACACACACAAATATGGTTTGTTGTTTGCGAAAATCATGTTCTACAAGTACTTGGGCGTACCGGCCTTATCCCGAGTGCCCATATGTTTTAAGATTTGTGCCCAATTTGTGTACATTGCAAAGCCTATTTCTTGTGCAATACACATAACACCTCCAATCTATCCACTACTCACTTTGAGATCATTATGCTTGTTTTCTGCTCTTTGCAGAATATGGGCATCTCTTCACTGTTTCATTAGTATGTGTATGTTTTTAAATAAGCTATTCTACACAACACCATTGTTAATTTTGAAAGGAAGAGAGATAAACAATGTCTCGCTAAACAAAAGCTTCGGAAGTATATAAGGGACAGAAGTGTTGCTTCACATAAAAGCCTCTTCCTATGTTTGTCAGCTATATATAAGATAAAAGGTATGATACTATTTAATTGAATACTGGAATGTTTAAACTAGCATATATTTTTTCAAACTGTTTGAGAGTCGCGCTAGATTTGTGAGTGTTGACTTGAAACTGAAATGTCACTAGTCAACGAATTTGTTCTGAATGGTTTTGTTCTGAAGTCTTTCATTCTCTTCACAATGAGATTCACTCAGACAAAAGGCAAAAATATTATTTTAGGTGTGTTCGTTACTCACATATCTTTTATGACTTCTTTTAGGCATATATTTCACGGTGAACAAAAAATCAAGAAATAAAGAAACAAGAGCATCATGGTTCACAGTATGTAATTCTATTGAGCTTAACACTGGTTTTGAGATACCACTGCTTACCTTGATTGCAATATTTCTCATACATACTCCCTCTGTCCTCAAATAAGTGTACGTTTAGAAATGTCTTAAGTCAAACTTTATTAACTTTGACCAACTTTCAAGAAAAATGTAACAATATTTATGACACCAAATTAATTTCGCTAGATACATCTTGACATGTAGTTTAATAACATAGTAATTTGATGTCACATATGTTGCTATTTTTGTGTAAAATTTTGATCAAATTTGAAAATATTTGACTTCCAAAAAAAAGGAAAACATACACTTATTCGAGGACGGAGGGAGTAGGTGCATAAGATACACCGAAAAGCAGTTGAGGAAGCATTTTAGAAATAACCAAATCCTTCTCCTAGAACAATTGATATCCCGGGGATCAAACTGCTATTGAAAGGACGAAGATTTTCACTTTTGAAGAGTTACAGAAGTCAAAAAATAACTTTGATGGTACATGTATTGTTGGGCCCCGGAGGCCACGCCATGGTGTATAAAGGAATCTTATCTAACCAACATGTGGTTGCTATAAAATAATCTATGGTTGTCAAATCAAGGTGATATTAATCAATTTCTTATCGAGGTAGCTATCTTCACAAATAAACCATCAAATATTTTTTAAACTTTTCATGATGATGCCTAGTGGCATGGATTTTACTTAACTAGGGTCAAATAATATTAGTAGGAGACAATAGAGATGGTTTTATTTATTTATAAGTTAGAATATACTATATTGAACATAATAACAGTGATGTATGTAAATTGGTTATTTTGTTTGTGAATTGACTCGAAAGACTATGGGGCACGTGCCCCCACCCCCACCCCCTCCCCACACACCAGTTTGTGAATTGACTCTAAGGACCATGCATGGTGGAATGGTAATTTTGTTTGTCAATTTAGTGATGTGTATAGTTTTGGTGTAGTATTGTTGGAGCTAATCCTACAGTTGCGTGTGAGTTAGTTTGGCTCGGGACAGAGCCTGTACAACTACTTTGTCAAGGATTTGAAAGACATGCCAGTCAAAGAGATTTTTTATGCCCATGTTTGGCGAAGCAATAGAGGAGGAGATGAACATAATATTGCCTCCCTCGCAGAGATCTTCTTTGAGTTTCGAGGGCAAGAGTGTAACCCCATGAAGTGGAGATGTATCTACAGCCTCTGCGGAATACAAGCCTTTATTCATGCCAGGAAATGGTATGCACTTACAATCTTTTCAAGCTAATAAAAGTCTTCAATCTCACTTCAGTGACACAACTAATCCATTTTCTGCAAACAGCCCACGATACTGTATCCTTGATCATTAGGTCATGTTATCCCCGCTAGTATTAATGTAAACGTATTCATCTAACATAGTAGTGATAAAATTGTTGTATGCGAGTTGTTAATTTTTTGTCTCCGGTTTGATTCTAGGGACCATGGGGGCATGTGCCCCCTCCCCACACAATGGTTTTAAGATTTCACAAAAATGCTAAATTGAATATTGAAATATTTAAACTAGCATATATTTTTGCAAACTGTTTGAGAGTCGCACGAGTTCCGCTAGTGCTTTCTCGAGGTTGAAGTGCCACTACTCGTGTATGATTTTGTTCCTAATGTTTTGCTTTCTAAAATCCTTTCATTTTGGTCTAAGTAGTAGTTTTTGCTAAGAATAGAATCTATAGGATCTCGGCCTCTATACCAGTCTTGATCGTGACGTGCGGTCCCCTAACATACTCCTAGATGCAAACTACACTACGAACTGACTTCGGTACATCAAGGTTGGTCCCTATAGACCGGAATCGTATTTCTACACATGTAGAAGCGAGGTTTTCTGATGGGGACATTGCCACTTTGGATACAACCATTATCTTCTCAGGATTTTACTGCGATGCACACAAAAAGAACAAGACCAGATTCACGTATGTGTGTGTTCCAAGACCTGATGCTACCATGCAAGGGATGCATACGTACATGCATGTACAAATAATTAAAGGCAAAGGAAAAGGCCCTTGCATGCACATGCGCCAAGGAGGTGGGCCCGGATGGGCCATGCATGCATTGCACGATCAAGTAATGAGGCCCAAAGCCAGCAACAACGCCCTGTGTCGAGACGATCGATTCGTCCGTCGCCGCCGCCGTCACTCTCAAATAAATAGCTAGCTACGTATTAGGGTTCGGGGAGGTTTTGTTTAGAGAGAAGTTTAGCTATTGCTACTTTGATTTGTCTACGCTCGTAGCGGCTAGTGCGACCGTCCAGACATCCTATCAGATCCTCAACCTTTCATCTCTTTGAGATTATTGTTCATCTAGCAAATCCGTAATTTCAGATTGCTTACGCTATTATTTTCTTACTTGTTCTTGATTTGCACGCAGAAAAAGTCCTTCGTGGACAAGTTGATCGCGCCGTTGGCACGGTTGATAACATCTTGGAGTTGGTTCAGCGATTGTCGTGGATATCAGTCGTGTACGGTTTTCCCTGTACGGTTGGTAGCCGAATCGCGAGAGTCAAATCCTACAAAAAATCATAGTTATCCTCTCTCATCGAAAGATCAGAAACCCCAGTTTACATCAAGTGGTATCAGAGATACAGTTGATCGGTGAGAGATTTACAGCTTTTACTAGATTAGATCTGTTTTCATTACCTATAATCCACCAAAAAGCCAAAAAAAATAGTAGATTAGTTCATCCTTTCACCTATCTTTTTAGCCGCGGCAATTTGCATCTAGTATTTGTTTTGCTGAATTATTCGTTGCATCCATCCTATAATTAGTGCTGGTTTAGATTAGTTACGATAATTTAATCTAGGCTGTGTCTAGTGAGCAATCGATTGCTCATTAGTCCAATAGAGCAAACACCCTAATTAAGGAAACTAATGGTCCCACATGCACGGAGCCCTTCCACACGTGCATTTAGTTTCATGAGATATTTTTTCAAAAAGGCATAACTCTTAATTCGTGTGTCGGAATTGCGATCTGTTTTCACCGTTAGGTCTCTCGCGACGAACTCTTCAAAACTAGATCCCATTTGTACATGTTTCAACAAACTTTTTTTTGAACAGCAACTCTAGTGTTTATGCCAGCAACTTCGTACTAAGAGTTGCTGACAATACTTTTATGTATTTTGTAGTCAACTTAGGTTCCGAGAGATACTCAACTAAGGTAGTGAGCAACTTGATATTACTGAGAAGATCAACTTTGTATAGTCATCCTATGGTGCGTTGCAAATAGAGAATGCACAATTGATACACTTCTTGAATATAAGTTGTTTCTGGTGGTATTTTAGTTGCATTCATCCCTCACTAGGTTGCAAGTGAAGCAAAAACCGTTGCTGAAATATCTAAAAATAAGTTGTTACAGGTGGTGTTTTAGTTACAGTCATTGTTCATTGGGTTGCAACTCGACCATGCGTAGTTGCTGCACTCTTTGAATAAGTTGTTGTTGTTGTTAGTGTAGTTGCCAATTTTGTACTAAAAGTTGCTACAGTCTCTTTAATAAAGTTGCTCGTGTTGGTGTTTAGTTGCAGTCTAAATCCAACTATGCTGCAACTAGAGAAGATGCATAGTTGTTGCACTCACTTAATAAGTTGCTGATGGCGATGTCTTAGTTGTAGCCATCCCCACTGGATTGTAACTTGGAAAGGCTTAATTGCTACACTTCCTTAAGTGAGTTGCTGACGGTTAGATGAGTTGTTGTTGGTGGGACTTTAGTTGCAAGTATGACCACAAGGTTGAACCTAGAGAAGGCACAATTATTACACTCCTTTAAATTGTGTTGTTGATGGGTGTGGTGGTGCCGGCACGTTGAGTTGCAGGGGAGGGGTAGAGCATCGTCGGCTGGTCGAGATGCAATGAAGGGGCAAAGCGTCTCCATCGATTAAGGCTGGCGGTGCCCAGCCATCCATGGAGGCAGGCTGAACGGTGGCGGGTTGGAGCTCAAAGAAAACGGGGATGGTGGGCTGATTGGTCAGGTCGACGTATGGCCAGTGGATTACAACAGGAGCATGTAAAATTGTTGCACTACTTTTTCTCCGAAAAGCAACTCAATCGTTTAGTCAAATAACTTCATACTAAGAGTTGCTTACACTAATTTAAAGTTGTTCCCCTTAGTATTTTAGTTGCAGTCATCTCTCACTTGGTTACAACTGGAGAAAAAAATGGTTGCTAAACTATCTCGAAATAAGCTGTTGGTGGTATTTTTAGTTGCAGCCATCCTCCACCTAGTTGCAACTCAAGTATGTATAGTTGCTGTGATTTTTGAATAAGTTGCGGACAACTCATGTTGCGAAGCTAGATCAAATAGGCTCGGTCGATCGAATTATAGGGAAGCTAACTAGATTGGACCGACTTGATCAATCCAGTATATATATTGCTCCACGTACATGAAGCAAGCAAGCTAGTTTGGATATGATTGATCTAACAATAAAGACCAGCCTACAAGGTCTCGGGATGGAGGAGCAACAACAGCCGGCCAAGTAGAGCAGCAACAGCGGCCAGACAATATAGGTCACGACGAGCAGTTCAAGTCGCCGGAGGAGTAGCTCGGGTGACCGCCGGAAGGAGTCCACGTCGGGTGAGCTGCGGGGTCTGCCAGAGGAGAAAATCTAGTCGCCGTTGGTAGGAACCGATCCAAGAAAAAAAGGAAACGAATTGTGAGGGCATGTGAAGACACGCGGCCAGATCCGGCCGCCGCCGGCCGGAACCAACCAACTGGCGCCTGAGGAGAGGAGTAGCTGGGCATCGCGCTTGACGGTTTCCGCGTCGGAGGAGAGGCCAGTTTCCGCGCCGGAGGAGAGATGCGGGAAGAAGAATAGGTGGGAGGAGTGAAGCGCCTGCCCCCACGTGTTAGGCTATTGGAACGGTGACGCGCGGAACATGTGATCGACTTGATCCAATGAACACGAAGCGGCCGCTCGATGAAGCAAATCAGCACCCGTGCACTTTTTAGCATTTGGGTTTAATCTACCAGATCAATCTTGCTTTGTCCACTAATTTTTTCGCCGCCGCCGCGCATCCGTCGCGTGTGCGCCATCCACGTAAATCGCTCCCACGCTGCAACCGCCGCACTGTCCACGAGTCAGCACGACTTGCTCCGCATTTGTACTGCTCTTCGTACAGTTTTTTTCTGTGATCGATCTTCAACACTATCAGCTACAGCACGTATATCTACTCAGCCAGCTCTAGCACAACAAGATTCAAGCAGCACCGATTCCTGTTTGTCAGACTAGCTGCTTCTGTACGTTTGTATTTACTAGTAGCCGGAAAAAAAAGTAAAAAAGAAAAAGAAAAAAATACAGAGAAAAAAGAAAGGTGTGAAAAAAAACGGAGGCTGTAAACAGTTGGACTAGCATCCGGTGAGTTGTGCTTTGCTGTCACGGGAATTATCATACTATATCGTCTCTTTTGACCGCACCACAGGCTTGTCTAATTATCTGCTTTGAGCCTTGTATTTTTGTCCTTCACTTATACCTAGCTGAATAGAGATTTTTTTTCTCCACTTTCCGACTCATTTATTTTAGTATCTGGTTTAGATTGTTTTATCTCTTTCTAGTCGACTGCCAGCACTAGTTAGGAGTTTGAACAATCATTCAGCTTGCATTGCTTTTTGCTAAATTGTGCCACTATATTGTGAGTTGAGAAACCATCCCAAGCTACACTTTTTCTACCAATCAGTTTACAGGGTCCGACATTACTGATTCCTAGTTATCGCCCCATCCAATCTCTATTGATAGTTTGAAGCCAACACCAGTGTGCCGATTGCCACCTGTATCATTGGTAAGAACAAGTAAGAATTTGATAGTAAGCCTGATTTTGTGAGTGATTTTTTTTCCCACCACGTCCCAGTAGTTGAGAGGGATTGTACTATTTTGGTATTTTTTTTTCTTTGTGCTAACCATGTCAGGGGATGAGCTAACACTTGAGGGCCTCACCGAGGATGTGAAGGTCACCAACGAGCGCCTTGCTCAACTCGAGGGTGCCCAGATCGCGACTGAAGAGAGACTCAAGGCCATCGAGGACGCCCAAGCTTCTTCCAAGACAAACCTCCAAGATATCTTGGCACGCCTTGATGAGTTGCGAGCTGCACCTCCTGTCGACACCCCAGCTGCTACTCGGAACTCCACCGGTGGTCCCACTGCATCACGAGCTCAGCGTGTGGCTTTTGGTGATCCACGACACCCTGCTACCACCCCGGCCGGTGGTAACCATGATGAACAAGGAGACAACTACGAGGATTATGCCGGTGACACCGAGGATGACCATCACGTTAACCATAACAACGGCCGTGCTCATCGACAATTGCGCTTCAACCGCCAAGGTATGGGAAGAGATCGCCATGAGGTTCGAGGCATTGATCACTCTAATGCTAAAATTAAATAACAATCCCTGCTTTTAATGGTAAATATAATCCTGATGATACCTTGG